>CM076720.1:3000627-3533631 GCA_038501795.1 Pseudopleuronectes americanus
TCTCAAGATTGTTTGAATAAGTCATGACAGCTTCCTCCATTTTGGACTCTCCTGCTCTTCGTTCCCTCAAAGGTTAGCACTGTCAAGATGTCTTGCTGTGTGGCTGTCAAATGAAAAATGTATTTCACCCGTGCATGTGAATGTACTCATTACACTGAAATAAGATATTACTGAATAATTAATCCATTTAAAACCCTTTATCTTTTTACCAAACTGGCAAAAAAGTTTCTGTATCACTGATATTTATTGCTCTTTATTATAATTTTATTGATATTATTCCTTGAAGAAATACGGGGGAAATCACATAGAACACTGTGCATGTTGCTGTGACTTGCTTGAAACACCTGCCCTCTCTGTGTACCTGTCACTTGAGTGCACATGACTGCACATTGCATAAGTAATCAATGGCCAATAACAATCATACACTCTCATCAGCCTGACCCCAGTCGCCACTTTACTGCCACAGATACAATCTAATGGGAAACCCTGGACGATGAGGGACAAAGCCAACCTGAGATATATACAGCTACTTCTCGACTAATTAGAAGAAAATGGTGGAGACAACAAATGTGGCTAACTGAATGTTAACCCTCAGCACCCTAAGCTTGTGAATATGACAACAACAAGAAAGCAACCCTGGCACCGATTGAAATCCACAACCAACCCTCTGATTGGCGAGGGAAGTTTGAAGGAGGACTAAGAGGAGGAGGAGAGAAGAGAGGACAGATGATGAGGGAGAGGGAGAAAGAAGGGGGAGGCAGACTGAGACAGAGGGGAAAAGGGAAGCAACCAATGGTGGCAGAGAGGTATCCATTAAAAGTCCAGACACGTTGGGGCCCTTGTTATGTGAGTTCCTAACACACGTACACACATAAAACTCAAATACGCACACAGACCCTTGAGCCTTTCCCCCCCGAGCTGATCAATAGAAGCAGCACTTAAGATTGCAGCACAAAAAGAGCTGGAGGGAGAGTGAGGGAGGCTTTTGGGGAAGAATTAGAACTGATCCAACAGTAAGTGCCACTTAAATCCTCATTTGCAGTCGGCACTGTGTGCACACATACCACGTACTCAATGATATTTGAAGATCAGTGTCCATTTAGATACAATACAGAGCATTTCTGAGATGGATGGACGGCTGGTTAGAGGGAGAGATACACAGATACCTCAATGTTTTGATAGATGGACACGGCAGAGACACAGATGGATGTTTTCTAGCTCACATGTTCACAAGGGACCAAGTCTTATATTTCTCTCTCTCTCTCTCTCATACACACGGGACACCCCATTTAAGGCTAAATTATTAATGAATAGACAGATGCTGCTTTTTATGATGTTAATAATTGAAGAAATATGAATTAGAGGGTTGGGGAAGGAAAAGGGGGAAGGACTGGAGAGAACATGAGGGAAGAAGAGGGGGGAGGAAGTAGAGATGCCATTTTTCACAGAGCAGTTTACATTAAATCAAATCAAAATGGAGGACTGGCATCCTTCCCTCATCTATGCTCCTGGAATTAAAAAGCGTCTTATGTCCAGATCTAGTATCTTGACATGATTTTGACCTGATTATATTTACAACCCGTTTTATTTTGAGTCCACATTGAGATCTGATTGGAATCTGATTGCTGCGTCCAGCTCACATCACAAGTTCTTCTTTTTTGTACGGGTTCAAAAAATAGATTCTAGAAGAAAGATAGAAGATGATCGTATCCATGAAGATGCATAATTCTGTTTGCCAGCTTCTTGTTTGGTTTCGTCTGCACGGGTCTACAAGTGTCTTGAATAAGGTCCACCGTGTAGAGCTGGGGAGAGGACTGCTTTGTGGGTTTTGCTAGCTGCCTATTTGAAACAGTGTTAATTCTGAACAACCGCGTTAAAAATATTGAGCAACATATTTGTTGTATATCAATCGATGACACGATTTGTTCTGGGGATTAAATAAATCCTCAATGTGTTTATCACCTGCACTCGAGTACTATCAAATCACAGGGAATGTATTTTCATGTCAGGTGGGAGTAGGGTACATGTTTCAGTTCTCATCTCTCTCTCTCTGTCCCTTGACCTCCCTCTTCGATTTTCCAAATCGACATTGGTCATCTTCATCTTCTCTCTAGCCTCCCTTTCTCTCCCTCAGGTGTCCTTGGTTCCATGGCAACAGCAGACATCAGAATTACTCACCCATCACCTAGAGTGCTCGGTTCTCTCACAGCTACAGTGAAGACGCACATACACACACTCACTGAGTCGTAAAAACAAACCAAATGGAAAAGTGGTCCAGGCCATTTGGAGCCCACTGATTTATAATATTTCACATTTAAATGTGACCATGTAAAGGGGGTTTACTTCATTAAATCTCTGTGGAACATTTACTCGATGGTTATCACATTTATTTGAAAAACAAACAGGACTAATCAGCGATGTGTGAAATGTGCGAGGGCAGAGTAACGCGACTGTTGCATCATGCCGCTGTCGACCAAACCCCAGTGGAATTCCAGCTGATGGAGATGTTCATGTATTAACACAACACTCTGTGGCAGTGAGGAGCCTCTGTGGAGGAGAAGCACAACCAACAGTGTGATGTTACCGATTGGTGACACTGGTATATCCAGTTTGTAGAAAAGAAAGATGTGTCCCTAATAGCAAGCTAAAGTGTTGTGCGTCACTATGTGAGTGTGTGTGCTCGCAGTTGGATAATGTGGCTCTTGAGATGGACAAACAGCTCCATCGACCAAAGACAGGAAGAGAGAAGGGCAGAAAGAGACTTAGAAGGGAGGGAGGGAGGGAGGGAGGGAGGAAGAGAGAGAGAGAGAGAGAGAGAGAGAGAGAGAGAGGAGAGAGAGAGAGAGAGAGAGAGAGAGAGACGAGAGAGAGAGAGTGAGAGAGAGAGCGAGAGAGAGAGAGAGAGGAGAGAGAGAGAGAGAGAGAGAGAGAGAGAGAGAGAGAGAGAGAGAGGGAAATAGAGGGGGGGGGGCTCATGCTGATGGTATCTGCTAACCTTCAATTAGCAGCGGTCGTCAGCAGGGCATTGATTAGCCTCTAAATGCCAAAGCAGTGTGCAAACACTCACACACTCGTGCGCATGTACAGATGAATGCAAAGGGATTAGATGTTCATAGACACGTTCAACGAAATGAGGTTAAGAAATAAGAACTGATTCTGTTTCTAGCTTCTGCCCCAATACAAGTCCCCACATAGTGCATCAATATTGCATGACAAGCATAAGCTGCTTCCAGACATGCCCTGGACTCCGCAGTTCCACCCTATTTAGGAGGTGCACGTGTGAACCCACGAGTGTCTGAGCTCCTCGGTCTCTGCAGACGTCCCCCACCTGGGCTCCAAGTATAATGTCCAGGAAGATCTGATGTGTGAACACAGCAGGGGACCCCCCCGCTGGATTCACCGTGAGTGAGTGTTGATGCTTCCGACGCGCGACACACTCGAGAAAACTAAAATCTGCTGTGGGGACAAAGCGGTGACACACACGTCGAAGACACCGACAAAGACGTCTAGAGGGTTTGTGACGATACGCCCTGACACCGGTGTCTGTGTGTTGTCAAGAAAATCATGTGAGCTCCGCAGAGCAGCTAATACGTAACTTCCTGCTTCCGCCTGCTCGTAAATAACGCAATGCTTTTTAATAGCTTCTTTAACACCTGTTTCTGACACAGTCAACTCTGAAGGCTGCTCTTTATTCTGAATTTGTTTATACTGGACCTTTCCTCTATGAGTTAACCACATCGCCCACTTGATTTCCATTTCCAAGGACCAGGAAAATGAATTATGATGAACAATTCAAATCTTTTGGACGGAATTCAACCAAGCTGCACGACATGCTACTGCACTCAAATTGCTCTTCTTCAAATATAACTAACCATTCTTCACAAATACACAAAAGCATCTTCAGTTTAGATTATAACGTAAACAGATGTCCAATTGGGAATCTCAACTTGACAACTAAATGTCTTTTTGAATCACACTCCCCTGAGAGGAACATATCTTAGCTTTACTGACTTCACATTAACTCTATAGATTCTGCAGGTATTAGACACGTTACATGTCTGGTCTTCTTTGCTTTGTTTGCCTCGAGCCTCCTCTCACTGTCTCAACATCTTTGTTTGGTTGTCTTATCACAGCCATCCTCCATCTTTCGTTATCTTTCTCTATCTAACTGCCATCCTCTGAAGCTCTCCATCTGTCTGGCTTTTACCCTGGAAGAGAAAGAGTGTGGCTTTCGACAAACACAATTAATAGCATGCTGACTGTGTTTCCCTGTGTGTGTGCATGGATGAAGAGGTAAAGTGGGTGTAAATCTGGCTGGGAGCAAGTGTAAGCCTGTAGCAGTACATCAACAGTACATGTCCTGTACAGTTATGTGCATGTCCTTGTGTATGTTACTATGTCACCTCTGACATTGGTTGTAAATGTGAGTGAATCACTTTGTCAGCGTGTGCAAGCCTGTGTGTGTGTGTGTGTGTGTGTGTGTGTGTGTGTGTGTGTGTGTGTGTGTGTGTGTGTGTGTGTGTGTGTGTGTGTGTGTGTGTGTGTGTGTGTGTGTGTGTGTGTGTGTGTGTGTGTGTGGCCATAGATCAGGGTAGACAGAACCTCGCTGGAAAACAACTGAGTCAGAGTTTCATTACGTGACAGAGAGACAGAGCCAAGACCAAGCACATACATTATGCTGCTTGACACACACACGCACACACACAAAGTTTATAGGTCAGTTTCTCTAACAGCAGACCAAACTTCAGTGTCGGCAAAAGCTTCAACACCAATTTAATTCATAACGTACATGATGAACAGATGAGGGAGGATATCAGATTAAAAAAAACACTATTATTTAAGCCCTGAGAAATTAAAGAACTGGTGCAAATAAGTCATTTAATGTTTGGAATTATGAATTTTCTCTTCCTGCTTTTTTCCTGTGCTTTTTTCTCCTGAACAGCTGGATCACATGGATTATTATAGTTCACATTGTCCTCTATATGAAACAGTTTTAAGTCACTCCCTCAGCCACTGTGACCTTAGCCTGTTACATTCAATTTAGCCTCATCAAGTGTATTCTTGTCGCGTGTCTTAATTCCTTATTATTTGAATAGAAAACCAAAGCATACATTATCCCGAGGCAGGTCGAGACCTTACTACCAATAATTATCTAAATAATTATGTCAGTCTCTTGAGCTCAACCGTATCCCGGGCTGAGACTCTCATGATCGCCACATGATCCAGAAACAAACAACTAAAAGGCAATTTCCAATACAGCCTCCAACACAAATCTGCGGCCAGGCCACAAAATCCATACTCCAGTCCCCAGGAAAACAAGCCACCGCATTCTCAGTGTCAGCTTGTCCACAATCAGGTCATGGACCGAGCTCCTCGTGCCCCTACAGTCGTCTGAGAAGAGGATGAGAATACTCACCTCTGGCCCCAGCTTTACTGGCCAAGCCGAGGACAATCTGAAATAATCAGCCTTCTTGCAGATAGTGAAGACAGAAGCAGAGAAGAGCTCTCTCCTTCCTGGGCAGCTGAGAGTCATAAGGCCATCAAGGTCGCCAGAAGTTCAGTTCTGACTTAAAGCAACTCAGAGAGGAAAGTGGATTCCTGGTGTTACAGGGATCCTGCCTCACCCCTCTGTCCCCCATCGTTTCTGACCTCCCCCGTCAGAGGCAGCTTTTCCTGTCTAAACCTTTGGCTTTGACTGGTGATTGACAACAGAAGCTGGATTTCCTAGAGTAGCTTACCAACAGTTGAACCTCTATTTTATATTTTCAACTGAAACTTGGTTTTGCCGGGTTTCACTACAAAGTCCTTCACTATTAAAAAGAAGATATCTCCATTTGGTGCATGCATGACCAAGCCAGTGTCTGTGCTGACCCCACAACACAAACATACCCAACAACGAGTGATACATTCAACAGCTGTTACCTTTTACTACCCAACTTCCTATAAACAGACACATACATTTCATGTGTATGTATGTCATACATACACATGAAATGGCACACAGGACCATTTATGTGCACACACATACACACACACAGACCCACACATACATACATATCCGCTGTAGCCACCGTGGCTCTGCCAAATGCCTGCTTTCCAATAAGAATGTCTTGCATAATTAACATCTACAAGACACAGCGGGCAAACACACACACACATACACACACTTACCCATACTTTCATCGCCCTCAGTATATGCACCGTATGTGTGTATTTGTACATTGTGTGTACAGGGAATTATTTAAGTCACCAAGATGCAAAACTAGGACACAACAGAGGAAAGTACAGAAACATAATTTATATCTATGCATGGAATGTGATAACATAATGTCTCCCCCAGGATGCATTATAATTACAGGTAGTCACTTGAATTGACCTCTAGAGACACCATTTAATCAAAGTGAGTAACACTTTGCATTAGGGTCTATATTGAGACAGGTATAATTAACCGGCTAACTTCGTTCTCAACAGTTTGGGGCTATTTGTGGGAAACTGCTAGCGCACGCACGAGTTTATTAATGTTGCAATGGATGGATATTTTTACCTCTGTCATGGTGGTTATGTGTTCACCTGTCTGATAGTTTCTTTATTGGCCTGTTTCATTATTATCCGGACTAGCAAAATCTGCCAAAATTTTTCCACGAAATTTGATGGAATGATGGGACATGGACTTCATACCAATAAATAAAACATTTTGACTGGAATCCAGGAGTGTTTTTCTTCTTTATTTAACATTGTGTTTTTTGACATTTGCACATAGGGAATATTGCAAAAATCTGGAAGAAAAATAACAGGATTATTTGGAGATTAATGAGCGTATGCAACTTGATTGGGGTCAATTTGGCCTTGGTGGTTGTATTCACCCTACTGAGTGCCATACTAGTTTATATCTCTGCTAATTCACTTTGTTAAAACTAACATACATGATACAAAAAAATCTGTATTTTCTCATTTTATTTTGATTATATATTTAAATAAATCAATTAAAAAAGAGGCGATGTGGTTGGCCACTCTCTGAATGTACTGACCAACAAGGAGACAGGAGATTTACACTTCCGAGGCTTTGTATGACAGAGATGATACATCTTATAAGCAGGCGTCTATTTTTAGCCTGGCCTAATTAGCTGCACCAGCAGTTGGCCGACACGTTGAACACAGAACAGTGAAGAATGTTGGTTCATAACGGTATGAAATACAAGAAGTGTAACATTCAGTATACTTGATTTTTGCGTGTGTGTGTGTTTGCAAACAGTGTCTACTGTATACGGAGCAGTACACTGTATCTGAACTGAGGCAGCAAATAATGATATTTGGCTGTTTTGCAGAGGAATGGAAATGTGATGACATCAATGCAGGTTGCTTTATCAACCTAATACACTCTGCGTAGGCGCACACACAGACACACACAGACATACTGGCATAATGGTGTGGCAGTGTGCTTACCCCTCAGGAGCATCTCCCTCCCTGTGCTCTTTTCTCTCCCCCGTCACTCTATTCATCATCATCATCCCCCCCCCCTCAGGGGAGTAAGGTCCATGTTCCGTCTCTCTCACCACCTGAGATCCGAATCCCTGATGTCACCTACACACATCCCCGGAGAAAACTCTACTACAGGACGCACACATAAGTAAATGCCAGTTCATGACTGACTAATCACAAGCATAGGAGCAATTTATTATACATTAAATAAACCTTCCAAACAATTAGGTTGAGTTGTGTTAATAGGGTCGTCAGAAAGACAGCAAATGATAACAGATATATTTATATACATAATCTAACACCTTTTTCTCTTCAGGTCCTTAATCTGAGTATAGCTAAAACTTTAAATTCCCCTCCAGAGGTCAGCTTATCTATTGAGAAGGTTTTCAGTTTAAGTCTCAGTATTAAGTCAGTGGATATTAGGGATGTGCACCAGAAATAAACGCCAGGTAAACTAAATATTATTTTTACACTGGCTAACTTTTGCGTCTGAGATGCTACACAGCCAGTTGACACTAGCTGGGGCTGCAGCCCTCCTCTGCCCTTGCTAATGCCCAGATCTTTCAAAGCAGCAAGGTGGAAAATGTGGGGCTGATGACGTTTGGTAAGACCAGGACAGTTTGGAAGTATTTAAGTAAGTTTACTCTGCTCCAATGGCATTTTCTTTAACCTAGCAGTAAATCTGTCGTTAGGAACATCCCTATAGTTCAAAGACCAAAGACGACTCTGGTACTCAGATGATTCCTGTCCCTATTTACATATCACTCATGTTGGCTCAGAGAAAGAGAGATTTTATAAATGAACAGAAGTTCACTTCTTAGCTCCTGCTCCTGTTCTCAGCAGTGCAGTGTTATGGCTTGGTGAGGTGAGACAGGTCCATGTGCCTGTCATATGATGCTGGCAGCACCAGTCTGGAAACACAGTGAGGAGGTTAGCGGGAAAGAGGGTTTGTACTAAATGTGTGTGTGTGTGTGTGTCTGAGAGTGTATCTGTGGTTTTAGAGAGCTACAGGGTAATTTATAAAGGTCTGGTAGAGAACTAGTGGTGTGTGCTTGTGAGTGTGTATATGTTGCCTCCCCTAAAGGGCCTTCTCTGAGCATGTCTGATGTTATACACTGACATATTTCGCAGACTTTACATAAAAAGCACTGTAGGTTCACAGAGAAACATACATAGGGAAGATACGAGGGCATTGCAATGAGAGGCTGCAGCTGCAGTAAGTGGGGTTACAAACACAACACATACATACACACTAACACACCCACACACACACACACACAAACACACCCCAGGTCTTTCTTTTCAAAACTAGTCTTGCACTCTATGGTCGATAACAGCAGAAATAGGAAGCACGATTCTGTCTTAGGATCTTTCATAACTGCCATAGTTTGAACGCACTGAAGCTGAAAGCAATGTGGCAATTTAATAAGACTCCTCCTCTAATTAGCATGTGTACAACTGATTACTTTGTTAATTAAATAGTAATAAGAATTTTAAAAACAGAAATTATAAAAAATATAAAATGATTGGCTTTGGCCTGGGGCTGAACAGTGAGCAGTGATTGGCACTGTTGCCAAACAGCGAGAGGTTCTGGGTTCGAAACTGTCGGCCGACCAGGGACCTTCAGTGTGGAGTCGTTGCCCTTCGTCTGTGTGGGTTTTTTCTCTGAGCACTCAAGCTTCCCTCCCACAGTCCAAAGACATGCAGGCTAATTGGAGACTGTGAACTGCCTGTAGGCGTGACTGTGAGAGTGAGTGGTGGTTCTCCATGTGTCAGCCCTGCGATATGCTGGCGACCTGTCCACAGTGTACCCTGCCTCTCGGCCAAAGTCAGCTGGGATCGAATCCAGCTAATGGATGGATGCATTTTGCACACTGATTGAATAACAAGATTGAAACACTTACAGAAGCGAGAAACACTCTACCCACACTATGAGTCCTGAGTCGTGTGAATACCTCAGTGAGGCTGTGTGCTGTGTCTATGGGCTAAATGCTAACATTAGCTTAGTCAGAGGACCACTCAGGTCATTAGGATTCAGCATGTGGGGATCATCACTGACGGTGTAGAAAATTACATGGCAATCCACTCTGCAGGTTTGACTAATTGCAATCAATGCAGTAACTAATCACATCCAGTGTGTCAAAACTGAAGTTAAACGAAATCAGATGCTCAACATGTCACCGGACATAACGTTTGAATAACTCACAGACTTGGTGGAATGTTTAATGCTTGGTTTCTCCTCAGGCAGAGTCACTGAGATGTTACTGAGTCAGACATCCAACCATTTTCTAAACCGCTTAGCCTGTTCAAGGTCACTGGATGCTGGATTTCATCCCAGAATTCAATGGTTTCCAGTCTATCACAGGGGCTGGCACACACAAAAAGATGTATTTACACTCTCGTTCACACCTTCAGGCAATTCAGAGTGGTCAACTCACCAAATCTGCAAGTCCTTGGAGAAGGAAGATGCCAACTGTACACAAGAAGGTCCCAGCCAGACAGAGACAAGCCAATGAACCAAGCCATGATGCTTCAGCACAGAGAGGCAGCTTCCACTCACTAAGTCACAGAAAGCTCTTAGCTGAACTGGAATGGAAGACGATTGCCATTGAGCCACAAACAGCTATCTCTCCTTCTGTGAAAACTAAAATGATGTGTTTACGATACTGCTGGGCTGACATGGGTGAGGATGCAAATCTATGTTAGTATGTGAGAGCAGCGAAGAAAAGGAGATTTCTGGTAGTGTTACTTTAGCAGGAGTTATTTCACAATGGGAAGTCCCACAACGGCGACATGCAGTTCATGCAAGACATCAGTTTCGAGGAGTGGCCCCAGTTACAACACGAGCAATCTCCAAAAGCACTGTGTTACAGTTATGACTGTCAAAATAGATGATAAAAGGAGTTTTATGGCATTACCTGAGACAAGGCCAAACAATAACGATTACGGCTGTTAAAATTAGCTGTTACTTTTTCAAATGCAAATCAGATCAGTCCCTGGGTATTAACCGAAGTTGTACAGGTATCTGAATCTCTAACTGGGAATGAAACTTTGTATTAAAAAAATGATTAAAGAAACAAACTCCCCAAATCTCAGGTAAGGGATCATGGTCCTTCTGTTGCTAGGATACGGTTCATATCTCAGACACAACGATTTCACTTTCATGATGCAGAATCTTTGTTCTCCCAATCTCTCTGTTCACACACGTTTGTGCTTGTGTGTAAGTGTGTGTGTGTCTGTGTGTGTGTGTGAGTGTGTTAATTGGCCAGCTGCTGTATCTCAATAACTCATGACCTCTTATCACAGCTGAGATCGACTATACCAGCCAATCAGATAAGATGCCTTATAAAAAGCGGTGGTGGATCAATGAGAGCATGGACCAGGAAACAGTGAAAGTCTCCTGACGATGTAGAGAGAGAGGGAAACATGACAAGAGAGAGATGTGGGAGAAGGGTGACATGGGGATATATGAGGAAGGAAGTGAGATAAAGAGAGAGAAGAAAGAAGACGAGAAAAAGGGGAAGCGAGGAATGAAGGAAGGTGAGAAGAAGTGAGGAGGGGAAAGACAAAAGGAGGAAGCTGAAAATAACAAGGGAGAGAGAGGGAGAGAGAGAGAGAGAGAGACAGAGAGAGAGAGACAGAGAGAGAGAGAGAGAGAGAGAGAGAGAGAGAGAGAGAGAGAGAGAGAGAGAGAGAGAGAGAGAGAGAGAGAGAGAGAGAGAGCGAGAGAGAGAGGAGAAATCAAAGCGTGCTTGGCACTGCAGGAAGGTAGGCAGACTGATGCACACTTCAAACACACATGCAAACACACACACATACACACACACGCACACAAAAAGGTCCAACATCTGACAGGGGTTGAGTGGAGGCTCCGTCCAGTCAATGACCTTCTTAACCTAGCGGGAAGGAATCTATAGTGACACACATGCAGCACACGCTGATTCAAAGCTTCACATGCACTAATCAATAACCAAAAATGTGTGTGTCATTGGTTTAAGTACACACACACACACAGACTCTTGACAAAGGCATTAAGCCCGGTGTACAGCAGTATGCTCATGCTCCGTTGTGATGACTGAGGCTGCGCTGAGAGCAGAAGTCACATGCCGCCTAATCAATGTCCATCTTTAACCTTTTAAATCTACACACCCCTTGTATGAATGTGGTGTTTGTTCTTCACAATTATGGCACTTGGAAATATCCACTTTTAAAAGTCAGTGTAATGGAAAATGAAAAAAGTGTCTCTTCCACTTAATAATAAGCATTTCCTCAAACTGCTAAATATAAATAAAGCAGCAAATAGTTCTAGATTTATGTTTTTATTATTATCATTTTAAGCACTGTGAGTTTGTTGTAGATGGACGGAGGGATAATGGATGTTGGTTGGTTGGTTTGTGGTGATTTTATCATCAGTTTGTTTACATTGGATTTGTTGACATTATGAAAAATGTAGAATAAAATAGGGTTTGAACAGAATTCCATTGTTATAATTCGTAATAACATGACTTGCACTGCAATATGTGGAGAAAACATAAACCTCATCAGCAGTTTATAATAAAGAAAATGGGCTTGGATAATATTAAGGACTTCTTAAAACTGTTAATCTGGCACTTAAAGGCACGGAGTTTATAGATGAACCAACTGCATTTATATTGGTATTATAACCCAATCCCAACCCCGGTTTTTGTAGTAACTTGTGCAGTTAGTTGATTGTGTCTTTCATTGTCGAGCTGCTGTTTGGTTGACACAGAGACAAATGACTGAATATTGGTAGATGTTTGTGTGAAAGCCAAAACGCAGGAAGCATTAAACCTGTCACACTTACCTCCACTTTACACAACACTAAAGTGTGTTCATGTGCAGGTTGATTACGAGCAGAGGGAACATTATCATCAGAGGGGCGTTGTTCCCATACCCCCCACCTTACCATTCTCTCACATACACACACACACAGAGACACAGAATAACCCATGAGGATAACTAGTTGGTTTCCACAACAACAGGCAGCAACCTGTCTGCCAGCTCTCTCTCTCTCTCTCCCTCCCTCCCTCCCGTTTTCTCTGACTGTCTCTCGTCTGGTTCTTCTGCCACTTCATCTCCAGCCTCTGTTCATTCCATCTCCCTCTTGTCTGCTTCCCCCTCTCTCAATTCAGGAGTCCATTGAGACACAAAGTGTTTTCTGTCATCAGTTTGTGTGTGTGTGTGTGTGTGTGTGTGTGTGTGTGTGTGTGTGTGTGTGAATTCGGCAGCTGTGTCCTACTCTTCATCAGTCCTCCAATCTTACAATTGTGTACTAGATGTCACAGTGGCCCTTCTAATGAGGAGGACAGAAACGAGAGGTAGGGGCAAATTATACTGCAAACAATTTGTGCCCCATTATCTCTGTCGTGGCAGTTTGTGTTGCCAGACAGCACAGAAAAAGCTGATGCGTAAAAAATGATAGATTTTAATGAAAGAATGTGTTTTCTTGACACAGCAACAATATGTAGTTGATCCTGTACTCAAGTTTGTGCAGTTTGTGTTTTGTGTGTGTGTGTGTGATTGTGTGTACCGCTGACTTCATGTATTTCTACAAGTAGGTCTACCGACCTTGAACAAATAAGGCTGTGTATATGTGGACACATAATGTAAGGCTGGTGAATTGTGAGGGAGCATTGGAGCATTACAACAGAAAATGAAGCCTCAGGCCAATGCGGCAGTGATGCACAAGCAGGAAGATAAATAAATATAAGCTAGATTTTGCCCTGGGCTCATTCTCACAGTCCACTAATGCTATTCAGAGGATTCAAAGTACAGAAGATAAACTGCGGTCCTGTACATCCAGGACAGTCGAGGTGAAAGAGAGCTCGGCAGTTCCTAACAATCTCAGATTAATTAGGCCCCACTGCAGAGAGACCACTGATATGGCGCCGAGCTGGGACCAATATAGATAAAAGAGTGACACTGATACATCGGCCTGTATGGCAAAGACTTAATCAAGACTTGATTTTTCACAGTTAAATCAAAACACAAAAAACAAACAAATATATTGATATTGAATTAAGAGAAAATGCAAATTTGTCAACTTTAAATGTTATAATTACTGGATAAAATGGACAATATGTTGATTTATTTCAATTTATAGGTATCCCTTATTTTTTGTGTATTGTGTTTGACTTCAGGTTTTAAATTGACTGTGAGGAGACTGAGACTCAAAGTTAAAAAGACAAAATGTGACCTGCATAATTCTGTCGGAGGAATGAGCTCAGCTGATTCGTGAGCTGCCTACAGACGCCCATCGGTACACATGTTCACATAAAGCAGCCGAACGCTGTTGTGTTGTCAGACCACTGTGAGAGGATGATGAAGTTAAAAGTCGTTCCCAATAACTCTTGTCCTACATGTGTTATTTTGCAGGTGCGACAGTGCGACCACTAATAAAAATGAATAATATCACTCAAGTCATCAGTGAGTTTATCATCCGATTGCACGATACATGATGAGACTTCAACAATTAGTCAAAATTGCTGGAGGAACTTCTTCTATGACAACTGAGTAAAAATTGCTAAAAAGATTCAAACATCGGCGACAACAAGCATCCTGCTCCGAGCCCGATATCGCTGCCTGTGTGTGTCTCTATGTGTCACACCGCCCTTGGACATGGGCTTGCGGAATGTGTTGAAAGGAAGGCAAAACACTGGGTTGCCACAGCAACTAGCCAAGAGCGGGGGAAACAGATGGGGGTGGGGTGGTGGTGGTGGGTGCTATCATGAGACGAGGTGAAAGCAAGCAAGAGAAAAAACAAAAAGGTGGGACAGATGGAGTTGAATATATTGGACGAGCGAAAAGAAAGGGTGAGGGGGATAGTTAGAGAGAGACTGGAAACTGAAGTGGGAGGAATGGAGTCGCAAGAAGAAATTTAGGAGTATTTGTACAAATTCTATTACAACATCTGGAAAGGTCTGGATTTTATTAATTTAGTGAGAGTCTATACTCTCCATCTCTTCTTGGTGTGAGGAGGATGTCTCGACGTCTCCTGGTTACTTTAAGGGGAAGTCGAACGTAGAGCGAAGTTTAAACACGGCTCAGGCTGGTCTCTGTCTGCTTCTCGTCCGCTGTCACATTCTCTCCATTCTCTCGTAAATAATCAGCTTTCTTTCTTCGTTCCCTGCAATTCCTCCTGGATTTCATATCCAACACAATACGTCTCTCTCCTTTAGCACCTTTCTGTCACCCTTCATCTTTATGCTTAGTGCAGTAACTAGTTAGAACACTAGTTGAGTGTTTAATTTGTTGTGTGAACAGAATACTATTACCTGTAATCACTAACATAAATAAATAGTAATACATATCAGAACAGGGAAATATGATAAATGAAATCAAAATACTTCTCCTTCTCCTTGGACCATAATCTCCATCATATTCGCAGGTAAACACTTTATTAGGTTTTGTCCAAGATTTCAAGGTTCCAACAATATCTTTAAGCAAGAGCGATGAAACTCAGTAAAAGTAGCCACAATAAAACAGAACTCCCTTGTATAGAATATACAATATCACACAGCTCCTTAATGCAGCGTTGTATTGTATCTGAATGAGACTTTAATGACACAAACATCGTGTTCGCCACAATCTATTCTGCTGCTTCAGCAGCGGTTTAGGGCCGTTGAACTTATAAATGCTTTGAAGACAAAAGGTATTAGTATGGATGGATTCATCAGCCTACATCTGCTGCAGCTCAGTGTAGCAATACAATATAGAGATATTAAACACACACACACAAACGCACGCACATCCTTTCCTAATCAATAGGTGTTCTGTTATTTCAGCCCTCTACTCTCAGTATCAATAGCTTCATTGTGATTAAAAATATACTGTGCCTTTGGATAAGGTGAAGGCCAGTGAAGGCAGGGTGTGAGTGTGTGAAAAATCAGTCATTCTATCCATCGATGTGTGTCTGGCACAGAGGGACAGACAGAATATACATATACTGTGTTGCTATGAATACAATAAGTGTTTTATATACAGTACATTGTTTGTTGATATAATTGAGTATTTCATTATATGAGCATGACTAAAGAAGTCGCTTACTACACATGATGCAACTGAATGGGACTATTTATACAAGATATCTTTCGTTTTCAGTCGTGCTTATAAATGTGAGATGCAAAAATATAGTGCATAAAAAAACGGTGATCCATTTTAAACGTCCCTTCTCACTCGTACACTAAATTAATGTATTGAAGACTCTAGTGGTATTTGGTACGAGAACCGAGGGACAGCGAGGGACAGCGAGGGAGAGCGAGCAGGGCAGCGAGGGAGAGCGAGGGAGAGCGAGGGTCAGCGAGGGACAGCGAGGGACAGCGAGGGACAGTGGCGCTGTAATGCAACGCTGCGTCTCCATGACCCTTACACACCTAATTAAACTCGTTCTATTGCTCCCTGTTGAGATACAACTGATGCTCTTCGCTGGATTAGACTCTTAATCCTCAATTAGCGTATCATACGTACACTGAACTTGTGTGCTTTGGGATTTAGAGGATTTAGAGGCACAGCTAACTTAGAATGAAGGAATTTTGGCCCAAGGAGGACAGAGTTGGTTGGCAGCCGGTCCCATTAACTTCTGTATCAGTGCTGATGTAGACAGATTAATAAATGAAATACTCTGGCTGATGATGAAGAGCTGACACTCAATAACGAAGTCGAGGCCCCAGTTAGCTGCTCAGGCTCAAGTCCAGCAAGAGGGAAAGACTTGATGACCTTAAAAATGTGAAGCCAAAGCATAGGATTAGGTAATGATTTGAAAATGGCATTACTTCTCTGCAACCACCATCATCAGATAAAAGATATCTGGGGAAGATGCCGATACTGATTTAAGAGAGAAGTTGTTAATCTGTTTTTTTATTGTTTCTGTTTTCCCGCCAAGGGACAACAAACAAGCTAAACATTGTGTGAAACATCTAATTTCTTTAAGTATGCGTGTTAATCAAACAACATATGTCCAATACCGATGTTTCTGTGTAATGAGATTATCTTCTTATAAAATTGGTTTGGTCTCAAATCAATAGTGAAAAGTATGAATGGACATTATGTTGTTTTCTTATTACGGTTTATATTACTATCACCAAATACTAATAGAAAATTGAGAACTACACAATAACTTCTGTTGCATAAAAACATTTCTCTATCGATCTGGATGATGAAGAAACAGTAATTTTGTGAGGATCTAACACCGTCCTTCATCTCTCCATAACATAGTCTGTAACACTAACACTAACAGCACCTTCAGGTCACTGCATGCGTACTGTATACATGTACTATACCCATTAACACTGCACATAGGGACCAGCTAATTTGTGTTTTAACTCTGGCCTCTTGCTGCACTGGCAGTGACACAATCACTATTAAACTGATCCCATCAACATTATGTCACATCTCACTTTCCAAGAGGTCGTAGCAAGGACCCGGAGTTGGAGGAGATTGGTGTCTGACTCAGAGATATGTTACCAGGGCAAATACAAGAGCTGGACTCCGGGTACTTTGTATGAAAGACAGTAACTCTGTACAGAGCACACAGTGCCCTCTCCCTGAACTCCATCAGTTCTTATGGCATCCATCCAGTGGCTACTTGCTGCAGTCGGGACGGGAAGCTGAGCGCTTGGAGCCTCGGCTCAGTCGTCCATGTTGACTTCTTCAATCAGCTTTATTCAGTTCACAGCTCAGGACATTTGGAGATTATCAACAATCTGTGATTTCCTTGTTTCTCTGCCACATATTAATATGGCTGCACGTCATTAAACACCATAAATGTGGTAAATTAAGTTTGCTGTAGTCATAATTTTGCGTGTGTGTGATTCCATTGTGTGTGTGCATGGTAGACGTGACCGGAGAGAGGACTGAACGAGTGCTGACCTTGCGTTCTTTGTCTCCGTAGTCCAGCCCCAGTGTGTCCATGGCACGGACGATGGCAGCCAGGGATTGGATGGTGTTGCTGAACACGACAGGCTTGTACTGCTTAACGTCATCACCAGAGAAGCCGTCCTCGTGGATGATCCTGAACGCACAGAAACACACACACATGAGTCAGTGGGTCACAGACTTTGAGCTGTGCTGCTGTGAACATTAACAGAGACACATATGAGGAGCTCAGCTGATATTAGGGAGTAAAACAATACTGATATATTTACCAATGAATATATAAAAAAGATGTCATCATCAAACCCTAATGACAAAAGAATGTAATTGAGACTTAAAATTTTAAAGTTTAAGCTTCATTTTATATAAATAGAAAACACTAATACACATTTACAACCAAATATAAACCGTGATTTAAGAAAATTTAAAATGTTCAGTCAAATATAAACATAAATGCACATCTTTTACAAGTTATATATTCTGTTACATATGTTTGATTTGCCAACAGAAACCCTGATATGTCTGTACAATGGTCTCATATCGGCCAATAATAACCCATAAATCCAGAAATATTACTAAACCAGACTCTCAATTATCAGCAGACAGAGAGTGTGCTGGCCTGACAATAAGGTAGGTGGAGGTATATTAGAAAGGTTAGATGAATAAAGGTTTTGGGAGCATGGAGGTGGGAGGTTGCACAGAAGCACAGGTGGTTGAAGGAGGTGGGTCACAACAAAAACACAAAGGCAAGAGAGCAGGACAGGGGGGAGGCTGGAGGGAGGCAGGGGAGGGTCCGTAAACAGTCGGCTGAGCTGACATTTAGGCACACAGTGCCCAGCAGCAGCGTACCCTGCTGTTTCAAATGTCATGCTATCTTTTACTGCAGCTAAGGACACACCGAGAGGCTGGCCCAAAGACACAGAGTCAGACGGACAGATGGACAAAGTGTGAGAGACACGAGAGAGGACAATATACAGGACAACAGGAAACAGTCCTCCAGATACAGACGGACAGATATGGGTTGGAGACCATGATGATGCAACAACACACACACACACACACACACACACACACACACACACACATTAATCAGGGTGAACAAATGCTGGAGTGATAATCAAACCGAGCTTCTTCTCCCAAAGCACAACTTCAAATAGCTCCTTCACAGCTGCAGTGCTGGCTCGCTCACCATCCTCTGGAATAAATGACTATTATTGTGGCTCTGTCCTCCTGAAACCGCCTGACACTGCACATAGATTAGCCGATGGGCGCACCACCCACTAATCTCTATGGTGAAAGAAATACTGTTTTGGTCACCTGCCTATTAGATGTCAGCCAGGAAGCCGATAACCTGTCAGCATCTCAGAAACAAGCGAGCCGACTGACGGGATGCTAATGAGCTCCTGTCAGGACGAACACAAGTACCAGGACACCCAGCCCTGCTTTCAAACAAGGCTCGAGTGTCACAAATTCAAAGTCTTTGGAAAAAATATCAAATTCACAGAGAGTTCTAGGACAAAGTGTTGCTCAGGAAGAAGCAAAAGGCCAAGTACAAAACCGAGGAAACCAAAAGAAACTAAAATTAAACTAATACAACTGAAAGGAACAAATGCAGCCATTGTAGCCGGCCCACATGTGCAGCACTGCTGAGCCCCGGAGCAACTGTTCAAAAATAATCACAATTTTCTGTCCTTTGAGAAATTACAAAGGACATTTTTTAACCAACACAAATATCAGAAGCGTGGAGATTTAACCAATTAATTCATGACACACTTGAGAAATGCAGCTGTAATGACGGTGGGGGTGGTGGTGGAGTGTGTGTGTGTGTGTGTGTGTGTGTGTGTGTGTGTGTGTGTGTGTGTGTGTGTGTGTGTTGTGTGTGTGTGTGTGTGTGTGTGTGTGGTGAAGTGTGACGGATCGATTTAATGACTATTGGCTGATATCAGACTTCCACAGACTTACTGGCAACAATGATTATGTTTAAGAATGAAAAAATGTATTCTACAATAACATCAAGGCATAACATGTGGTTCCTATTTTTTGTAGTTAAAAAATATATTTGGTTGTATTTGTGTTTTCTTTTAATCCACAGTAATTTTACCATTATTATTATTTAGGTTTATGCCTAAACTTTGAAACCTGAGGCCTTACATTTCTTTGTCAGGATGGAGGATTAAGGATTGGAAACATTGCCAAATGTTATTTTATATATGAATCAGCATCAGGGTATTTTTTACATCCTAATCCTTGTTATCGCATTGGCTCCTAAAACTCCATCTGGGTTGGTCTCTAGTTAACACAACACATAACTGACTCTGATTTCTTAAATCTACATGTACAAAAACACACATACACACATGCGACACGCACACGCAAACACAAACACAGCTCTCTGTATCCAAAGCACCTCAGCTGTTGTGTAGTTAGCGAGCGGGCAGTGTGGTACGTACACATCTGAGTCTTTCTGAGTGCTAGTCTTGTCAACTGGAAAACACGTGCCACTATACACCTGTGTGCAAGTGTGCGTGTGTGTATTTGCGGTCTCATGGACAGAAGATTGTTGGGCAGGGTAACGTTTCAGATCAATCAGGCAGCCGGCCAGTTCTATATAAATACACCAGGCTTCTATTTACATCAGTGACTTTCACACCCAGGGCCAAAGGACAGATCTATACACTGGAACTAGGATATATCCCGATTCCCTACTGTATCTGTACGATGTGCAGACAGGTGGGAGGATTCCATGCAGGGCTCAAGTATGACCCTGCATGGACGTAACCTGCGTCACAGCATAAAACACTGATCCCACATCTTTTCTGCAGCTCTAAACACGCCGCCCTGACTTTTACTCTTCTCTCCCTTGTCTCACTCAGTTTTAATGACCTGCCAACCCGACAATTTCTCTTCCATCTTTCTCGGCAACACAAAGGTGAAAAAAGGACAAGCATCCAATTAAGATAAGTGGATCTCCCGAGTTTTATGTTTTATTGATCCGTCTGTCCACACCCACCTCCTCCCGACACACACTTTATAGCTCTTCAGACTAAGTCACCTGACTTCCTTGTTTCGTTTCCGTCAGAACTACTAAAGCCACTGGAGGTTCTCGAATAATTAAACATCATTAAGTCACAATAAGGTCACATGATCTACGGGGTCGACAGTCTCCATTGCTTCAGGCTTTGAAACAATAACCTTTAAAGTGGAGCCAGGGAGCTCGGAAATGAAGCAACATGAAATATCGACCCGCTCTAAAGAAATGACAAAAATATTTGTGTGCAATTTTTTAAAAAAACAATAAAAGAAAGAATACAGATTTTTCAAAACTCAAACTGATAAATTGACCTTAACAATTTTTAGTAGAACTCAGTGTGGGGTGTTTATGAAATAAAAATGTTATGTCTCGGTAGAAGATTTATTGACCGGCAGAGGGATCAAGCAAGAAAAACAAGAACGGTTACAAAATATAGAGATTACATTATAAAAGGAGGAGAAATTTAAGATTAGTGTTTTGGCAAGTGTTTGTTAAAGGTGTATTGCAGTGTCGCAGCTTTTTCGTGTGAGTGTGTGTCTGTGTGTGTCGAGCTGGCAGGAGTGCTGACGTGAGCGTCCATGCAAGAGAACCTTTTCTCATTACCCACTCTCCAAGCCCTTCTGTCAGCAAAGAGAGAGCACTGTATGTGTGTGTGTGTGTGTGTGTGTGTGTGTGTGTGTGTGTGTGTGTGTGTGTGTGTGTGTGTGTGTGTGTGTGTGTGTGTGAGATTTCCCTTAGCTTTGGCACAATCTGTACGGTGACCTGAAACATAGTTTAGTCTCACACTGAGGCAGACAGACGGACAGAGAGACATATGGGCAATTTAACAATGATATTATTGCATGATATTGTTGTACGGCTGCCATTTTGGTGGTCAAATAGCAGATGTTCAGTGTAATGACCGATGTCACCAAGCAATCAAACATAATCAATATTTGTGGTTTGACATGACAATTATAACTTGTCCATTTTTGTTTTAATTTCTTGGTTGTGTGAAGCTAATCTTCAAATGTATTCATGTTTCATGAATATTCCCAGGATCTTTCTCGAGGTGTCTCTCAATTAAATGTAATCTTTTTTAAATGTTCCCTAATCTGAGCTGCAATGCTAAGATTAGGGAACTAGTTCTGTTCTACAATGCATTGTGGGAAATTAGAGTCCATCAATGGCACATTTAAAAAAAATGGCTGCATTGAATAAACATTCTACTCCAGGATTGGTATATTTTGGCATTTACCTGTGTGAACATGGAGAGTAGAAACCTGCTGATGATAAGTATATAAAACAAATTCCAGGAGAAGAAGAGAAGAACAGCAGAGTAAATCACCTAAATGGTCCAAGGCATTGTTTTCTTTCTATGATGAAGGAGGAAAGCCTCTTCTCTTTGAAATGGGTTATTTCAGCAGAGCTGTTTGTTGAGCATTTGCCTTTGAGGGCTGAACAGTGTTAGAAAACGATGTCCACATCAGCAGATATTAGCACCGGCCTGCGAGCTAAACCAGCCACACCACTTGGACAGTTTATAGGAAATTAAGTAACGACAACTATGCTTTGGTACCAGTTCCTTTGGGACCTGGATGCATCAGACCGACCTTCAGAACCTCCTCTCAGGTGTCGACAGATATTTTACACTCTGGGCCAAGAAAGGCAACAAAGCAAATTGTCTGTGGGTTTTATAATAAAGATGTCTACACATCTTGAAAAGCCCTCAGAGCAGGGACACCTCGGCCAAGGTGAAAGCTCTATCTTGCCACGTAAAAAAATATTTCATAGAAATGTATTCAGTAGCTTTTAAGTGACCCTGTTAACAAGCAAACAGACAAATAGAGGCTGATGAAAAAATAACCTCCTTGACAGAGGCAAAAAAACCAAACTTAAATCAAGTGACTATAATGTCAAGGTGATTCCTGTCAACATTACATTTCATAAAGTGAATAATAATCATTCTCAGAGAATTAGAACACACGTTAGCCTCTTCTTCTTTCTGTCTCCCATTATCCCCACACTCATATTTTTATCCTGACACCTACTCATGTGAACACAAAGCCTACACACTGCACTGTGCAATTAGGTCTTTATCTTTGTTTTGCATTGTTGCTAGCTACCACTGTTTGTCTTGACACACACACACACACACACACACACACACCAAACGCGTACACACACACACACATAGACACACACACACACACACACACACACACACACACAAGACCCTTGGATGAGTTCTTATTGATATGCTGTGCATACACTTACTTTGTGTTCTTTGTCGACAGAGCTCTTAGTTGTGATAAAGTGTAAACTGACTTACTCCTGTCAGCACTGCTGGACAGAGTTACTAACACAACCTGTGTGTGTGTATGTATGTGTGTGTTTGTGAGTGATGGAGCAAGTGCAACGGGTGAAGGAGAGAGAGGGGAAAACAATGTGATGGCTGATAATGGCTATGAAAGAGAGCATGAAAGAAGAGGGAGATAATCAGGAAAAAGAAGCTATAAATAACTGGAGGTGTCAGTAACACAGCACCCACAATGACTGACACACACACACAATAAGTGAGATGGAGGCCTCAGCTGCTCGGTCATCTGGCTCCACTCGCTTGCCATCACACCTTGAGGTCAAGCAGCAGCATCCTGAGCACATACTCTCAAAAACACACACACACACACACACACACAAACACACTCCCACACCATCAGCTCTCTATCTGCTTTTCTTCAGAAACAAAAAAATTATTTAATTCTGACAGCGGCATGGCTCTAGGGATGGTCAGTTACTCGGTCAGTTTCTCGGTCAGTCGCTCTGTCAGTCGCTCTGTCAGTCGGTCTGTCAGTCGCTCTGTCAGTCGCTCTGTCAGTCGCTCTGTCAGTCGATCTGTCAGTCGCTCTGTCAGCCTACCAATTATTATTACCATGAAATGTATTATTGATATTTTTGGGATCCAGAGGATGAATCTTCCAATTTCTCTATTTTGCAATCAAGAAGTTAACATGTCTGGTTTTCAGTAAAACATCAAGTGTGTTTCCAAACATGTTTTTATCAGAATGTTCTATTTTGTAAATTAAAATTCAGACTTTAAATGCTAAAAAATTGAAAAATATAAATAACTGAAGAGCTGTAGAACAGTTGCTACTCGGAGGTTAAATAAGAATATGACTTTAATATCCAAAGAGGCCTCTGCTCCACTGAAGAGACTAAATATTGCAGCAGTTAAAAACATCACATCTGTGAGGAGTGTTCAGGACATTATTAATACATGAAACTAACATATGCAGAAAACCAGCTTCTAATGGAGGAACCTCTGTTCGTCTGTATTTAGATAGCTTCGATTGGTTTAGAGTGTTTCTCAACACAGCTTCACTTTTCTCCGTGTTACTTCACTGAGAAATGGGCAGATCAGCACCACAAGGGCGGGGGGGCACCCAGATATTTTTACGTTGTGCACATTGTAGTGTTTTAGGAAGGTAGGAATACAGTTTCTACAACTTCACTGACACACTTTAGGAGCAGAAAGGGGAACACAACTTGGTCGAGGCTGGTGTTTTGCTCCGGTCCCATGGAAGCACAGTGTTGAGTGTAGACCATTTTTAAAAATAAAGATGCAAGCAATCAGTTCCTACAGGCAGGCACATTTTGACACGGCACTATTTGTATAACATGTGTAATGAGAACCTATTAAAAAAAACTGTCACTCAGCGGAGCATGTACCTCCAAAAAGGCCCAACACTCATTTATACCAAAGTGTTTGACGAATGAGTTGTGAAACATATTCAAGTATAAATAATCAACTCCAGTTTCCATCACTACATAAATACACATGCTTTTTTATAACTGTGTCAATGCATATGACCCTAATTTACTGGTGTATACATCTACTTCCCTAATATATAAAAAACCTGGGGCACAGACTATTATGTCTATAAGCGTTTTTTCCTCTTGTTCCAGGCTTTTTCCAGATAACTGGCAATTCTCTATGAATAATACATAAACTCAATCTTTGCACTTCATCCCTTAATTGCATCCCTTTTTATATCTGACAACTCTTATCTTCAACTGTTCTAAGTAAGGCAGAAAACAGAATACTCCCACGAGAAAAAGTTAATGTCTTTGACCCCCGGGTCCCCTCTACTAAAAGACAGTATTTCCTCAGTTACAGGTTGATGAGGGGTTTCCTCCTTTAAAGAGTTTTTTTTTCCTCGTGCTAACAATGTCTCCCCTAATGCCGAGGAGTCGCCCTGGCTCCAGGTTGGGTCATGTGCTGATGGAGGGTTCCTCGTGCCAAGGGACACAGTCTGCTTCACTCCGGTTCAGCTGGGATGTTAGGAGCTGCACACACATGCGTATATAAATCCAGGCAGACAGGAGAGCAGAATAATTACAGTTCGCTAGTACATCTAGGAAGACCTCATTAAATCTGTCTGCCATTATCCCTCTGTTTCACTGTCACGTGTTATCTCTATCTGCCGCTCTCCTCTGCCAGGGCTTCTTTCATCCCCTGTTATTCCTCTGTTCTCTCTCTCTCTATCGCTCTCTCTCTCTCCGTCTCTGTACATTTTTTACCAAACACATCACACTTGTTCTCCGTCAGTCTGTCGTTCTTTCGTCCCTTCTCAATCATTTATTCCTCTTTTCTTTGTGCCGCTCTCCTCTAGCTCCCTTCCCCTTCTCCATTTGCAATTAACTATTAATTAAACAAACACAATGCTGATGAAGGGCACAACTGTGTCCCTGCCTAGTCACTGATTTCTACAGGGAAACACACACAGGTGCACAGGTGCTCATCTGGTAAAGCTCAGTGTGACTTGAGTGCAGAACCATAAATTGTGCCTAATTAACAGTTAGGTAAAACTAGCCACACCTACAACTTTGCACTGATGTCTTGTAATGAAGTTTTAATTTAATTGTGGGTTTTATTTTTGGATGAGTATTTTGATTCGGCTGGTAAACCTGACGTTTGCATTCGTCTCTAAACTGTTTACTCAGGACTAAGCCTGATAAACGCTCAGTTCCTTGGTAGATACTCGGACCAGAAACCAGTAATCATGAGTGAATAAAATGTAAATATCTGGCTAATATTATTGTTGGCTGGCTATAGCGATACAGCTGCAAAGGTCCGAGGCCTTGCAGCAATGGCTCGCTGCCTCATCCAATCACAGCGAAGCCGTTTTAGCTGTGCTGTGCACATTTTAGGTTTGAGTCTTGGCATCTGTAACTGCTGATCTGTGAGAGAGCCCCTTAAAAGTAAAGGTAAAGAAACTAATCACAATGTGGTACAATCACTATAATGATATTAACGAAACACACTATAGGTACATTCAGCTGGATAAGTTTAATTTGCATTATTATTACTGTTATTATTACGTGTTTTTGTTACGGGACGTGTCAGACTAGCTCAGCTGGGGGTGTAATACGCAAATATGGGCATTGTGATGCCACATGACATCAGGGTGACCGGGAAGTATCGACCAAACTATACTCACAGGGCAAATTGGGGTTTTCAACATTGCATAACTTGTACACACACAAGAATACCTACATTCATGTCTCACTTTAAGAGAAAGAGCAGCTGTGAGCACCACTGTTCCCACTAACCAGCTCCAGTTAACCACAGCGGGGTAGTTTCCCATCAAGGTTTTTCTCTGTATCTGCTTTAGTGGGTTTTCTTGGGAGTTTCTCGAAACTTTCAATTGAATCTAGGCCATTTACTGTCTCAAGATCTATCACTGTTTTATATTCACTGCTTCTAAGGAACCTGAAATTTTGGCTGCAGACATATTATGTAATCTTAGTTTGCAGCACACTTTAAGGAGAATACATTAATATGTCCTTTCAAATGTAATTGAACAAATTATATTTGTGTAATTCAGAAGACTCAAAAACTATAAACAACTCAAATCTGTTTAGAAGAGAGGTTGTGTTAGCATCAAGTGATGGAAAAGAAACAGCGACTCTTGTTCTGCATTTCCAGTTGTCAGCACAATTAAGGAAATTAATCGTTTCCAGGAGCATCAGACCGTGTGTCCTGTCGCCGGCAATTTGACTCACTAGTAGATTGATGGACAGACAGATAGATGGTTGTGCCCTGGAGGCTACCACAGCAAACTGAATGTTGGTCCACAACTTTGGTTTAGACTGAACAATCTCAACAACTAGCAAGTTAAGAAAAATAGGTCTTAATTTGGTGCCTCGGAAATGTAATGTGTTATTCCTTGGTTTATGCCCCTTCCCAGAATTGGACCTTCTTCGTACAGCCTCAGCAGAATCTGGGGTTTAGTCCTAGTTTGAAAAAAGGTTATATATATTTTAATAGGACAGATAATGTTTGTCTATAATAATACTGATAATGATACTAATTTATCAATTTATCTCCTGTGTTGATCAAGTTGAATCAATGCTAAAAATTAGATTTTCCAAAAGTACACAGAGGGTCTGGATAAAATCTAATCATGCTTGTGATGTTAAGTTCATTTTTTAAATGACATTAAACTAAACCAACTCTACTTTACGAGGGAGTGAAATAACAGCAGTGTAGAAACACTATTGAATAGATTGTATAACATTTGATTCCACGCTTAGGTGTGATACAACATTCAAACACTCTCCCAGCTCTAAACCCAGCCACAGTCCTCATCAGCTGACTCTCTATCAGCTGAGCATGGCCACTGTAACAAGACTCCATTGTCTTGTGCTGTGCTGAACTGACGTGAAATCTGCCAAATAGGTCTTACACAAAAAAACACTCACTCTCACATCAACATATGCACAAAGACAAAAGCATTGACCAAAAAAAAACACACGCTGTCGACTTTGTATAAGTGCTGTGCACACACTGACAGACACACAGACACACACACTCAAAGATTCCTCCCACAAAAGACCTTTGTATTTTATAAGAGTTCCTGATTAGCGTGCAGACCACACACACACTCACCCTGACCAGGAAAGAGAAAGCAGAGGTGGTTTCCAGTAAAGACAGTAAGTAGATGGCACGGAAACAGGTGACAGGTTCAATGGTGGAAAGAGACTCAGTATATTTATTCTAGCACTGTATTTACATAAAGGATTCTTGTACTTGACTCAAGTTTTTTCATTTCATACTTTGCAGACACTAAAAAAACAGATGATGAGTATTTAACTGTAGTTCATCGTAGAGCAGTATATTGACTTGGCTCAATTAGCTGTAGATGGCTGCGTTAATATACAGGATATTTTGGCTTCGTTTCTGGAGAGTGGGAGGAAGTGGAAACGCGTCGGCCACAACAAATTGGACGTCCACCCTACATAAACCAAAAATAAGACTTTGAAATATCCAAGGAAATCCAACACTTCTTATTAGCGTGTATTTTTTGCAGGAAGGCAATTGGCGTTATCAGCCTGGCTGTCAAGAGGAGACGGAGGTGCACACCTACAGGTGCAATGCTTTATTCATTATACCTGGTTTACCATGAGAGTAGCACACAGCTGCAACCACACATTTGAAATAATGGGTGTGTATATGCCTCGATAAAGTTGTGGTACTTTATTATAAATATAAAAACGTTCACCTTCCTTATGTAAAAACGCAAACTGACACTGAAGGCTGCCGGAGGCGTCGGCGAACACACACGCACACATGCAAACACGAGCACACATGCAAACACGAGCACACATGCAAATACAGCTATCATGATGCCTGTTATTTCAAAGCTCACTGAGGCAGCCAATCAAATCATCCTAGAGATGAGCACGCCCAGGGCTATATTTAACCAATGAAGGGTGAGTATCTGGCTGACAGACTGCTGCAGATGACCAGTTACAGACTGTCTCTTCATGCAACACTTGGGTTGGTGCCAACACAAGTTCCCCTTTAACCACCCCACACCCCACCCCCTTCTCTTTCACTCTTTTTTTTTGTTGCTCTGTTCTCTGTCCTTGTGTGGAACCATCCCAGGAAAAGGAGGCTAATAATTACCAAAGGAACCAGAGTCCAGGAGAGGAGCGCACTTTGCACCGTGTCCCTGACAACCCGTCTTTCTCTGTCGCTTCCTCCAACTTGCCTAATAACTGAGAACATGTTCTTCCACTTGCCAACGTCTCTCCTCTCTCGCTCAAAATGGCTTCGCCGCGCTCCTCTTCCCTCCCCGGCTTCATTTGCACTCGTCCTCCCTCCTTCTATCTTACTTCACCCTCTTCTCTCCTGTGTCTTTTCACACTCTCGCATAAAAATTGAATCTCTCAGTTGCTTTTGCAGGGTGTCGCTGTCACTGAGCATTTTCACTTCTCTCCTCCGTCCCAATATTCCTCCACTCCTTCTCTTTACATCCTTACTTCCACCACTCTCTGTCTTTCTGTCTTTCATTTAATGCACGGGGCACTTAGTTCCCTTCATTAGAACTCCCTCTCTGTCTCCCTCCATGTCTCCCCTCTCCCACTCTCCCTTTCTGCACAGAACACCGCCACCTTTCCCCCCCCCATGTCCTCCTCCCCTTCCCCCTTTTATTCTCCTCTTCTGAGGCTTAAACCTAATTATCTCCTGTTCTAGAGAACCCCCTCCCACGCACTCACACTAGCACACTCTCACACACACACACACAGACATAAACACACACACAAACACACACACACGGTGGGAACAGCCTGTGGGAAGCAGTGCAGCCGTGAGGGACGGGCAGCGTTTGTTCTCCCTTTGGGCCGGTCGCCTCTGATCGTGTCAAAAAGGCCCAAACACACAAACACACACACATGAAGATGGAGAAAAACAATGAGAGGTACTGTATGTCATACACTCAGGCAGCGTCCGACTGAATGAGGCTGATGTTTGACACAGTGAAGCAACGTAATAGCAACTTTTAGCAAATCCACCCTTTTTATCTTTGAGGGTAAAAATGGCTGAAACATAAGTTTGAGTAACCATTTTAAAACCTTTGGATATAAGTTACTTTTGGTTTGTAAACTACAGATCAGGTTGTGAGAGCTATAGGAGATATATCTACTGGTCTTATATGGGTCATTCGCTGTAAATGATTGGGGGAGAAATGACTTGGAGGGTTTATCAGGAATGAAAACATGTCACAAGTCCACATGTGACTAAGAGAAGTCAGGAGGAGTCACTGGGCTGATTTTTTCCAAGGTGTCTAGACCTCACAGCAGCTGGTTTACACCACTGAGTGAACTATCAACACAAAGAGTAAAGTTCCCAAATCTAAACCAGTCTCTCTATTTTCCTATTAGTTTATGACATTATAACCCTAGTGTTGACACTAACGGCTAAAACCTTGATGCCACATCGTATCTGCTTAACTCAGATTCAGGTCTAAAAGTTTTTACCTTCACCGAAGAGGATTTGTTTGTATGTTGGGTGCAACTTTTTGTCTTTGCCGAACAGAAGACTGAACTTGCATAAATTAGTATTTTCAGCACATTTGAATGGAAACACGACAACTCACATCCTCTTGATGTTTTCGCAGTTTCATTGTTCTTTCTCTCTCACAGGAAATGTCTCTTACTCCTTTTTGCAAAAAGGAAAAAAAGAAACACCCAACAAACAAATATATCCTCTTTGGTGAAGGTAAAAACTTTTAGAACTTTAACACCATTGCAATTCCACTTTTTGGAACATTGCTAGTTTAGTCACTTGTAATAGTTGCTTGCTGATGAGACAAACTATTAAAAATATTTCATGTCTACTGAGCAAGTTAACCAGGATTGATTTATTCCTCTCCGGGTGCATTTACATCCATTTCTGAAGTTTGCCATCACCGAAGAAACTTTGAAAGGGGAGTGGGGGAGGGGCTGCACTCGAACCCACCACAGGGTAGAAGCTTTCTATGTGGCCAGTAGTGGCTTCCTGTTCGATGATATAAAAGTGTTACAGCATTATTTATTTTTCTCACACACACACGTTGAGCCCTGCTGGAGAGGTCAGTTTGCCAGCTGGGCAGCGAGAGAAACATTTGCACACGTCTAAACACACACAGGCTTCATAAACAGATGGTGTCTCCCGCGCACACACACCCACACACACACACTCACACACATGCACGGCAGCGCAAGGTAGAGATATGTTCTTCACACATGACCAGATCCCCTTGGGTTGCAGGCCCAGATATAAAACTCAATGATAGAAGATCACATGATACATGTATGTATTCACAGGTTCTCCAACAAGTTTCTTCAAGATTCCTTTTTTCTGAACAGTCATTTTTACTCTAGCCGTACAAACGTAGACCTACATGAAACCGTGTCGTGGCTTCACACTGTGATGATTCACTCATCCATACACAACTTGAATCTACTCTCTCTCTCTCTGCTTCGATGCATATTTTCTGTGTGTGGATACGGCAAGAGTGATATTAAACATCGCCAAAGAAAGCTTGGGAGAGCTGCAAAAGTAGGTGTGTTGATACATGGTAAAAGCTACCTGGTGCAGTGGAAACAGATTTAGCAAATACGTGATGTTGTACAAGAATCACGACTTAGGCCTCATGGTTAGATACGTACATGGCTACAGACGGAGACTTCTGTCAATACTCTGCTTTCATTTCATCCATATTTGTGAATTCCTTCTGAAAGCTTACGGATTCATGCGAAAAAAGATAAATTGGAGCAGTACCACAAGAAAATCACGGGGGGCAGTGTAGCTACGAGTTCAAGTAAGACAATCGTAGGACATGAGTAAGAAATTTCAACAGTGGCAGAACAAGTTGAGGGGATACTTTGCAAGTTTGTAAGTTGGCCCAATGCTATTTTTTTTCTTGAGAGGTACATCATCACAAGCTCCTCTACGTCGCCATGTTTAACATTTCCGAAACTCTCAACTCTACACTGTCCTCTAGTGGATGTATTGCTTAACAACCATGCTTTTGTTACCGACATTTTTGCATAAATGAGCCTTTAAATGTCAATCAAGCTTCTGCTCCAGAAGGTATGAAAACAAGGAGATGGCAAACAAACAAACAAAGCTTTCCATCATAATAATGTTGCGTTTTCTTCTTCTGCTATTAAATAATTTCAACTGACCGGAAAATTGGCGCCACTCACTAAATATACTGATGAACTAATTCCGCATAGTCGCTTATATGTCGCGCTAGGAAACGCACATGATTTTGCATATCCTTTTGTCAATTTTCTGTAAATCCAGCGAGAAATTGCGTAATCTTAGAAAGCAGAAATCTGTGTTTAAAAAAAATTAAAGAATCAGCAGTTTTGTCTGAAAAAAAACTAAGAAAAGAGGAAACTTCAAGAACCCATTTCCTTGAAGAACCCACCTTAAAAGACCCAAAACGCCCTCCTCATAGTTTTAATTCTTCTCCACTGTGTTCATAGTGCTCATTGTGCTGATGCACTTCCAGTCACTGAGCTCACATGCACAGCTGTGTCACACACTTCAACATATACACTATAGAATCTAGATCTAATCCACTCCTCCCTGTGCGTCTCCGTCTGTCTCTGAAGAAAGCAGGCACACAACCCACACACACACACACACACACACACACACACACAAATGGTCACTTGAGCACGCCCCAGATGTTCAAAGCACTGTGAAAGAAAATGCAGCGAGTGCTTCTCGAGCCTCTGATGCGGTTCCGGAAATAGCTGAGCATCTCTGAACAGGAACGTAAAGGCTTCCCTGGCAGGGCGCTGTCCACCACTTGAAAAGCTGCTTCACTCCCTCTATGATATCACAGGCTCTTTGTAAAAGACACACAAACACTGGAGTCCATTGTCACGAAAATAATAAATAAATCCAGACTTCAAACGGCTCAAAACTTATTTCAGCTTGGAAGTTTGGATTTTTCCAACAGAAAAAGTGTCTTTTCTATTTTTTAGGTATTTACACCTTCTCGCACTTTGAAAATGTCTGACCTAAGCTTCTGAGAGTTCACAACAACGTTATGGTCGGCACTCTTCATTAGGAAGAGAATTTGCTGTTGCACGTTGTATTAATCTGCTTCCTTTTCACAAATAGGACGTCCCCCGAGTTGCATAGAGGGTGGATAACATCAAATCTGAAATTTCTAAGTAATTACAAAACAACACTGTCTCATGTGATCCAGTTTCATCATCTCACGAATGACCAAGAACAGCTTGAAGCGAGATAACAGACTTACGGAGGTGGCATGACTGGAATGACTGAAAGACGTGAGCGTGACGCGAACCAGATGAACAAGACAAATCTCTCCTAACAAGAGATCCTGCTACATTCATTCAACAGTCGCAATTCAAAGCAATAAAGCACCACACCTGACATCTGTACATACACCATAGCAGCTTCTGTATGGACTAGCGCAGCCACCTCATATGCATTTGTGTCACTCCGAGTCATATAACTGTGTGATTTACGATGCTTCACAGCCGTCGGTGCCTTCGGATGATCTTGGAGTTATGGACTACTAAACTGTGTGTACATTCAATGAACCGCTCAGCGCGCGCTGGCCAGGCAGAGTGCACAATGTGCTGCTGGAGTGACCATTAACAGCTGAGAGGCTCATCTGGATCCACTGGATCACCTCGCTGTGACGCGTCAGTGAACGGCCACAGCCAAAGCCTATTATCGGCTAAAACACACTCAGCTGCCTGTGAAAGGACCCAGCAGAGGAGATGGAGGAAAAACCATATGTCATAAGTGGATTAAAGCGAAAATGATATGCTGGGGGGGGGCAGGGTTTGAGTGTTGTGTTGATGTTTGACAGTTTATCTAAATCTGTGGTAATTCCTACATAGTAGACTTATTGCAGTGACACAGTAAATACATGTACTATTGGAGTTAACTCTCCATTAAGTAAAGTGTCTGTGTTAATTACATTATGCAGAGGTAAATCATTCCCCTGCAGCTGGAAACAAATCCAAGAGAAAATAATACAAATGAGGAGAAACAACAGGAGCACATAATGATGCCATAGGAGAAAAAACAAAAATCTGACAGAATCTAATTGAGTCACAAAAGTCACAGCCGAGTACGACTGGTGCAAGAGTTTCCTGTTTCTAAACAGGAGTTCTTTGTTGCTATTTCATCTAAGTTAAATACGCCTGTCCACACAGCTTCTCTTTCTGTCCACACTACTCCGCTGTGTTCGAGTGTCTAAGACGGAGACGTTTAGAAACACATCTGGTGCTGTGTGGTTTGAAAACGGGCAGAGTAGAGATGAGCAAACTCTGAGACAGGAAACGATGACGCAGTCACCGGTGCTTCCTGATTGGCTCTTATTAGTCAAGACTGGACTTCAAGTGATGAACGCAAAACACTGAAAGTTCCACCTCGTCATCAATCCAGGAAATCCCTCGTCTTACGTCTCAAAACTGTTTGTTTCTCTGTTGTCTGCACATCTGCCTCCTTTCTACACCGTCATGCACAAGCCCAGTGTATGTGCATCATCTCTGAATCTGTGTTTCAGGTGCATTAATATGGATTAATATGGGATTATTACTGATACAGGGCTAAAACACTCATGTGGGCGGGGATCAAGTGAGTGTTTCAAAACAAAAGCATTGGATGGGTGGAGCCAAAGAGACGGACACAGCCAGTGGGCGACAACCAACCACAACAGCCGCTGGCAACTCATATTCCAAAAGTAGCCTGTTCATATTTTGAGCTAAAAACAACATAAGGCTGCGACAAAGGAATCGTTCTCAACTCCTAATTATTTTGCGTGACGAACAGATATTCCATTTCCAGTAATAGAAAAACAGAGACAAGTACAAAAGCCTTGAATTGAAGAAGCTGGAACCAATCAAATCAGCGGAATATATTAGAAAATAAAATGTCTTCAACAATAGTTTGACTGTTGCCTGTCAGACCCCTGGGCATCCATATACTGAGACTGTGCAATATCAATTATTTGGGTTGAGGTCAGAGGTAGAGTGAGGTCGACTCAGATGCTTTTAATCCTCTGGGAAAGACACGTAAGAATCAAGGTACTGAAGGCTACAGCCTGTGTGTGTGTGTGTGTGTGTGTTTGTGTACGTGTGTGTGTGTGTGAGGGAGAGACACATACACACTATAGGGTTATTAGACCGTGCTTATTTAGGACTTACTTCATCTGTTTGACGATGGTGCTTTTCCCTGACTCTCCAGCCCCTGAGGGATAAGAGACAAGAAGACAATGTAAACAGGGTGCATGTGTGCAAGTGTGTAAGTCAGCAAGATGGAGACAGAGTGAGAGAGGAGGAGGAGGGGGGAAACAGAAGGAGAGAGAGAGAGAGAGAGGAAGGAAGGAAGAGATCGAGCCTGTTAAAAAGCTAAGTGAATAAGAACAGCAGCAGTGAGGGTGGAGATGCAGAAAAGTTGCTGCACCCTTTGTTCCTCAACATCCTTTCTTCACTCATTCACCCCCCCTTTTTCCTTCCTTTCCTTCCATCTTCTCACATGGACTTAAACACACAAGATAATCCACCCAGTGCATCAATCACCCAGAACCCCGAAGAACCCAGAGAACCAGCTGAAGGAGCAGGGCTGCCTGCCTTGCTGCAGAGCCACTGCTATGTTTTCTATCTGCAGTTACCATCTGAGATGTGGAGTTAGAAGCTTCATCAGGGTGGAGAGAACCCCCATCACCTGCTGGTGTGTACTGGCTGTCATGCTACTGGGAGGATGGAGGGTGTGTTTTAGGAAATCAGAGCAGAAGGCTGATGGTGAAGATGGTGTTTCATTTGATTTCTTCACACCTTCAGAGGAGGTTTTTCTTACCAGACGCCCACCATCACTACCACACCTACTCCTCCACTAACACCACCAGTACCACCAGCAGCACCACCAGCAGCAGCCGGGGCTCTCCAGGCCGCTGCGAGCCGCTTCTCCCCCCCGGGGGTCAGTCTTACCCAGCAGCAGCAGCTTGACATCCTTGGCCATGGTGACCCCGTCCTCCTTCAGGTTCTTCTCGATGGCTTTGCTCCGGTCCAGAGCCGCCCGCTCCTCCGCGCTCAGAGTACATCCCATGGTTAGAGAACACAGCTTGATGGCGGCACCGGGGACCAGGATCCACGGAAACGATTAGATAAGAAAAAATTTAAACAACAACCCCCCAAAAAAACACCAAAGCAGCCCCAAAATGTCTTCTTCTTCTTCTTCTTCTTCTGGCGGCTCGGTTAGTTTCCTCCTGGTGCCTGTCGCGTCTCGAACCGGGGGTAAGGGGGGGGAGACACGGCGGCCGTTAGAGCATGGAGAAGAACCCAACGGTCCGCTCGGGTTGGTCCGCGGGGCGCGACGCGGTGGAGCCTCCGGAGCTAAGCGGCTGCTCGTCCCGGGTTTTCAGCTTTTTCTCTTTTTAAAAACTAAAAAAGAAAAAAGAAAATCACGGTTCTCTTCCTCTCTCGTCGACGGGTACTCGTGTGTGTGTGTGTCACTAGGCGTCGGTGAGCAGCGCGGGCATCGCTCGGTTCTCGCGGCGGCTCACGGGCGGACCTTCCCTCGGCTCCTCGCTGTCTCTCTCTCCGGGGCGGCGGCTGGGACTCGCTCTCTCGGCGTGTGACGCTACTGCCTCCCGGTAACAGCTCCGGCGGAGAGGGGCTCGGTCCTTCCTCGATTCAGTCGCTCAATTGCGGGGCTGCTGACGTCAAAACGGGGTGGTGGTGGTGTGGTGGGGAGGAGAGAAAAAGTGTGGAGGGGGAAGAGAGAGAGTGAGAGAGAGAGAGAGAGAGAGAGAGAGAGATAGAGAGAGAGAGAGAGAGAGAGAGATTTGTCCTAGTGGCGCAGCCTGGCGGGAAACTGTGCAACTACACCTTCTGTGATGGTTTGTGTTAAAGGGTTAGTTCACTGAACAAATGAAATATCACATCATTATCCACTCATCACTGTGTTGTTGCCTGGGGTTGAGTTCATAAAGCACTTCTGGAGTTTCAGGGTTAAACAGCGTTGCAGCCAGATCCAGCACAACAGAAGTAAATGCTGAAAAATTCTATCAAACTTATAAAAGCAACAGATAAAGATCAAAACAGGCCTCCACGCTGCTCCTGGGCTTCATCCGAGTGTGAGCCATCCCCGGTGTTCAAATTCAACTACAAACGAGGTAAATTACACCAAGCCTAAACGTCCTCTGTGGTCCAGGCTATAACGTAGCTCCGGGGTAGGATAACCAAAGGACGTCTAGGCTGTAAAACACAGTGTGAATGATGCTGTTTGGAGTCAAAACAGCAATTTAAAAAAGAATGAAGCGTAGAACCCAGGTATGGACAGGCCTCTGACACAGAGGTCGTTTCCCTGGACCTCAGGATGTGGCCGTGCTACTTTTCAAATGCCATATCCATAAACAAAATGTTTAGATTGATTATTTCAGGTAAATGATAACAGACTTTGGATACCAATTACAATCAGATTTTATAGGATATAACCTGATGTAGTGGTGAGGCTCTGATTTGTGTCAGCGCATGAATATTTGAATCCACGACATGTTAATGAGAGTCCATGAACGCTGATCTGCCACAACATTAACACCATGTTAGTTTTAATCCTTATCCTGATAGTGAAGTCTCAAATATATAACAGATCAATATTCTTTTGGCAGAAAGAGAAAGACGAGAACACCTTTCTTTCATTTAGGGGAACCATTCTCCCAGGGGTCGCTGACGGTTGCTGGTAACATCTGGAGTGTGACGGACAGGTGCTTTTGAAGGTTTCATTTCCATCATCACGGTTTCATTTTTACTTTCGTGGATTCACCAGAAGTGCTTCCATCCCTCTGTTATAGCCTGATATTACACACAATTAGACCAATTGTGAACTTCAGCAAACATGATAAAACTGGCTCTGTGTGGTTAATCCATGTTTGGTTATTAATTCAAAATCTGAAAAAAACGGAATTAATTAATATAAATTAATAACATTCATTTAATTGGGTGGTAGAATTTCTGCCAAAGAATATTTATTACATTCAAAGTTTTAGTTAACTTTTTTCTAAAGTATGATTCATAGACTGTTTGAATTTAATATTCCCATTAGTCCAAACTGCATCCTCGAGTATGATACTGCACATTACCTCCTATATAATATATTGCCATGTCCAAAGAGCAAAATTGCAGCAATGCAAAGTTTGTCTCAGTTTATGGTCGTCGACATATCATATTTTAAGTTGTGGTTTTTGCCAAGACTTAGAATATGATAATACATTTACATATTTAATACATCAGAATCAAAGATGCTCCGGTTGAGTCACTCTTTGGACAGAGAAGTGCGTGTGTAGCTGTGGAGCTCCTCTATCTGTGCAGATGATGGTTTCGTGGGCTGCACAGAGAGGATAGGGTTCAGAGTCAGGGCTCTCATATGTCCCCATTAATGAACTCCCCCCCCTCACCCACCCCCACCACCCCCAGCAGCTGTTTCCTCACACGCCCTCAAACACGCTGAGTATACATTCCCCTGCCCAGCGTGAAACGGCAGCGAGCCAACGACAACAAGTGGCTGCTGCAGGAAGTCGAGCATCGAGCAGTTGCTAACTGGTGTGGCTGCCACTTCCTGGTGGGTTCAATCTATTCAACTCTGATGGGGTCTGTAAGAGGGATTGTATTTCCCGTAGTAGAAATGAATAAAAAACTTTCATACTGTACATTAGAAACCTGACGAAAGCAGAAGCAGTGACATCTCCTGTCGTCACAGTGACTGCCTCAGTTCACACTCTGACCTCAGCTCTCACCCTGACTTTCTGCTTTCTGCTCCAAGTCAAGATGAACCTGTTCGTGGTCTCAGCTGCCGGTTCAGAACGAGCAGACTCAATTTAACCTTCGTGGAATCCTGATTGGGACAAGGTGTTTGTGTCCATGTTCATGTTCACGGCCAAGATTTTGGGAAAGAAACATTTTCACACATTGTTAGACGCAGACTTCTGTTTCCTGGCTGAGCGTTCGTTGAAAACCTCAACCCACTGTTTTGCTCACTTGGAGGTGAGACTAGAGACAGGATATGGTTACATTATTCACGATTATTGACTGGAAACACCTCAACGCCTTATATGGCCTCATTCAAAGGTTAAAGCAGCCTGAACGTGAGCTGTTCAGTTCCAGTGGTTGTGGCATGTGACATGTTCTCTGCATGTTCACTGCATGTCCAGTTAAATGGGAGTGATGCGGTTGCAGCCTCTTTCTCTCCTTCCTTCCTTTATTACAGCTGGTCAGTCCGTTAACAAACACAGGCTGTGGTTGCTGTTACACAAGCAGCACACACCCACACCCACACCCACACACACATACACACACACACACACAGACGCAGACACACACACACACACACACTATCAGCGCTGATGTGATGCAATTCTTTCCAGCAGTGTGTAAGAACGATGCTGTTGCCTCAGACTCAGGCTGGAATCCACTGATTGGGGACTAAATAAAAAAGAAGAAACTATTTTGTGATGACATTTTACTCTTGTGTAACAAGTTTAATTAAAAGATAACATAGCTGAAGGTAAATATACCCAAATATTTACACATTCATCTTCTTACTAAACCAAGAGGCCCATCATTAACTCTACACCTGGATACTAATGCCCTGCACTTTATGGATTTGGAACATTAAAACCCCAGTAACCCCAGACAAAAACTGTTTCTAAACATGAATTATGGACTCAAACAGAAATTAATTTAGAACAATGCAATTACATTACATTTCTCTTTCCATAATAAACTGGGACTAAGTACGATAAAACTAATATCTCCTTGTTCTTCAGCTGCTAAGGACCTTCACCAGGGACCTGTTTAATCTCAGTCTTATCATGATATCATGAATGTAGCCGCCAAGTTCATATTGGAGACGCCCCGTGATGATTCTTTTTAAAAGAGAAGGAGAAATATTAAGAATTCAGCCAATTACAGCTCACCCCCTCATGGAGCCAATTTAATTAGATCTCTAGACACTAAATCTGCCAGTGACAATCATCTCAACCAGCGAAAGCAAAGGGGTTGCCAGTAAAAAATGAGAAACCAGCTTTCGGTCTGCACGCCTCTGTCTGATAAAAATCATCTGCTGCGTGAGAAGGGGAACGGTCTAATGCTGGAACAGCTTGTAATATTACAATGCAAGAACCAACGCTGATTAAAACGTGTGCAGATGTTGATAGAACAAAATCTACATCTTATTTCCAAAGTCTGAGCTCAGGAGCAGGGGTCTGATGTCGGCAGTGAAGATGCTGAGTGTCTGGGACGAGGGCTCGCTCCAGGTGTCGGGAGGTAATCTGCATTCCTCCGTCGGCAGCGTTCAAAGAGACAGATTGAGAGAGATGAATGAAAAGGGACGGGGTGATGTGAGGGGAAGGAAGAGACGGAACCAACGAGTGGTGTACTGTAGAAAACGAAAAGGAGGGATGGGAATGCAGCCGTGGTAAAAGGAGCTCTTCTCATCTTCTTTCCAGACTCGAGTGTCACTTAAGCAGAGGCACAATACAAACAGAGTCAAACAGACATATTAAATAGACATATTGGTATTGTCAGGATTATGTGTGCCCATATAAAAACATTCATTTCACACAAATATTTTGTTTAGTGTCTAAATTCAAGCTCTGTGCATTGGGTGGTATTTCTGTTTTCTTTAAATTTATACTCATAGTTAATAAATGGCTATAAAGTCAATCTGTAAAATATCAATGCTCGATTACATTTCTCTTTTACGAGAGTTTGATAATAGTATGTAAAATGTATATATGTATAATGTATATATTGGTGTCTGAAATGTTGTATAAGGTCAAACCAGGTTTGAGTGGGTAGACGTGATGTCACTGGGGCTGGAGATCCCTCTTGGTCTGTTTGAGTTAAATTCCATTAGCTGTGTTTTCACGTGGAGGAACTTTAAACATTCGCCCCTCGGGTTCATTTCCTGTTTACTTCCCAGTCCTCGCAGGTATCAGGGTCTGCTCCCCCTCGTCTGCACCTCGGGCTCCGACGTGGCCTTTTTCATTTTAAAGATACAAGAAGACAAATCAGGCTCTTCTCTCCTCTGGAGGGTTTTTCTGTCGGTTTCAGAGCAGCAGTTATTACATCGATAAACGATCAAACAAAGCAGCAGAGCCTCGGCTGACGTGAGGGCCCTGCACTGTGTGGGCCTTTCCCAAAACAACACACCCACTCCTGCTTCCTGAATAAGACCTGGACACTTTGGAAAGTTGTGGGACCGTTACAAACATGTCTTTGAATAACAACACATCTATCCACCACGGAGCTGGGACTGGGTTTTATCCTTTTTTATTCTGGTTTTGCTCTGTTCAGGGTTACATAAGAACTACAGAGATGTTGATTTTGATCATTTGATATTTAATTCCCCTGCAGCTGTTAATGATGTGTGGGAAATCCTGTTATTGTGAATTTTATGTCATTAATGCTAAATGTGTGTGTGTGTGTGTTACACTGAGTGCGTGGGTTTGGAAATTACTGTTTGCTTGATGCCCCGTGTGACTTTATTTTAAAAAAAAACAGGCCTGAGTAATAAACCATTATGTAAAAATGGCAGAGACAGTATGTTTCTGTTTATAGTGAAGGAGCCACAGCAACAATGGAGTCGAACAGGCAACATTCAACAGAGAGAGAATATATTAATTTTAATGACATCGTCTAAAAATAAAGCACACCCTTGTCGCCAGATTTGAACTGGAATACTGTCACGTTCAAAACACCTGAAGTAACAGATAGAGTTTGACCATAAATACAGTATAAGGCTGTTACTTTTACAGTTAATTGTCTTTTTTCTCACAAAATGTATGTAAAATAACCGGCTTCAAATAACAGCTATGTCATGTTTCTTCTATAACAAAAGGAGTAAGGCACAAGTACTGTAAAAATACTATCATTTGCATTTGTTGAGAAAGTGATTGCTAATTTTTTACCCTTGAGGCGACACAAGATAAGCACAACACAAATAATCTGCATGTACTTTCCATCCATCCGTTATCTTTACAGTTTATCCCCAGGATTCAAACTGTGACACCACTGCGATGCCCATAATTCCCTGATGTGTCTAATGTTTTCTATCAAAATTTTACCGTGATCATTAAATAACCATCTTTGATGTACTTCTCTTTAATCTGTTAGCAGTTAGAAATGTTCTCACAGAAAAGCAGCTCGCTGTTTACTGACCTGCTGAATGTGTGCACGGGATTCATTTACTCTCGGTTCTTGGCAGTTATTGGAACATAATATTCTTCGTGTTTAGCATAACTGCATTTCCCCTGTTTATAAATTGAAACTTGAAAACCCAGGAGTATGACAAACAGAACGTTTATACACTGAGGATTGAATATTAGAAGGAGGTTAGAAAGACCTTGGAGCATGTGGTTGAATTGGAGTAAAAAAGTGAGTCAAACAGAACACTGTTCAGATGGAAAATCTCAGCTCCTCTGAAGGACATGACTGATCTTAATGAAATTAGACAGACAGGAATAGCTCAGTGCGCGATGGAGCAGTGGTCCAGGAGAAAACTACACGTCCATAATAACTGTGTGACACAACATGCTTTCTTTCCCCCGAACCTTGGCAGGTGCTGTCTCCATTTTCTTGTGTCAGCTCTCAGAGAGACATTTGTTCAAGAGGTTTGAAGTTTGATTACATTCTTAATTAATACAAGGACTTGATTACAGCCTTGAGGCACCGCAGCATCCTGCAGCTCCACAGTTTATCTGGATGCACAGATGTTTGTAACAGACATGTGTGATTTCACTCTCGCTCTTCAAACTCGAACAGCTACAATTATGAGAATACGACTGAGACTGAAAACACGAGATTATTCATTTCATTTTCCAAGAAGATTTTAATTAACCACATATATAAAAAAAATAAAATAAAAATAAAGTCAAGTGATGTAAAGAAGAACAAATGGGATCAACTACAGCCGTGACCAAGTACAAGAGAGGAAATGTGGAGAGAGATGTTTATAAAGAAGAGCAGGGTACCAAACACAGATCCTTGGGGTATACCACAGTGACATGAAACTGAAGCTCAGCCCCTTGAATTTACTTGGTAGTGTCCATTCTAAACCAGTCTGTTTAAATGGGCTGTTTGGTTTCCTGTTGTATTGCTGGTTGCAGCTTACTTCCTGAAACCGTAAAAATAAAGACCATCCGCTGGACTCCAGTCCACAGGAAGCTGGAGCTGCACCACCACTGCTGCACAAAGAGATGTTCTCCTGTCCATTCAAAGTTCAGTGAAGCTCGACCTCAGGAGGAGAAGAACCTGAGCTGGAGAATCAGTGGCCGTTGTCTTGATCAACAAAGTCCCCCAGGTTGATGAGATCGGGGCGAAGCAGTGGTCGTTTGCACTTCAGTGGGTCCTTAACGATAAACAGACAGAATGTGAAGCCGATATAGATAGATTACTTTATTCATCCCTGAAGGGAAATTAAGTCGTCATAGCAGCAGGTATATTTGAATACAATAAAATACAATACAATAGAATAAAATAAAAAATATTGAGGTAGAAAGAATAAAAAAACAGAAACACAAGATAAATAGGTAGATAAGGTGCAGTGGCAAGATGATGGTAATAGTACTGATGATATGATGGTAATGTTATTGTTAGACAATATATAAAAATAGTACAGTATAGTATGATGAACAGTTTTTTAAGATACGTGTTCCATGTTTGAAATCATCCCTGACAACAGAAATAACCTTTTTTGAAAATAATAGTTTTAGTTGCTAAAGAAGCTTCTTGGGTTTTAAAATTGAAAGTTGCTTTTACTATAAATTCTCATGACAACAGTCTCTTTTGTGTAAATCTGGTGTGAAGTGACAGTTTTATAAAAATGGGGCTTGTGCGTGATTCTTTCATTTATTTTTATCAGTTGCTGTGAGCTCGAGGATTAGATCTGTCGTACGATATTTCTTGTGGACATGAAAGATTCTCCCACTGCTACAAACAAAATGAAACTGACTTCTGACCTGTGCTGTGGATCGTGTGTGACGACGAGTCTGTGGCTGTCAGTGATTCACACGGCAGCGTTCCTATAAAAGGCACTGACTGCTTTTAATCTTCTCCAGTTCATCATCCAGATTTATTTCCCATTGAAGGTGAGGAAAAATGTGTGTTGTTTAAACTCTACACCGTGAAATGCATTGTTATGATATGAGCGATACGTTTGGGGGGTTGTGCCCTTTAAGATGCTTTGTTTCTGATTCTGTATCTCGGTCTTAACTCTACTTCACTGCTTGGAAAAAAAACAAAACACAAGGCTGCGACTATAAAAAGATATTTTCCATGAAAAATGCAGGAGTGTGTCAACCCTGTTGCCCCAGTCATATTATCATCGCTGCTTCCACTCATGGTAAACCCGGCCATTTCTTTTCCAGGAACAGTCACAGCTCCCGTCTTTCATTCGTGCTCCCGTCAGATCGTCTGCACAGCTGTTGGGCACAAATGAAAAGATTTGAAGAAGATCTTGGCTGTCAGAAGAGACGGAGAGTCGAGACGTCACACAGGCCAGATTTGCTGAAGGAGGAGGAAACTGAATGAAGGAGACAACTGTCGAACCACTGGAGAATTTCACTTTAAACTGTATAGGAAGAAGCAGGACAGATGGGAGTTTGTATGTGATCCTCATCTAAACTTCATCATCATCTATTGTTCATTCAAACCATTTGCTGCACTTAATATTCTGCTTTAAACAGTGAAACATGTTCAACACACCCAGTTGCTCATTTTTCATCTCCTTACATCTCACCTCTCTCATCTTTTCCTCCTCCTCCGTTACTTTTACACATCACTAACTTTGCAGGACCGTCCAGTGACTCTTTGTATTTCCATTTCGGTCCTCGCTCTCTTTTTGTTAAGTGATTAAATATGCAGGGATGTGTCTTCTTTTAACCCCGTTTTTTTCACGGGTGCAGAACCTTGTCCTTCCTCAGTGTTGTAAAACGGTGGCGCCTGCAGCTGAAGTGCTTCATCTCGGTGCCGCTGGTAGTTATAAATAAAAGACATCTTGTTCTGTTGAAGTCTGGTCCGGCATCTGCCTGCAGCGGCTGCTTGAGTGATCTCTGAGGACCCCTGGCTGATATTTGGGGGAAGGAAGAGAAAAGACAAAGGGAGCATGTGCGAAATGACATTGCAAGTACTTCTCATTTACCTGGGTGTGCAGGAGCAACGGTGAGAGCTAATGCATGTTTGTGTGTTTTTGTTTGTATATCTATAGTTTTCCAAGCAGGGGTTAAACTCCAGAGTGAATCTCCGTGGAGCGTGACGAGAGGAGAGGTACTCAGGGACAACACAAGCCTTTCCAAATAGCACTCAGTCTGAATAATGCAGCAGTACGGAGGGAAGGACGGAGGTGTAGAGGAGGAGGGATGAAAGGATGAAGAAGAGGAAGAATCACAGGAGAGGCTGTAAAAGAGATTGTGAAGTGAGCGGGGAGAGGAAGATTTGAATGAAGTGAGCACAGTGAAAGATGCAGGAGAAAAAAAGAGAGTGAGAGGGGGGAGATTAAATAGAGGGAAAGTGTTTAAGTGGGGAGGACGAGAAGACGAGGAGGAAGAGGGTGGGTGGAGAGGATGGGAGAAGAAGAGGGCACGCCTAAAAAAAAGAGAGCAGAGATGAATGTGGCGGCAAGAAGGAAAACAAATAGGAGTTCGGGTCGGGTCGGTGAGCCCGGTCCAGAATCACAGATGCACAGAGGGCGCCGGCGAAAACTTTATGGATTTTTTGACGGTCCAGCTGCTCACAGATGTTCTGGAACCCAGAGTGTGATGGTCAATAGATCACAGGGAGGGAGGGGCTGGAAACAATCTTAATCTTAATACTTCCACCAGACTGTGTATTTGTAACGATAACCCTGACAGGTAATTCAATAATCTGGAGAAATAGATTCAAAAACACATTAATCGAGGCACAAACTACACATCTGTCAGTGATATTCAGTCTGGATGTGGGAGACAGCTTCATACTGTAACTCGGCTCAGTAACCAGAGACGTGTTCTCTGACCTCATCTAGTAAGAAAATTTCAGACAGCGATTCCACCGCCGACACTCTCAGGTTGATGGCCGGTTTAAAAGGCAGCAAATCGAATCTGGAGGCTTCACAAATGGAATATCTGCTCCATCAGAGGCGTAACTGGAGAGCGGAGCATTGTCCAGCGCCACGGAGCCACGAGAAGAGAGACACACGGAGCTGAGAAGAGACATGATGGTATTTATAGCAGCTGTGCTTCCTGTCTCCGTGTGAGTGGGGATCACAAGCGTGTAAGATTCTGGAGTCGACTTCTAAACGTCAGAACGAGTTTCTGTGATGCTGCTGTCTGACACGTTCCGAACACTTTCATCTCATGTCTGGTGAAAAGAAGCAATTGTTCTAAAATTACCTGCACCGGTATTTACATGTCTGCACTGTCATGATCTGTTAGAGAATTGGACACATTTCTAATATGAATTCACAGTGACAGCACCAGCAGATGGTACTGTGGCACAAGACAGATTAATCACTATACACTGGTATCCACTTTATCTATAAAATACAAACTATATTTTTACAGAATGATTGATTATTGGCTCCATCACACATATTTATAACAGGATCAATCAAACTTTTAGAGTGAATAATAAACAAGGATATTTCAGCAACACTTTGGGTTTTGATCTAGCTTGTTTTATTCAGATTTGACAAGTATGCATCATGTTTAGTTTGTTAGTTTGAAGATGTTATAACTCATTAATCCAAATGAAATATGAATATAAATTATCATTGAAATGTTTATATGCAGAATTATAGTTTTGTCCTGATTATTGTGACTATTCACTTTATTGTGTTTGTCTGTTAAAAGAGTCAAGTTTATTTATAAATCATATTCAAAAACAACTGCAGTTGATTGATGCACTGAAACAATAGAAGAAGACACAAAGCAAGGCAAGAAAGAATCATATTTTAATTTAATTAAAAAGATAATAAAAAATACTAGGGTTCTAATATATCAAGAGCAGCTTCATAGCAGCCTAAGATCCTGTTTGAACCGACCTCTAACTGTGATGAGGTGATGATGAAGTGTGATGAAGATGTGTCAGTAAACTTTAACACAAATGTCGGTTGTGGTTGCAGGTGCAACAGTGAAACAGCAACAGACCTGACCTCAGATAATCACGTTGATCTGCAGGCAGCAGGCAGGAGATCACCTGAACCTCCATATGTCTGCTCACATGTTCACGACATAAAACTCTGGTAGATTAAGATAGAATCCACCCAAAAAAACTGCTTCTGTCCTTGAAACTCAGTGTTTGCCAAAAAGCATTTTCACACAAAATGACTGTTTCTAAAAATATCTCTTCAATGTCCCGATGGCAGCGCTGAAAAGAAGCTCTGTAAAAAGGACAGGCCGTTTCTACAGGGGTTGTTTATTGGGGACATGTAGAGGACAAAGGAACATTTGCATTTCCAAATGAAAAGCAATTTATTTCGAAGCCACGTGTTTGACGGTGTGTGTTGGTTATTACGGACGAGTCCACCTCCGCCTCTTTGTTTGTCCTCCGAGTCCCGGAGAAGATAATACATGTATTCAAAATAAAAAATTTTACATTTCGGGGGGAAAAATGGAGAAGGAAAAGTAAACAAGCAAAGAGAATGTGACGGACGGACATAGATGGAATTGATTTTGAGTCATGTCTCTTTAGTGGAAGTACAAGCAGCACTGTCCTTGGGCAAGATACTGAGCGGGCAGCGTGTTCATGACGTACACGATAAATAATTTTCCCATAAAAATGGTTTCTGTCACTTTAAGTAGATGTTTACTCTAGTGTTCATTTAGTTTTTTTTTCTTTAAACATACATATAACTTCATCATGAGGCACGAGGATTCATAACACACAGTAAGTAAATGCATAAAAAATTCACGCACCAATTAAAATAAATAAATCACAGTCTCTTTATGTTTCTTCCATTTTTATTTGCTTGAACAACTTAAATATTTCATACACAGGTGGAATACATGTCCAGTTCCTTTGGGTCTATGTTACAATACACTTTAGTCTTTGCAAAAATCCACGTAAAACAATTCACATGTTCAGCAGGTTGTGGCCCACTTTCAAAAGCAGCTCGGCACTAAGACCCTCTGTGTGTGTGTGTGTGTGTGTGTGTGTCCCCTCATGGTGCCGAGGTGCTTTTGTGATGCCAGAGATCGTTTCACTCACAAAAATACTTCTATTTGCAATCCTGACAAGCATAAATGTCATTTGAACACACATCCGTTTATTTCCAGTGCAAATGATTAAAATGGGTAAAAACAGAATAAGTTAAGAACACAACAGCAACTGAATGTGTGTATTTGTCACTCCTTGGAAAAAAATAAATCATTAACACTCATATTATCATGAGGAACAAGAATAAATGCTATGTCTAAAATGTACCGTATACTCGCAATTATCATACATGTGATTTGTTTTAGTGCAAATTCACTTGTTACACACCACAGCTTGCTTTTCCTCCCTTCTCCTCAAAGCATGCACATGCACACATGGAGGGTGTGCCGGGAAAATGTTAACCTGCAGGGGGCAGTCTGCGTCGGCTTTATATCTGAAGCATAATGTTTACGTAAATCAATATGAACACATTCTTTAAATAGCTTCAAGTGCATCTCTAACTGGACTTATTGGGCTTTTTTGTAGTATAAGAAAAACTCAATCGTGATCATGTCTGAGGAAATTTATTTTTCTAACTTTTGCAGAATCAAACTGTAGTAAGTTTAGAGGCAAAGTTACAGCATTACTCATTCAGCAAGTATTAATAATTCAAGAGTTATAGTAGTTGTAGTTTTAGTATTTAGTAGTTCACGACAGAATCAAGTGTAGGCCGACATTATCTAAAAAATGCATGATTAGCCCTTTACGAGAAGCTAATGCAGGTTTTCCAGTCAGTTGTGTAAAGAGCTTTCAAGTTCCTACAAATGAGCATTTAGCATTAGCCTGCTCCTTGGCTCACGCTGGGCCACATCGTCACTATTTGCCTCGCATATTTAAAGATGGACGCCATGACAGCTTCCCAAAAGTGAAGCCAAAACATCTGGATCGCCCTTTAGTGGCTGCTGCATCATAGGACATGGATAATTATTATTATATATTATTTCCAAAGATGGTTTCTGTCATTTTATCTATTTCTTATCACAATGTGTGTATCCAATAAGTTTGCATAGATGGACAGGTGAGACTGACTCGCTATTGGTCGATACTCAGGCCCCACCCTACGCTGACTATGCCTCCAGATGACATCACCAGGGCAAGATGGACGCACCCGTATCTGTTAAAGTTTGGCTTCATTTCTGCACAGGAAGTAGAGATGGGTCATCCATCTTTACATACAGATTGTGTTGCCTCCCCTGGACTTTAAACACAATTTGGGCTCTTCTAATCGCAGGCTAACATTCTCCTCCAGCAGTGCATCTCACTGTGTTCCTGTCCACCACTCACAGTTGTTGTTTCCTACATTCCTATGGTCATCCATGTATTGCAATTTTGTGAGTTCTCACAGTTCTGTACATTATTGCACAATTCAACTCTATATTCAACAGTTTAAGTGTTGCCTGCAACCAGCGCTGAGGATTCATATTTTACATCGAATGGCATAATCATTAAGGATTTTTTTTCATAATCAAGAGAATTCATATGCATTTCTTCAAGCAGGTATTCAAAGTCTTACATCAGATTAAATTCTCAAGTAACCACCCCACCATACATTGAGTAAAACATAGTGAACCATGATAAAAACCTTTGTAAAGACTGGCTCCCGGACAAGTATGAAACCAGCGTCTCGTCGTCTCGACTGTTTATCGTTAAAGTTCCTCAGTCTCGACTCGTGGTCTTTGTTTCCAGATGACAGCAGCAGTAACATTCAGACGCCTCCTGGTGAACGTCCTGTTTCTGAGTATTTGGAAAAGTCCTGCGGCTGTGGCCGGTATCTCTTTTAGACACACATGTCTAGAGCCACAGAGTGTTAGTCATCTACAGACAAAAAGTAACTGACCTGTTGTCTATATATAACTAAATATATCTAGTGATACAGGTTGTGCAAAAACGCAGCGGTGTTCATGCTTTTGTCGATGAGAAGTCTTTCTTCACACTTCAAACTTCACATGTAAATGGACAGAAGAGAAGGAACTCAGTCTCTGGCGACATGTCAGACATGTGCAGAGACAAGTTGGGTCTTTAAATGTGTAAAATCTCCAAAATCGAAGGGTTCTTGCAGGATTAAAATTTTCGCTATAGAAGAACCTCTGATATCACAAAGGTTAACGCACCTCTCGTCTGTCTCGACACATTTATCATCGTGTGAAATGCATTAATCATCTGAGGAGCCCGTACATTTCCTACAGCTTTACACAGACTGACAATATTTACATAACTTGTAATATATTCTATGTTGTCCACCTGTGACTTTTTTATATATATATATATATATTTTTTTTTAACTAAAATTTGTCCCTCAATAAAAAATGTTTTTTGTATTAAGCATAAAATATAAAAAAAATATTAAATAGTAGATTATGTAGAGGAAGAAGAAAAATCACTTCCACAAGCAGGAACTCCCTCTCACACAAAGACTAAAGTGCTGGAGCCATGAATGCACGGTTTGCATCCAGCTGGCTGAATACTGGAGTCTAGATAGAATCATATCTCATAACACACTAGTTTGTTGTTTTTTTTGGGGGGGGGGATATGTGTTGAATACTCAGACCAGCGTCTTTGCCGATGCTGGTAGTGTTGATTCCCACGGAGCCAGCAGCTGATCGGTGGCTCTGAGCTTACCAGGAACTATAAGCTTGTTATCAGTTCTTTAAAAACAAAGATCATCCACATCACCTGTAGAGATCTGTTGTATGTGTGTGGATGTAAGAATGCAAATAGAGCCACGTGTGGGACAGAGCCTGGGAAGGGCCGCGGAGTCAAACTCCTGCAGAGTGGAACCATGAGGGAAACAGCAGCGTCTGGGGCCTGAGGAGAGAAACAAGGTGACAGGAAACAACAGATTCATTAATCACCTGCAACTCTTCACCTTCACCTGGTTTCCTGTCTGAGTCGCTGACTTCAGCCGCCGTTACAGACATGAATTATTCTAAGTCAGCGTTGGTCAGACAGATAAATATAACCTGTAATGTTCTGAATATTACGATGTATAAACTGTAGATCTGCCACGTGTCCACATTGCAGCTGCTCAATGAAAAGCACCTGCATGTCACCATGGCAATGAAATGATTATTTGATAAAGAGCAGTTTCGGGGAAAAGTAGTTTGAGTTGAACTCGGTTTTCTAGGAAAACGCAGTCAGTTCCTCGTATGTAGCTGGAATGTCTGACCTGTGATTCTCTGGTTTTCAGGAGCCAATGCCCTGCTGCCATAAATACTTATCAGGTTGATCCCACTTTGTAAAGAGTCTCCAGAAACTTCTTGAGTTTGAGTTTTAAACCAACAGTGATTAACATGATTAGAAATGTCTATTTTGTGGCTGGATGCTGCAGAGAGATGGAAGTATTTAAAGACACAATAAGACAATGCAGGTTCTGATTTTTTCCTTGGATTCTGGGACATAAACACAAAATGTATAAAGTCTTAAATATATAACAGATAAAGTCACAGGACTCTTACCTTCCATCACTGTTCCTCACAGCCTGCAGCTGGAAAAGCCTCCGCCTCCTGATTCTGAAACATGTACTGAAGGGGAACATAAACATACATTAAACACATTACTCTGCATGTCATAAAACTATATAAAATACAATACAGTCCATAGTATACGTGAATACAACAAATACGTGAGTTAAAGGACAATAAAACACTATGTCAGGGCACGTTTAGAGACGACTGCTTCAAGGTTTCCTGCAGAAGTTGTGAGTTGAATAAAGAGGAAGTACAATATCTCAGTGAAAACCCAGAAGTTTGGCTTTTAAAAGACAAAGAGAAAATGTTACAGTGCTGCTTTTAACTTTTTGGCTTTTTAGTTGTGTTTCCAATTCTCCTTAATGTAGTGACACAATGTATATTATATTACGGTACATGCAGGTACAACTAAAGTAAAATGTGCTGAGCTGGTGTGAGATTCCCTCAGCGCTGCATGGAGCCAGCCTCATATGTTATCACATCTCATTACAGTGTAAATGCCACAGGTCACACAAGCTCAGCTCCTCTGGTTCATCATTTAAATGACGTCCCTGGAGCTGAATGAAGAGAGCACGGCTTCAACAGGAAGTTTAACCCTGACTTCCACTTTCCGTCACGGCCACCACATCCTTGTGTGAAAGTGCTGCTGCTGAGCTGCACAGCACAGATGGAAGGAAAGGAAGCAGCAGTGGTGAATAGGGTAGAGGTGAGAACACACACACACACACACACCAATAAGGAATCAAACAAAATAACGTAGAGAAGGAAGGTTGTAGGTTGTCGGCTGGCCCTGAGAGAAGAGAAGACAGTGACAGAAAGAGAAGCCTCAGCACTGGAAGGCAAAAATCATTTCTCGGCTAATAAAAAAAGAGATTTTCCCTGGTGAACAGAAAGAGATCTCTGAGTCGTGCGGAGGCTCCTTGCACAACGTCTTCGGGGTATAAACGGCACGGAGAGTATTATAAATTACCAGAGCGTGAGTCGAAATAAGGGCTGTGACAGGACGTGGAAGAACCTGCAGCGCTCTCTAATTAGAGGGAGGATGGTGCTCACTGTCAGCAACACACAACAACACAAAAAGGATTTTACAACGAGTATGAAGAAATCTGCTTTTAGAGGCGAGGACTCTGGATGATAACTCTCTCTCTCTCTCTCTCTCTCACAGGAGCTGTTGACGTGTAATGATCCAGTTTTATAGAGAAGCACTTACAGGAGAATGAGGCTTTAAAAGGATTTTTGTTATTTCCACAGCTCAGTTGCAGAGAACTGTTCATTACATCTGCACAGGTTGTGATATATACTGGAAATCCTGTTCCACTATAATGAGCCATGAGGGGGTATTTTAAATTGCTAAATCTAGGATATGCAACATGATTGTAAATGAGGGACAATCATCAATTGTTTCTTAAATTGAAGTTTGAATAATGAGAATAAATACAATGATAAATGAAAAATGACAATTATGAGTTTAGATGCTTGAATAATTGCAAACTTAATGGCTAATTAGATAGTGAGAAACTCACAAACTTCAATGACGTTTTAGGCTCATGACTCATAATAATAATTTATTAAATAACAGCATGAAAGTCATTAGTTACAACTCATAAACCTTTCTTAAAAGGCTCCATGAGGAAATCTCCATGGCTCTTTAGGGAAACAAAAATTTGACGTGAAGATCAATACCCCCTGTGTTCTGTGATGTGTGTATGTGTGTGTGTGTATTTGTGTGTGTGTGTGTGTGTGTGTGTGTGAGAGAGAGTCGTGCTACTGAAGCCAGGAGATGATCAGTGTAGCTCAACATGAATAATGGAAGCAGGGGGAAGCAGCGAGTGATGCTGTTCTCAAAATGTAAGAAAATCGATCAATTCCAGCTCCTGTAAAAACGTTGTAACTTTCACACTTTTGATTTGTCTGAACGAAAACACGTAATAAAACACGTTGTTTGATTTGTTCACTTCAGCCTGGTATCACAACATATGGGGGGAATATTGAATTGTATTCAGCTGTTGTTGATCATTTCCGAGAGAGGATAAAGTAACTTTTTACTATTCCGACATGTGGTCGAGTTATCCAGATCATTCCTATTGGAATAAAAAAAAATTATATATAAATGCAATGAGCAGAGCTAGTGAGGTTAACATTAAAGCTGTGTCTGACTGTCAAATTAGACCTGAGTTGAGTTGTATTGCAGAAGCATTGATCGCACGTCCTCAGGAATTTGGACTTTGAAGTTGAACTTAACAATTTAGAACTTCTTCTTCTCTTCTTGGAGCCAAACACTTGAAACAAGGTAACACAACCTTCTGTGTGACACTGTTTGGCTGAAATACTGCAGAGCACCAGGGACAGAATTAATCCTCCTTCAGAAAACACTGTATTTCTCCTAATGCCACCACTGGGACTTTTAAACATGACCATAAACTGTAAATAAAGATGTGAACCCAAAATCATGATCGCCCCCTAGTGTCTTACTACAGTATAGCTCATAATCCTCACCTCCTCCATGTTAGCATAAGGGGTTTGGACCAAACGTTTCTGGTAAGTTTGGTTTTAATGAATAATTTGATGCCGTAAACACGATGAGAAACATCATGATTGACAGCTGAGACTGCCTCGTGATTGAACGACTCGACACAGCGGCTACGATATGAAGAAAAGAAAACGTGCCGGCCGTCTTTCAGGAGTAGAAAACACTTCCATGACGGGAAGGGCAAAGATTTTCAAGAGACATTTACTTTCTGTTATTCAGGGTCAACAATGAGGACAAACACAAATTCACAGAGTGAATCATCAACTCACCGAACCAATTTCCCGTCTGACGTCTCCGAAGCTGTTTAACACGATGCAGCAGATGGCAAAGTATTTTCAGAGAGGCTCTGTAAACTATTAGCTGGGGGTGAGAGAGCTTTTCATGGGGTGAAGTGCATGATAAACTATTAGAGGCCCACAATATATCAAGAGCAGCCTCATCATCCTGTCTCTCCGGAGCGAGCTGGATAGAAAATTGGACTTCAATGACGTTATTGATTCATTTGCCTGCACAGAGAGTTGCTCACGGGCTCTGCAGGTACAGACAGTAAACACCGGGTCGGAGGGCAGATGTGGTTTTTTTTAGCTGTGACCCAGTTCTGCATCCTGGTTCTGTGAGTGACAACAGAGAACGTGATCGTCATCCACAAGAACAACTGACTCTCCTTAGTTTGGTTCTAAGCCTCCCCCTGGTGGTGTGTTTCCACTCTGCAGTGTAGTTAACCACAGCCTCCATGTTAATCAGACACGTGTCTTTGTGCCTTAACATCAGAAAAACAGAGCAGCTTCAGTTACCTCCTTTAAACCAGCAGATGTCTCGATGAGGACATTTCCACCAACATCCTGTTCAAACACATTTCTGGATGACTACCAGTGTTAATAAAAAATACTGGATTACTGTCTGATGGAAGCTGTGGAGTTTGGTGACTGGGACTTGTGGACCGGTGACTCAGCCGGTGCCTGCACACCAACGCAGCCCATGTGTTGTTCAAGCTGTTCATTCTGAATGCAAAGACTGAAGGTGCAATGCAGGGAGATCCCCAATTCATCCGACACATTGCTTGCATGTGTCAAAAGATTGAGATTTAATTACAGTATGTTTTTTAATATTGATGCTCGATGAAATAACTAAGGTAACGTGAACAGCGTTGCTCACGGTGATGAACCCACGGGGAATGATCCAAGTGTTTCAGCACATTTCAGCTCATTGCTTCAGTTGCTATGGCCACAGCTTCACTGTTTTCAGTTCAGCATCACAGCTCCTATCAGTCCCCCCCTCCCACCCCCACTAGCTAGAAACACAATAGAGAATTTAGCAGGTAAAGAACAAGATATTTTCTTTCAAGAGTTGGGTGGAGACCAAAAACAAAGCAAAAAGAGAAAATACTAGATTTAAATTCAACAAGTGGACAGACCCATGCTTGTTCGATGGCTCACATTCCCCATAACAACCTTATATATATATATATATATATATATATATATATATATATATATTGATAATATGTCAGTGCTCTGTTGCAGTGCCCCCAGGTGGCCAAAAGGTCAGTTATTGCAAGTTGAAAGAAAGTAGAATTAAACAAGAGGTCTCTCGACATCCAAGAAGCTCATCTTTTCAAGATTGTTTTGACCATCTATTCTTTTAATGGGCCTCCACACGACGAGGTCCTACGCACTTTGTTTAGTCCTTAATCTTCTTACTCTCGTTAATTATTGATCAGTAAAGAAACAGGGAAAATTGCATTAACATTAAAGGTGGAGCTGGTTTTTTAGTGTGAAGTCATCATTCTGCTCCGTTGTTATCTTCATTAAGTGGTTTGGTAAATGAGCTTCTACATTGCGCTTTCGTTTTAAATAAATTATGATGACCACTTTTACCCGACAGTTATGTTTCACACACACACACACACACACACGCACACACAGACACACACAAAGACACGCATTGCATCTATATGCTCAGCACTTTCTCCTATCATCCATCAATCACATACTGCGGTGAAGGAATCAGGAGCAATTTGGGATTTAGTATCTCGCCCAGGGATGATACATCATTGCAGAATGAAAGAGACAGGGATTGAACCACCATCCTACTACTTTGTGGACAACCCGCTCTACCTCCTGAGCCAAAACCCCCCTCCAGATACGAAGCAGAAACTTTGTGACTTACTGATTTGAGGTTGGACTCCATCTCTGTGAAGTTCCACTCAGTGAGAGGTAGGTTTAGACTGAAGGGCTGAGGAGGCACAGGGGAGACAATTCAGGTCAGTGTTAAATAATAGATCACTTAAATGTCTGCTGTGCATAAAAAAAGATAAATACAAGTACCGGTTTAAAATTTTAAATATCAGTTACTTGAGGTCAACCTTCCGCCTGTCAGAGTGTTTCTATGTGTATGTGTGTGTGTGTGTGTGTGTGTGTGTGCGTGTTTGTGTGTGTGTGTGTGTGTGTGTGTGTGTGTGTGTGCAGGTTCACTCACGTCCATCACAGCACTGGTCCCAGCTTCCACAGAGCTCTGCTGGTGGCTCCTGAGCAGAAGCTGCTGCAGCTCCTCCAGGCTCATGTCCACGTTCTCCACTGCATCTGAAGCCTCCACTCTGCACAAACACACACACACACACACACACACAAACACACAAACACACACACATACACAGACACAGAGTTGTATATAATTCAAAAGATCCTTCAAACATGTGACAGTTAGTGTGCGTTCACCTTTGAGAACCTTACCTGTCCAGAACCGGCCTCTTACCCCTCCTCTCCACCACAGAGGCCGCGGAGCCCCTCCCCTCCAGAACAGACTGGACCATTGCCACAGGGAGGACGGGGGGTTCTGAGGAGCACACCTCACAGGTGGAGGTCAAGGCCACGGCCTCTCCTCCTCCCACACCGCCTCCTTTCCCTCCTCCTCTCACTCCCGGACTCACAGGCTCCTCTTTGATGAGCATCATGCACTTCTCCCTGTTGAGTGGAGTCAAACACTGTGAGACTAAAGTGTGGAGCAGCGAAAACTGATAAAGTTAAGAATACATAAATAAACAGTTCGATCAAAAATGAATAAATACGAAATCAATACTTGAATACATAAATAAAATACACAGAGTTTGTCAATGAATTGGGCTACTGCTGCATTTATACATGTATTAAAATTTGTCCATATTTCTACATTTATTTATTTCTGTAATTCTACACTTACTTTCTCTGTATTTCGACTTTTCCATATTTATTAATTTCTACATTTCTACAATAGAGTATTTCTATATTCCCCATTGATGTATATCAGTTTTTTACTAATTACTAAATGTATTTATTGTTTTGATGATGGGAGATATCGAAGTGACTCTGCATCACCCACCTCGTCTCATCGGGTTGTATCTGCAGCGCCATGCTGGCCTGAGACATGTCAGTAACGTCCGATATGATTGGTCCTCCTGTCAGACCACTAGTGGAGCAGGAAGCCGTGTCACTGGATGGCTGAGGATGAAGAGGAGGAAGACTGTGATTTAGTTTTTTAATATAGTCGTGTAGTCTGTGTACGTTCATACACTTGTGGCCCTGAACCTGTCACTGCACACTGCTTCCCTCTAGTGTTGAAACAACCTCACAGCTATGAAGACTCACTGCAGGAGGATGTTAAATTAGTTTTAATTCTAAATAAAAATCAGCTGAACTGTCTTGAGCTGCTGAACAATGTGATTTCCCTCCGTGTGTGTAACTTGTGTTATTTCTCACCGACTGAATGTAGAAGGGCTCGTGTATGGGCTCCATCGGGTGACTGTGGTTGAACTTGGAGGCCGGAGGGCTCGGAGAACCATCGTCCAGCATCAGGGGCCTGGAGACAACATCGGTTCTCAATCAGTGAGTGGACGACAACATGGTGATTGTGGGTTTTTAAGAATCATGAGACGCAAAAACACAGATTGTTGGTTGTCCTGAAATGTGCGACTGCTCTCCCAGGTGAAACACGGGACCTGGTTTCTTCAGCTCCAGTGTGTCGTTCCTTTCTCGTGTCGGCCTTGTTCACACTCAGCAACAAAGCTGAACCAGCATTTTTACACACACAGGCCGCAGCAGGGTCACGCACTCTGCTCTGCCTTCCCTGTGTGTCAGCGTGCGTGTGTTTGTGTGTATGTATGTATGTGTGTGTGTGTGTGTCTGACTGATTCAGCACTTGTCTCCATTCATAGCGCTCGTTGCGTTAGATTGTTCAGTTTGTCAGCTGAGCCAGCCCTTCCCTCTGCCCCACTGTGGCCCTGTTTGTCTCACTTTTGTTGATTGCACCACAGTTTGTTTGAGTGTGTGTGTGTGTGTGTGTGTATCCGTGCGTGTGCATGTATGTGTGTACTCACAGCTTTCTTTTTAGGCCCACAGTACTGGGTGTGTTGGACTGCATCTGGCTGAACAGAAACTGGATCAGCTGGCAGGGAGAGAGAAAGCTCAGCATGAGTCAGCATCTTCGCTCTGTCTCATATACACACACACCCACCCACACATTCACACACACACATACAGACACACACGTACAGTAAATACACACTGAGAGTAGACACATACCTTCTAATTATTATCCACTTATAACATAAAAGTAGGAAAAGGAAAAGTACTGCATCCACCTGGTGTCATGTCATCAAATGTGTTTGATATTTGACCTCACAGACGTAGAATCTCCATCTACTATCGTTGTAAAATTGAGAAAGTACAACTGGAAATATCAGGAATAGACAATAACTTTTTTTCTTACTTTATTTTGCCTAAAACTTTTGAATTGCCCTTATTTGAGGCAAGGAGAGAATGGAGTAAACTAACTTGTTGAGAGCTTTGGGTCGTACAGTGTCAACACATCACTGAGCACATGAGAACATACTTATTATCTGTGAGTCACACTTGCACCAGAACACCTGAAACCAAGAATCACGATCTCACGAGGAAAATAAAAATACTATCCAGCTACTTCTGAGAGGGATTTTCCATCTCACACAAAGTGCAACTGTAGATATCTAAGTAGATGTAAAAGTAGTTCAGAGGTAATGGTACAGGAATATTATTGTGTTAATCATTCTGAGTAGATAGATGCATTCACAGTCTGTTTGCTTCCAACAGTGCATGAGACCCCTCCACACACACACACACACACACACACACACACACACACACACACACACACACACACACACACACTGACTGACCTTGTTCATGACTTTCTGCTGCTGTGTGTGGTTCTGCCTCAGTGACACCACCTCTCTCCACAGAACCTCGTTCTGTCTGCAAACAAGGAGACAACTTAGGTGGATGAGAGCAGAAAGACAAAGATAAAACATAAAACCAATGTTCGATATAGTTTTTAAATTGTTATAAAAGTAGATTTCCATCGTCTTGAGGTAACGATGCAACAAAAAAATGCTTATCCTGAAACCAACATACTCAGGGGGGCTCATACGGGCAAAGGTGCATTCGGTAATAACACGACACGACAAGTTGTGAAACACACTTTGCACTGGACGTGGGATCGGGCCTGAAGCCTCTGGACCCAATTGACATGAGGTCAGTCATCACACTCTGCTCCCTGTGGAGAGGTTTTCACTTTAGGAGGTGAATCCTGATTATTATTCCCTCTGGTTTAAATTTAGACCCATCGTCACATTTCCCTTCAGGCACATTGAGGTGTTTAAATCTGTAAAAGGTCAGTTTGTAGTTTTAAATGAGCTCATTGTCATTGACCTAGCCTACATGTGAGTTCTGCAAACAGCTAATAGGTGGACCAGTCCGGTCCATGTAGCTACATTTACAACATTCAGGATGCACCCATCATGATTCTAACAATATCAGATGTGAGATGGTTTCAGACTCAGATTTTCATCCATTTCTAATTTCAATGATAAAATAAAAAAAGGACTCTGACCATTGTTCATACCTGCGTGCGTGTGCACACATGTGGTCATGCTTTCTAAGAATGTCATGCTTGTATGTGTGTGTGTTTGTGTGTGTGTGTGTGTCGGTCAGGTGAGCAGGTGAACATTCTCTCCTCTCATTAGCCAACAATGCTGAGCACAAAGCAGCTCCATCACACAATGGACACACTGCAGCTATTTTGAGCAACAATAGCTTCTAGAGAAACAGTCGGTTCATCCACCGGGTTGATTTGTTCCAACTTAGAAAAGAGGAATATCGGACGGGTCCATTTCTCCCGGAGCAGCAACGCATCAGGACTCTGTTATTTTTTTTAAAGAAGCTAGAAGACAAATGTGGCGTTTTAAAGCACTTTGTTGTTGTTCAGGGTTTAATGTGTTTCTTTTTAAACCGTAATGAAACATGAAGATAAGAGGATGTTCCTGTTGTGTTAAAATACAGGATCTGAGGATCTGTAGTCGCCTTCTTGTTAATCCTGTTCTGCACCGGAGAATTAAACAATTAACGTTAATTATCCTGTTCAGATGATCGATGAACCACTTTACAGAAACAACTGTGACTTGAGTACCTGGTTCAGGGTTTTCCATTTGAGCCGATAATTCAAACCAGCAAAGATTAGCATCCAAACAGCTTTTCAACTGTGAAAGACTAAAACATCTTATTAAAAATGATCCTGCTGTAAATTAAACCTTGACTGTGCTTGTGTCATTAACACACATCTCACATGTTTGAATCCCTGAGGGGCCACAACCAGTCGCACACTCCTTTAACCATTAACCACAGCAGGGACCGCACCGACTGTTTGGTATTTCCATGAGCCCAAAAATGTCTTTGTCCATCTGTGTGGTGTTTTTGTGGCCAGAGCAGAAAACACTGACTCACTGTTTCATGTCCTGCATCTGACACTCCATGTTGTCCTGTTGCGTCCTGAGGAGCTGGACCTCATACAGCAGCTTACTCAGGTCCTCCTGACGGACCTTGGTCTCCTCACTCTTCACGATGGAAACCTGCAGACACAAAGTACAGCCTGATTCGGTACACTGTTCTCTCAAAGCACACGTACAACCGTATATTTCCACATTTCCATGACTCAACAGACATTGATGGTCCCCAGAGGATGAACCCTAATGACTTTGAATCGCTTGACAACCACTGAATTGATTGCCATGAAATTTAAAACATCCGGGGCATCAGGATAGATTGTGATAATCTATTCTCATTTCATCCAGCACAGAGTGTCCATTACAAAAATGTGCAGTTCCTATTGAAAACTTTGTAAAGTGATTGCAGACTTAATAAAAACAATTTACTTGGTTTGTGTGTGTAAGTGTGTGTGTGTGTGTGCGTCCAGACCTTCCTCTTGATGTGTTCCAACATGTGTTCGTGTCCCTGGAGGAAGTACAGATGCTGGAACTCTGTGTCGTCTCTCTCTGGCTTCACCAGACCGCTCTGCTCAATGTTCACCACCTTACGGAAACCATCTAGAAATAAAGAATACGGTTTGTAACGAAGAGAAGAGGAGAGGAGAGGAGAAGAGAAGAGAAGAAAAGAGAGAAGAGAAGAGGAGAAGAGATTGTATGTACTCACACATGTTGAGCTGTCGAACGAAACTCGCCATGTTATTGTGTTTAAAGTATTTTGGCAGAACTTCTTTGGCAAAACGTCCCTGATCAAACACATGGAAACTGGTCCCAGTCTGAAACAGAGAACAGAGCCACAGGTGGAGAGTTAGTTTAAAATAGAAACTTCAAATGTGTAATCATTCTTAACATCAACCAAATATCAAATGAATCAGCATATTTCCTTTTTCTAAATTGTGCTACATGTTGTATCGAAATTTGAATCTGTGACTTTTATCGTAGAAATTGTGCAGAAACTGTGTAGAAACATATTGTGTAGAGCATATTTAAACATATTTAAAGTCAAGTGGAGAAAGAGACCTTCTCACTAAATCATCTCCACTCAATCAAGTATGATTCCTCGTGTTCATTCATATTCACACACCTGGAAAAAGCCATGAATTTCTTTTTTTAAAACACCGAATGTGCTTCGGTAGCTGAGTTACACCTCGTTCACGATCAACTCTATATAACTTTGATCAAAATGTAAATATGAGAAGAGATATAAAACGTAAAGAGGAAAGTCAAAGTGAAGATCTCCTGGTTAAATAAGAAGAGAGTTCTGCACTGATGACTTTTTAATCACATGTACACATGACAAATTCAAGCATCAAATCCCCAAAACTAATTTGACTCACATCCCAAAATCAGATCTGCGATGTTATTAATACACTTTGATGACAGTGATAATAATGTTTCATGTAAATATAAAATTAATTATTGGACTGTTGAACATCAGAATAAATATGATTTGTGCACTTCTCGGATTCTAAAGACAGGAAAACGTCTCCGATGTTTCACTAATATCAGAGGATTCAAGAAAAAATACAAACCTTAAAAATTTAACCAAAGCTGAGTCGCTGATCATTTCTTCATTTTCATGAGTCGGCAAAACAAATGTGATGGAACGTGAGTGATGACAGGATGTGTGCAAGGTGGTGATTAATGTTTCCCACACAGTGGAACACCTTTTCATCAGCAGATATATCAGCTCTGTCAGCCAATCAAACTCTCTCTCTCTCTCTCTCTCTCTCTCCTCTCTCTCTCTCTCTCTCTTCTCTCTCTCTCTCTCTCTCTCTCTCTCTCTCTCTCCCTGAGTGATGAGTCATGCTCTCTCGCCCGGTCAGCCTCCGTCGCTCTGTTTTGCTCTGACAAAGCTTGTAAATGCATTTCTAGCCTAATCTAAATTAACACTGGTGCTAAAAGTATTTAAACTTAACTTTATTACAGTTTTTATTAACATGTTTTAACTCGTACGTGTTTGGTGACGATGTGACAGCTGATGCTGAGCTCGAGGGACCGGACAGCTGCTGCTTTGTGTTTGTTTCTTTTCAAACCAGAGCAGAGAGGCAGTGTGTCCTCTCACACTTCACTAATGCTGCCTCACCTTCACATTCTACTGTCAGCCGAGTGTCCGGGGTCAAAGGTCAAAAGGAAACCACAATAACATCATCAGCTTTGTACTTCAACAGAGGACGCACATGATTTTAATGGATCCCTTTCACAACATGAAAAGAGAAACGTTGGGTTCAGATACACATTCTGAAGCGTTGTGACTGACGGACGATGAATTGTTAATGAAACCATTATTATTCTAGAAACCCTCCACTTGAAGTTTAATAGAGGTTTATATACTTTATATATATTATATACAAGTATCCTCCATCTGCCCTGAAGCCGACCTGTGGTCCTCAGATGTTAGTGTCTGTAGTTAAACTCCTCCCAGAAAGGCAGCTAGTTATTAATAATATTTATTCAGGGTGTGAAAACAGTGACACCCTGGGTGGTGAACTGTAGATCATCTCCTGTCGGGCTGTGGGATTACTTAAGGATCCTGCAACCATATATTTAAATTAAGTTAAATGCAAATAGATTGAAGACACTGAATTATTTGGGTTCCTCTTTCTGTGCCTCAATCAATCAATCAATCAATCAATCAATCAATCAATCAATCAATCATCAGCCTGATTCCATCTGTGACCTTGACAGCGGTTTTGAAACAGTTTCCTCAACAAGAAAACGGTCTTTTGTTTCTCCAAGTCATATTATTTTAAAAAAATTGTATTAATTACGATATTTATATTGTCTTTTATGTTGGACTCCATTATTATTTTTATATGTTTAAGTCTCTTATCCTCTTATAGTTTGCCGTTTATATTTTTTGATTTAATGAGCCCAGAGAAAACGTGTCATTTGTGTCGAGTCTCAGTTACTTTTTGATTTATTTGTAAATTATTGGTACAAAACTGATGAGGGAAACCAGAGAGTGTGTCGGTTCTGAAGACATTTACATCCTATGATGTTGTTGGAGCTCCCTGGTGGAAACGGTAACCCTCATGTCTACTTGTTGAGTGTGTGCACAGTGTGTGTCGTGACTCACAGCGCTCCAGCAGATCAGGTGGTTGGTGTCCGGATCCTCGACCAGCGTCCACAGCTTGGTGAGGAAAGCTGGAACGTTGCTGGCGTAGCTGCCGTCTACACCCATGGCCCCTGGAGACTCCTGCATGCTGACACCTGTCCACTGCCAAGATGTTTACAACAGGAAACCAAACGTGTGTGCGAGCGTGCGTGTGTGTGTGTGTGTGTGTGTTTGTGTGTGTGCCAAATCCCAGACTACTCCATGATAAACTCCACTTCTGATGATGTGTTACTGATAATCCCAGGTTTGTCTTTGTCTCTTGGATTCCATCTCAGTCTCTGTTTGTCCTCGATGACACAATCTCCTCTTTGTCTTTAATTTCTTGTGTTGTTTTTTATCTTCGCTGATTTGGTCGGCTCTTTATAAATCCTCCTGCGATCTCTCCGTTAGTTTCTCGTGGCTCTCCTCCCTCTGTGCGGCCACACCACTCGTCCAGCTGACTGTCATCACAGAAGGTCCATGTCAGCACACGTACGCCATTCAAGCCCGACCCCGACACCCCTGCTCCCCCTTCGCTCCCCGGCCTCCCGCTCACAATCGAAAGAGACCGCCCAGTAAAACAATGTGACACAAAGGCTTTGATACAACACCAGTGTGCAACCATCAAAGGGGGCTTGCTGCCTCCAATGACCAGTGCAGGGCTCAGTGGGATCGTATGTAGGAAAGATCACACATGTCTTAAAGTGAAGTTTTATTTGTGTAGTAACACCACAACAACTGCACTGACCCAGATGATGGACAGGAGCCTCAATGAAGCAAGAGTTAGGTGTGTGTGTGTGTGTGTGTGTGTGTTCTATTTTGTTGACCTTTTCCAGCATAAACATGACCTCGTACTAGATGATCCTTATTAGAGTGTTTGTGGGTTTGTGTGTGTTTGTGTGTGTGTTTTTGTTTGTGTGTCTTTTGCTTGTTTGTGCATATTTTGGACACTGGGGGTTTGAACCCCCCCCGCCCAATAGTGTGAACATCAACCAACACAATGTATAATTCACAAACAATTGGCAATTGAGAGCAGATGTGGATAATTTTTAACTTTGAATGAGAATTATTATTATGTATTCATTCATTTATTTATTTGTTTTAACTTATGATTATACAAAACATTAAACATTAAACTTCTCATTTGCCGTTTTAAAAGTATGTTTCATATTGGGTCATGATGCTTTAACAATTTACCATGCCTCTTGTTACAACTTATGAAAAGACCATTGAATTGCCTTGCTGTTGAAATGTCTTCCACAAATACAAATACTTGCTATACATATGTATTTTGAATTAAATGAGATCATACACTCAAAAGAAAGGTTTACACTTAATCCTCTCATCATGTAGTTTGTGCACATTATACAGAATTGTTTAGAACTTCAGTAGGTCACAGTATGGGGTTATAAGTCTGGTTTAGACTCTGGTTTCTCTGAGCTGGACCTTCATGCCATACGGTTTAGGCGTCTGAGTCGTCCCGAACACCAGCGTGAAGTCGGGCTCTCCTCCGTCTTCTGGCCAGACGAACGTAAACTTCCTCAGCAGAGTCACCACGATGAGAAACAGCTCCATACGAGCCAGAGCCTCTCCGAGACAAACCCGAGGACCTGCATGTCGCAAAACCCACATCCACAGACTGTGTCAGTCTCCACCTTTGTCAAGTCTGTGCATCTGTGAAAATAATACTGATGTCACTCACCTATGGAGAAAGGCATGAAGGCCTCTGGTTTAAAAAACTCCCCCTGGTCGTTGAGGAAGTTTTCAGGGTTAAATTCATGGGGGGATTTCCACTGTCCCTCCTCGGACAGCACTGAGGACAGGTTCGGGATGACAATGGTTCCCTGAAGAGCAAAAAGTTTATTATCCCAACTGGCCGAGGCAAAAGTCCACCAACATCTCTACAGTCGCCAAAGTGCAGCTCGTTGTGGGAACTGTTGGATTTCTCTATAATCTGATTGTCTCAGGACATATTTAACTCACCTTGGGTAGAGAGTAGCCCATTAGCTCTGTGTCTTTGGTGGTCTTGTGGAAAACAGACAGAGGAACCGTGTCAGACCTCCTCTGGGTCTCATGGATGACCGCCTGCGGGACAAAGACGGAGCATGTCACTGATCAGGTTTGTGATATATTGGAAATCAGATAAAAACCAAGAGGTGTGATTGACCCATTAAGCTTTATACCTGCACATAGGGCATCTGGTGTCTGTCCTCATACGTGACCTGATCCTTCCCATCAAGGACTTTGTCTATTTCCTTCTGACAGCGCTCTGATGGAGACAGAGACGTCAGAGGTGAAGGGAGGAAGGGAGAAGACGGAAAGCAAAGAACAATGCAGGTTTATGTGTATGTGCATCATGACAAGCTGAGGTGGGGTTTATTATCTTCACCGCCACAGCCAGCCACCAGGGGGCTTTATTGGCTTCACCTCTAGGGAGCTGTCAGGTTGTCCATCTTTTAAATACAGTCTACAGAGCTAATGCTAACGTCACCCAACAAATACCCTGTGCGTGTGGGTAATTCATGAGGTACAGGATGGCAGTGAGCAGGGTGTTGGCCGTCGTTTCCGTTCCAGCGAAGTGAAGATCCAAGAGGAACGCCACGAGCTGGTCTTCAGAAAACGACGAGCCGTCGTCTCCTCTCTTCAAACACAGGAAGACAGGGACTAACGTTAAGTCCTCCATCAATAACAGGCAGGCAGAGGCTGGCCTCGTGTTGGAATAGAGAGACACACCTTCTTCAGCTCATCCAGGTAGCAGTCTATGAAGTGTCGCGGTTTCCCAGGAACCCAAGTCTTCTTGTTCTCAGTCAACAACTGTAAATGTCTCTCTGTTGCACCCTGGAAAAAATAAATGATTCTGTTGAAAAATGTTCAGATTTACATTGGCCCTGAGGTTTGCTGCCCCCCGGTGGCGATTTCTCACTCTGCTTCATTCACTTTCAAAATAACATCATCAGCAGCCATATGAAGTTTTGCTCACTTTGTCATCGTTTCATTCAATTGTTAAAGGACTAGTTGTGTCGAGTTGTGCTTTCAGTGACATGTGGACAATGAGTCAGGCAGGATCATCTCTTAACATCTTCTTAGTTCCTGGCTCCTTACTCCATGTTTTAGTCAGTGTGATGGCATTTAAGTTCACAATGACTTTAGTGAGTGCCTTTATTTATAAAGTGAAAGGTTAGGGGTTAGCCCTAACCCTAACCCTAACACCTAACACCTAACCCACCTACCTTGAACAACTTGAAAGCTTTCTGGAAGGGCAGCGGCAGGTAGCGCACCATGGGAATAGAGTCGTAAATCTGCAGATGAAAAAAAAATACATCCTCACAAAACTGAGCTGCAGGTCTCATGAAGCAGAAACAGGTGAGAAGGTGGAGAAAATTAAACATGTTGTTAATAGAGAACTTAAGAGTGTCGATATACAGCTAATTCTAATTGTATAAGTGTAGACTTGAGTTGTATTGAACTCAAGTCAAGTAAAAATTTAATGAATTGATTCCTAAAATATTAATAGATTTAGTAACCAACTGTCCTCATGTAAAGTTAAATTAAATATATGTACTGTATATATTATACAGCTGTCTTTATTCTAAATTAAATTAAAATTCAGATTCTGACATTGATGAGTTGGTCAAGTTGGAGGTTCAGAGATTTGCTTAGAGCATTCAGAAAGGCCATGATAACAAATATGAAAGAGACGAGGTGTGACTGGGACAGAAGTAATCTCCAGATACTTTTGTTTTCATGGTTCATGTGTCTTTAAGTTGGTTTTATTGAGTTTTAGCACTACTTCCACTACTATATTATCATTTTATTTCTTCTCTTTAGGTTCTTTATCATGGCACAGACATGATATGTCATAAGGGACTTTGTTCGTATCTCACTCACCATATTCCAGCGCCCGTTGATTATTTTGGACGTCTTTTGAAAAACATTGACAAAATACTTCATAAAGTCGTCGGCGTAGTCGAACTGTTTGGCAAACAAAACTTGGCAGATGATGTTGGAGGCTGCATTGTGGAAGAGCATCTGAGGATGCATGGTCTTACCTGGAGAAACCACACGGACAATGATGTTTGTATGTGATCTCGACGAAGAAGGAGGAGCAACTAATGGTCTAAAGTAAAACAATGAAATAAGAAAAGGATGCAAAATATACTGATATTCTGTTTTAATCGCCGATTTCAAAAAGTCATTTGTCGGATCTTATTTTTATGCTGACTGTAATTGTTTAACAAGATAACAGACAATCCCTGTGTCCTATTCGGAAAGTAGGCGTACCGATATTCTCCTCCAGAACCTTGGTGATTTGGCGTATCTCTGCCAGAATCCTGTGCTCCATGGACTGCTTGCCCAGACCAAAGTTCTTCAGGGTCATCAGGCCAAAGCGTCGCTGCTCTTTCCAGCTCTGGTTGTAATCTGCCAGGAATACTCCTGGAGCGTGATCTGCAAACACAAACAGTTTGTGGTTCAATCATTTTTTTACCATCCTACAAAACCTTTATATCTGGATTATCACAGCAGCCTTATTTAATCTGCCTGAACTAGAAATCTATTGATTAACTCCAACATGCAACTGATCACATCACTGCTGTTTTATCTTCTTTGCACTTTTCAAGTATTGATTTCTTCTCTTCTCTCCTCTATATAGTATCGGTCTCTGATATTTACTATCTCCGGCCTTTTAGTTCCCTACACCAAATCCTCAAGTAGAAGAAGGTTTTACCTGATCAGGAAATCTGGTTGGAAACTAAAAGGAGACTTGAGAGTTGAAGTCAAGGGACCAACACAATGATATATTAAAAGAGGGAGGGAGCAGCAACAAAGTCAGATGTACCTTTCATTGCAACGGCATGATTGACCATGAGGTCTTGAGGTCGGCCTGAGAAGTGGACAGCTTTGTTGACCAAAGCTTCCCTAATGGCCTGGAGCCCGTTGAGTATCACCCATGGCCTGGAACCAATGAAGATGCTGTAGATGTTTCCATAACGTTTGGCAAGCTGCAGAGGGAGACAGAGGAAGTTCACAGGACTTTTATTTCGTGCAATGATCCATTTATTTGTTATAATTATCTGTTTTAAAAAGGTTGTATACATTGTTACAGTAGAAATTAACGTGAATGTGACGGACACAAGTCTTGTTGTCATTTTTTTCTGATTTCATTTGTTTATTTTTAACTTTGTGTTGTTTTAAAAAATTGGCAAAATGCCTTTTATAATTTATGTAAAGCCCTTTGAACAGCCTGGTTTAAAACAATGGCTGTTAAATGTTTTCAGAACACAATTATCAAAAAAAATCTACAATCCAACTCAGCCACACAAACAACACACATGCAATTCGTTTAACAACCTGCATAATTATATGTAGGTTGTTAAATCTCAGTCTTTTCTACTTCATTTATTGAGTTAATCTCCTAAAGAGCAAGGAATATTTCCCAAGAAAGACCTGAGTACAGAAGACTGAAAAAAATACTGACACCAGGCAAGCATTCAGAATTCAGATCAAGAATTCAGTTTATAAATACAATAAACATGGTTTATCTTAACGTTACCCTCTCCAGATCTGCAAGGGGACTCTCCAGGTTAAGCTGCAGCAGGTTTCCAATGGCGGGAATGGGTCGGGGTCCCGGAGGGAAACCTTTGGCCCTGTGGCTCTGCAAGAGGAGCAGTAAGAGCACAAGGATCAAGAAGACCAAAGCCACAGAGGCAAACATGATGAGGCTTGGATTCTGATTGATTTACCCTCTCTGTTTGATTCTTCCTCTTTTATATAGCAAACCCACACAACCTTTGAACGGTCATGTGGTCTGCACAAATGTTGCATGAGGTCAATCCCCTGTTCACGGAGGACTTGAACTAAATGTCAGAAGATTTGAAATCAGGTCACAGCACCGAGGCCTATAAAAACATCCTGGAACCAAACCAAACCCTCTGTGACTAAGTTCACACACTGGTCTCCGTCTGTGGACATCTCTTAATATTCAACTGAACTTAAGATAGTATCCAGATTACATGTTCACTTTGATGGGACACCGAACAAATACACAAAGGGAGAAAAAGGACCACAAAGAGCGACAAAATATGAAAAACACAAATAGTAATAATAACCTTTATTCATAGAGCACTTTTTTTAAAACAGTTAACAGAGTGCTTTGACAACAAAGTAAGAGAAATATATAAAATGTTAATATGACAAGAAAAATAAGTGACCAAGAAAAATAAAAGGTGAAAATAAAAGTAAAACACTATATACAAAACAGCCTATGAAAGCAAGTCTATAAAAATGGGTTCTAATAATGCGAGAACCAATGAGAGAAGCACTTGTCTTTGACCAGCAGCCGACCTCTGGTCTCGATTTCATCTTAGTTCTTAGTAAAGTAAATTATTGATGAAAATAAGGTGAATGTCATTTAACTTAATTTTCTCTTGCGGAAACAGTCTTTTTAGTCGATATATCACAATATAACATCTTTTACATTTATGGTTTTAATTGAAAGTTACAGATGAGTAAAATATTTTAAATGCTGCTCATGAAAATAGGAATTGATATAAAAGTTACATTTACTCGATCATTGTAAATTTCCACTCATTTCAAGCTCTTCTGCCTGTCCAGTCTTGCCAAGTTGCTTGCCTGATTTCCCACTCTGCTTCATTCACTATCAAAATAACATCATCAGCCAAGTTTTGCTGTTTGTATAATTGATTATAATAGGATACGATATTTTGGCCGATATTTCATTCACCAATCCAATCAAGCTAACTTGTAATTATTGTGAGATCATGTTTGGAATATGTCACTTTTTAAATATCTCTGTGTCATTGTTGAATTGCATCATTTTTTAACATGTTATTTAAATAGAGTCAATCACCCACTGTGTTTATTCCTAGAACATATAATTAAGCAGGAAAGTAAGAGCGTTGTCACATACAGACGTATGTGAACTTTTCATTCCTCTTATTTTCATTATGGTTCAATCTGGCTGGTTGAAAGGTGATTTTTTAAATTCCTTGATACATTTATAAATATGTACATAAAACTAGAAAAACACATGTTCTGAGTATTGTTCAGGTGATTCTAAGATGTGAATGCAGTGGTTAGGGTCTGACGGTATTTTTCAGTGTTGCAGTGTTGTGCACTATTCAGGCCACAAGAGTGCAGGGCACACTAATCTGATCTCCTCCACATTATTCAGGTGAGAGGGGAAACAGAGGGAGGAAGTGCAAATTAACTATTAAGTCAACTCTTATCACCACAAACTCTCACTTGACATATTCGTCGGTGTGTAACTCACTCGGAAATTTGGGTTCACATGTGCAGCTCCTCTGGAGAGAATACAGAGTTTAGTGCATGTCTGAAAGCAGCTTTATATTCAAATTGGGATACAAGAGCTCCAGAGGGTCCATCAACAAGAATAAGAGACATAACAAGGAAACATTTTGTCTCAGCACTGAAGTTTATTTTCCAGCCCATCAATCCCATAGATCAGTTACATATATAAATGCATTTGATACCATCATCAAATTAGCAATCATACATTTGTAAGGTATATGTACGATGAGTTATTTTTGTAAAATGATGAGCTACAAGGATATAGTTTAAAAGCTAATGAGAGGTAAGATAACATTGACTGGATTATTTGTGTACAGAGCTTCTTACTGTGTCCCCCTGAGCTGGACATTCATGCAGTAAGGTTTGGGAGACAGGGTGATCCCGTAGACTGGAGTCAAGTCTGGCTCTCCTGCGTCCTGAGGCCAGACAAACCTGAACTTCCTTAGCAGAGTCACCAAGGTGAAGAAGAGCTCCATACGAGCCAGACCCTCTCCCAGACACATCCGAGGACCTGAGACGTTAGAAGGCAAAGGCATAAACCACACAACCAGCCATGAAGACTTCACAGTACTGCAAACTGAACTGCAACTTCCGTTTTCCCCTCTCCACGGACGGGTAACACAACTGGGCTAAATAATTATACAAGGCTAAGCAAGACTGTTCATTGGATTCTGGGTAATGTTTATGAGTTTAATATTTGTGTTATAAATTATTCGAACGTAAGGTTAGTTTGTAATGCTCTTCACATCTTTCTTTGCATTTCAGTCTACACTGTTTGTCTAACTTAGCACCAACACAGACACACGCATATCTCTTCACCTAATTATCTCTTCCCCCACTACCTGTCGTAAAACCACTTTAAAGGAGTGGGGCTGTTAGCTTTAGGTTGGCCAGCGGCCATTTTGGGAGCACTCTGATCTGATTTACATAGACACACACAATCACATACACTTCTTTGTTTAGTTAGTACGTTGTTAGTAATTTGTGTTTTAGTTTATTCTTGATGTTTTCGCAACTGTTTGGAAATGTCCCCTCAATACTTTAGTTCAATTTTACATTTCAAGCCAACTAAATCAATGTTTAGCCAAGTGTTCGTTGATGTGATAGAATGGCAAACACCCAGCAGCTTGTTTGTGGTTTACCTGCAGAGAAACAAAGGAAGGCCTCGGGTTTGAACAACTCTCCCTTGTCGTTGAGGAAGTTCTCTGGGTTGAATTCATCAGGGAATTTCCATTGTCCCTCCTCTCTCAGGGCTGAGCCCAGGTTAGGGATGACCAACGTACCCTGAGGCAATAAACCACTTTGTAACATTTGTAACATTTACTGAACTAATGGTACATCTTTTTTATGAAGTTTTATACCACATACCCTGGGAATGGAGTATCCCATGAGCTCTGTGTCTTTGGTCGTTGAGTGGACGATGCTGAGTGGAACGATGTTGCCTATCCTCTGCACTTCATGGATCATAGCCTGGATGGCAACAAAGATTTTAGCATCAAGTTTTTATATTTTGTCTGACTTGGGACAGAGGATCAGACACAGAAATTAAATGTTTACTATGGATACCGTTCAGCAATATCCTTAAAAACCTTAAAAAGAAATGTGCCTCTGACCCACACCCATATGTCCAATAGAAGTAACATTGTTGATTAATCATCACAATAGAAATGTGTCTGAACATATACCTGCATGTATGGCATGTTATGTCTGTCGTCATACGTGACTGAATGCTTCCCTTCCAGCACCTCGTCTATCTCCTGCTGGCAACGCTCTGAGAGACAAATTCTTCATGTTCAAAAATTTAAATTTCATCAAATTGCATACAAAAGAATGTATATCTTAAAACACAACATTTTGAAGGACGTAGTGCATCAAAATCAATTAAACTGTGAAAAGTCACAGAATGAATCCCCCATTTTCTTTTGACTGTTGCTGGGAACTTCATATAGACCAGCAGCAGATGAGCACAGTGTTTTTGAAGGCAAATATTTATCAAGAGAAAAAACAAAGGTGATGGTCCAGACTGTTTGTCAAGATGGATGACATGAATGAATTTGTCATTCCAGGTAGGTGCACACTCATGTATGTTCATGTTCTGGTAAGTTTGGATATTCTTAGTTTTTTAGTCCTATACAAACTATCGTAGCTCCAAGACGCCAAGTGTTGCAGATGCAGCCATCTTAAATGCAGTCTTTGGTTCAAGCCCATTCTTAGGACTAAATAAAAATTAAATATGAAGAGAAGCAAGTGTCAAGTCGGCTAAAGTAGATTTTTTTGAGGGGGAGACCAATAACTAGAAAGGAATGAGTTTTACAGCAGGACTTTGAGTTATATGATTGCACATAAGTTATGCAGTTTATGAAGCTCAGAACATAATCTGAGAGAACACCAGGAAAAGATTTAGAATTCCAAGTGTGTTGAAATCATTTCTCCCATGTCCCCTGGGATGACACGCTGGGGAGCAATGCAGGAAGGTGGAGTGATGGAACTGTTCACCAATGCTCCCCCAACATATATATTTGGAGACAGAGCTGTGTCCACGTGAGGACAGAGGTAAATCCTCAAATGCACACATGTAGACGAACCTTGTACGTGTGGGTAGGCCATGAGGTAGAGGAAAGCAGTGAGCAGGGTGTTAGAGGTCGTGTCAGTTCCACCAAAGTGAAGATCAAGGGAGTTCGCAATGAGTTCTTCCTCTGAAAATGGAGAATCCTCACCGGCTCTCTAAAAAAGAAGATTGGCTTTTTTTAAATAAAACAACATCACACACGGACCGATAAGAATCCGCTCATTTTGTGAGTTAAAGTGACACTATGCAAATTTCTTACCTCAATATAGTAGCAAATAGCTAAATTGCAATATATTTCCTCTTTGATGGATCATCAAATTGATAGGCTTGGTTAATTCTCTGCAAGTAAACCACTTAATCATGGAGACATGGTGCCAACAGAATGTATACCCAAATGTGACTGCAGAGGGCGATGTAGAGGCAGCGACATCAGCTGATCCAAGCGTAGATCTCGATCTAAGCCGTCAGACATCTAAGTGGCCACATAAACATGCCGATCGTCAAGGCGGCGAGATACACTTCTAAACGTTGACTCAACACTGTGGAAGGATGCTATGCGAGCTCAAGCTCCCACTGCTCCCACTGTTCACGCTGCGGGGCTGCGCTGGGGCGCTGGGTCTGTCCCAGGCAGGCTTTGGCCCACCTGACTCTGGTTCAAACCGATATGGTTGCAAGATTATATCTTTGTCTCGCGTAGCCATATCGTATCTCGTGAAGGAAGGGGTGACGGGGAGAGGGGGAGAGGGGGAAGCTGCCTCATGAGCTTTTAAAGGAACAGGCACTCAAAACAGGTCAATCTGAGGAGGGCTGTTTTAGACAGGGTAGAAAGGGTGCTGTTTTAAATGATCCTTGTGGTATTTGACCAAAATATGTTAGAGACATTTCATTAAAACCCCAAGGAACCATATCAACTTGTGGTAAGATCGGCATAATATGTCTCCTTTAACTTCCAGGCGTTATCCCAAAATTACAAAATTCAACATAAAACCATGTTTAAATCAAGTATAACAAGTAAGTTCACACACACCTTGTCCAGTTCGTCCAGATAGCAGTCAACGAAGTCTCGTGGATCTCCAGGAACTCTAGTTTTCTTGTGCTCGTCCAGGAATTGACGTACATATTTCACAGCAGTCTGATAAATATAAGATGTAAGTTGTATGTTCACTTCAGCATTAGGATTTTAAATTCTTCACTGACTGTATATAAATGTGAAGGTAGAGAAAAAAATATATGATTGATGTTCATATCCCTTTTTTTTATGTTCACATCAGTGTTATAGATATTGTCAAGGCCCAATCAACACACCTTAAAATTTTGAAAGGCCTTGACGAACGGCAGCGGCAAGTTACGAATCAGTGGAAAAGAGTCGTACAACTGTAAAAAGGAAAAAATAAATAGTCATTAGTTCAAAATCTGAATCCAAATGTGTAGATTCTGCTTCCAAACTCAAAACAGAGAATTTTTAATCTTGTATATTTCTATATAATGGGAGGAGAAGTACAGCTGTAGAGAGCTCTTTGCAAGTTTAAATCATTTTAGTAAGAAAATCCCATCTCGTGCCTAAGAGGTGGTGGAGGCGGTTTGGTCCATGTCCCATCCACTTACATGGATAAAGCAAGGTTCATGACCTATACTGCAACAAGCCCAGGGGACCTGTGGCTGTCATGTTGTACATCATTGACTACAGTCTATGTTACAAACAGCTTCTTCACCTCGGACTAGTGGAGATTCCCATTGAATACCATGACCTGAGTGACTGGGAATCTTCAGGTGCACAGCGGGAAAGAGAGAGAGAGAGAGAGAGAGAGAGAGAGAGAGAGAGAGAGAGAGAGAGAGAGAGAGAGAGAGAGAGAGAGAGAGAGAGAGCGCAATCGGACTCACCATCGCCCAGGGTCCGCTTCCTAACCTGGCGTTTTCTCTAAAGCACTGAACGATCACTTTGATGAACTCGTCGTCGTACTCAAAGCGAGTTCCGAACAGAACTTGGCATATGATGTTTGAGGCTGTGTTGTAAACCAGAATTGCAGGATTCACACTTTTGCCTGTGAGAAATTAATGCAAACGTCAGTGTTACAAAAATGACAAGAACAATAGCACAGCAAGAAACACAAACAACAGATTCTGGTGAGAAAGTAAATCGAAGATCTCGTTCAGCTGCGACTGACACTCCTTTCCACACAGGAGATCGTACCCACTCGCAGTGCTGCTGCCAGCCATTTTGGTGCCCTAAGCATAACTCCTTTATGATGCCCTCCCCGAGGAAAAAAGTTAAGAAAGTTAACAATGATTAAACATTGACTGACCTGAAAGTGAGGCATCATCTCGCAGTTTCTTTCTCTTTCTTTTTTCTGCCCCTGACTCCTGTTGTCTTTTAGAGGCCATTTTCGAAAAGTTGACCTAGCCTACTGTCAAAGTTTGTCAGGCCACTGAGATCGGAAAGGAAACCCAGGGCGAGCTTGGGAAGTTGAGTATGTATTTGTTTTTTGTTTTTTGGGGGGGGCACCATCGTAACTTTTTTTGAGCAATTAAATATATCTCTTGTTCTGCCTATTTTGTGATATACATGCCTAAAAGGTGCCAAAATGTCTATACTGAAATTATATCGGTATCATAATTGTAAGCTATTTTATTTAATGACGTTATTGTTGAGGGTTGATTTGTATTTCCTGTTCTAAGCGGGTTGTTGGTAGTGACTCTTATTTTGAAAGGAGGTTTTAAAGGAAGTGGGTTCTTTGATGAGTGAAGTTGTTAAATGAACGGATAATAAACGGGTGTGCTGTCCCGAGCGCATGACCTGCTCTCGTGTCCTTTGTCGGCTGAGGCCGAACCTATGATACATCCAAACGCTTGGCTAAATAATTATTATAACTATGATGATTTTTCAATTGCCTGTTTTTGGTGCCCCCTCAGGACTTGGTGCCCTACGCACAGAGCGTAGTGCGCGTTATGGGAGCGGCGGCGCTGCCCACTCACCACAGTTACAAAGAGGGAGAACAGTGCGTCATGCTTAAACTATCAGAACAGAATTACAGATAACACACCAATGTTTTTTTCCATTGCCTCCACAATGTATTGTAGCTCTCCATGGATCCTGTCCGCCATTGAATTCTTTCCCATACCAAAGTTCCTCATGGTCGACAGAGCGAAGCGACGGTGATCCCTCCAGCTGGGGCCAACGTTCGCCAGGACCAAGCCTAGGACAGAGAAGAGCATAGGACGGCTCATGACATCGCTATAACGTGCTTTCAAACCTGAGACAACATGTAGTGGATTCACGACAAACAGATATGTCATAGTCATTAAGAGTATACAACTGAAGTCCCACTATATAGAAGTTGACTGCAGTGGAAACACAGATCTGAGCTGGAAGATGTGTCCACAGTGGACGCTCAGCATTGTTGGAGATATGAGAACAGACTGTTGTAAGTGCAATTGTGTCTATGTTGGAAACATATGCCGATGACATTTTGCTTACTGGACCGGGAGGACATGGTGTTGCAGAGGTTGGCCTCCCAGCAAAAAGGGTTGTTTGTTCAAATCCTGGTGCTTAGTTCCAGGTGGGGTTTTCTACGCTAAGCTCAGCCTCACCCACTTTCAAATCACGATAAAATCACGAGAGGTCGAAGTGTCATTAGATACTCCCATCAATTTCTACATCTTGTTGTGCATTGAAAAAACTATTTCTTTCCCCCAATTGAGTTTCTTCTGATTTAACAATATTTTCTTTATCTTTATTTGGCAGCCTGTGTGGCTCCAAGATAAACTGAGAACAGTAATGTCCCTTTAACTTATGGACGCCACGTTCAAATGGAAAACTATTTAGTGTTAGCATCCACTATCACAGCTGGACGAGGCTGACAATGACAATGTCAATGAGATTTGTCTATCCTACTGCGCGTTGTTAATTATGTAAAGACTTGACTTTGTTGGCGTAATATTTTGTTCAATCATAGACCCTCATGTTTTTCCAACCTCTCCTCTCGGTGACGTCATTGACGAACAGGTCATCAGGTCGTCCAGCAAAATCAATTCCCTTGGTCACCAGAGCCTCCTTTATCGCACTCTGCCCGTTGAGGATGACCATAGGTTTGGGGCCGAGGTAGAGGCTGTAGACGTCTCCATACTTCTTCCTCAGCTGCAACAAAACAAGACGACACGTGTCAGTGTTTAAAATACATGTATATATATCACACAACTTAAAGTGGAGTAACCAGGTCAAAAAGGATAGTTCAGTGTTGTTGGAACCTGGTATTTGTGAACTACAGTGTCGGCCTACATGTGTAGTCAAAAGCCTGAAGCCGCATGTCCTTTGTTCTGGAAAAAAACAGAGCCTCCAGAACTCCATCTCCCAGGGTGCCCCAACGTCACACAGAGGAGTGACAACCGACCGGAGACACAAGTGTCTACTACTATTGGTCACTCTGGGCCCCATGACCTGTGAGGTCACCGGGCCAAAATAAAGCCAGGTCTTCCCCTCTTCTGTGTCTTTCCATGAAACACTGAGGGGAGAAACCTGGCTTCTCCAGCTCATATTTTCTCTCTCTTTCCATACACCTCTTCGAGAAGAGCACACCACTCTTTCCACGATTCCTCTCAGAGGAGACGGGTGGCGGTCTACCTCACTCTTTCAACTCAAACCCCCTGCATGGAGGAGAGATGCAGATTCCAGCTCATCTCACCAAGGGAACCTACACGCAATCCAAGCTCTACCAACCTTCAAACAGCAACGCGATGTCCTGCCGGAGAACTTCAAACAGCAACTGAGCTGCACCGCACAGCAGAACCACGAAGGAAGGAGCCCCAAACCAGCAAGACGACTTCACAGAACTTCAAACAGCACAGCAACCTTTTTTCCCTTTACATGGACGGGTAACTCAATTGGGCCTAATAATTATACTAGGCTAGGCATAGACTGTTTATTCGATTTGATTTGTGTTGCTGTGATAATTTGGTTACAAGTTATTTGAAAGCTATTGATAGTTATGCTCATGAGTCTTTCCTCGCATGCATCTAGTAACTTTCTCTCTCTTGGCACCAACACAGACACAGATGCATGTCTCTTCACCAATCTCTCTGCCCCCCGCCACATGTCGTAAACATTCCAAAGGGGGGAGTTCGTTATCTTCGGAGAGGCCAACCGCCATTTTGGAAGTATGCTGACTCACAGACACACACGTATACTCAAATACACATCTTTGTTTAGTAAGTACAGCATTAGTAATTTGTGTTTTCATACTTTATTATATTCATAATAAATGTTTTCTTTCACAAATGTTTTTACATAATGTTGCATAAGGGAATTTGCCAAATTCGACACTGTCAAGAAAACTATATCAACTTAGCTAACTATCTCTTTGGTAATTTTGGGTAAAGTTATTAATTGGATTGTTAATCAAAGTGCCAAATTTGTAGTTAGTACTTTTATGAGACTTCATCAATAAATTGGCTATCCTTTTCCTTCCTTTGAAGGGTGGGGCCCCTACGTAATTTTTTTTTGATATTTATTGAATGCCAAAAGGCACACCATTTTATGGTATCATGTTTCATGCATTATTGCACAACAGTGTGGAACATGGCAAAACGGAAAGCATTAATAAAGTACGAGTCTCAACCTGTATGTCATGAAGGAAACTGCCTGCACGGCAGGTTATAGGATTGGAGAACCCAAATGCAGAGGCACGTTCAGACAGGAAGTTGTAGTGAACAGAGTCCCAACTATGAAGAAAACATCATCTGCATTCATTCATTGAACTGATTGTAAGCATTCAAACTCCTACACTCCTGGTAGTGTGCCAACTCTGTACAGACAAGGAGGTTTATTGTTTCCATTTGGTTCTTTTATCCGTTTAGTTTAAGTGCATTATTGACCATAATCAGTTTTTTCTATGATTTGTTATCTTTGGTGATATATATGTTATTCGGTAAAGCACCTTCTAACTTTGGTTTTGAGAGACAAAATAGAAATATTGCTTATTATTATTATTTATTCATATTGATACAGTAGGAAAAGCACTTAAGTAGTAATACTGTGCAATAAACATATCAAGTTAAGAGATATTAAAGAGCGATGTCACTGATATCAGTGTTTTTCTTACCCTCTCAAAGTCCTTCAGAGGATTCTCCAGACTCAGATGTAAGAGGTTCCCCAGGACGGGCAGGGCAGCAGGTCCCGGTGGGAAGTTCTTGGGCCTCCGGGATTTCAGTTGAAGGACAATGAACCCAATGCAAACGAACAGGAGGATTATAGAAACGAACATGGTGGCACGGGGTTTGCACTGATAGCTGCAGGACTCGCTGTGAGCGCACAGATCGTCTCTGAACTCTGCCTCCTCCTCCTCTTCTGTTTCCTCGCATGCGAGTCGAATGTAAACAACACAGAGAAGCCTAAGTTGTGACGTAAGCTGTGAGCGGCTGCCGAGTGGAGCAAAAACAATAAATCACTGAGCCAATTTATTTGTCAGATGAATAATATCGTTGAGTATTCGCTGATAAGTAAGCAGGAAATCAAAGTAAGGTAAAGTTAAAGGTAAGTGCTTTTATCACCAGCTGTTACATAACTCAACTGTTGATGAAGCACTGATCCCAGAGAGGTCGAACGGGGACAGTGTTTGAGGGTCTGTTTGTGTCGCCATGGTGAAGCTCTCATAGAACACAACTTGAATAATAAACCAGAGGGGGATCGGGCATGCAAGGACAAAAGCCCTGAACAGACATGGAATCATACCTTATATTTCCTCTGTTTCCCCGTGATAACTAGTTCATTAATTAGAGATCAGGATTATATATTTTTTGTCATTCAGTAACTGATGGATGACTTGAACACTCATGTATATGGGTGAGCCTATTTCTGCATTTGTTTTGTTCTTTAGAAATGCTTTATCTTAAAGGGGACTTATTATGAAATTTCCACTTTTTTAGTGCTTCTACACGTTAATTTGGCTATCTGGCATGTCCACCGACCCAAAAACTCTGGGAAAAAACAACTCCTGCAATTTGTTATGGTTCCTTCAAGTCAGAAACGTCAAGCTTGAGTGACTGAGAATGAGCTTCTGTATACTTTTCTTGTCACAATGAAATGGGAGTGTGTCTTACATGGCCTTAAGAATTTAAAGAATTGGCAAAAGTCTGTTGGTGTGTGCCCCAGTAGGCCCCTTCATGTTCTCTGCGCAGACCTCCGCAGCGCTCTGATCAAGCAACATGGTGAAGATTGCTGTATTCTTGTTGGAAAACACAATGTTTCTTAATAAAAATGTGTTTGATGATATTTTATGGCGAGATATGTGTGTTTCAGTTTCAATTTCAAATATCTAAACCCTATTTAACCCTAACCCCTAACCTTAAACCTAACCCAGATTCAGGAACAGATTATTCCAGCGGCTGTCACTCAGCTGAATCACTGTGGTGCAGACTTCATATCTTTTTTTTTCATATTAGGGTTAGGGTTAGATGAATGTCCGCCATGTTTTTTGTTTTCACGAAGAGAGAGAAGCGCATAGGTCACGTATCCCCAGCCTCTTGACTCACAATTTAGTGGAATTCATACGAATTAGTGCATTACTTTTAGTAGTATTTCCCATTAAATTTTGATGAGACCAGCCTGACATGATACACCAAGGCAGATCCAGGGCCAGTTTGGAGCCAGTAGCTGATCTCGAACCAGTTTTTTCTGTTTCGACGGCCAGACTAACTGGTTCCAGGCACAGCTCTAGTTCAAGTTTTTTGTTGTGTATTTAGTTGGATTTTGTCTCTTAATTCTGCCACATTTTTTATGATGATAACCAAACTTCAGTTGAAACTTTGTTCCCTCAAGCAAATTTTTATGTCCTTTTCTTCAACTTTGTTGTCCAATGCGTCCATCAAATGAATAAGAGACATAACAAGTAGACATTTTGTCTCAATATTGCAGTTTATTAAATCCCATCGATTGCTTACATGTAAAGATGCATTTCATACAATCATAAAATTAGCAATTATACATTTGTAAAGTATACTTACAATGTGTTCTTTTTGTAAAATGATGAACTACAAGCATATGATTTAAAAGCTAATGTAAGGTTGCTAAGATAATATCGACTGGATTATAAGACCTTCCTACTGTGTCCCCCTGAGCTGGACATTCATGCAGTAAGGTTTGGGAGACAGGGTGACCCCGTAGACCGGAGTCAAGTCTGGCTCTCCTGCGTCCTGAGGCCAGACAAACCTGAACTTCCTCAGCAGAGTCACCAAGATGAGGAAGAGCTCCATACGAGCCAGACCCTCTCCCAGACACGTCCGAGGACCTGAGACGTTAGAAACAAAAAAAAAGACCTGAGAGTTTGATCTTACCGACCGTCATGAAACCACGCTGTCTCCTTTTTGGGTGGTTGAATTTGCTAAGAACTTTATCTGAGCCAACACTTTCCTTTTCAATTGTTTATCCATGATATTTAGCTAACTGTAAGTTTAGCTAAATATTATTTTAAGTGTCTGTTGATGTGACAGAATGGCAAACACACATCAGCTTGATTGTGGTTTACCTGCAGAGAAAGGCAGGAAGGCCTCGGGTTTGAAAAACTCTCCCTTGTCGTTGAGGAAGTTTTCAGGGTTGAATTCATCAGGGAATTTCCATTGTCCCTCCTCTTTCAGGGCTGAGCCCAGGTTAGGGATGACCAACGTACCCTGAGGCGATAAATGACAGTATTCGGAACATTTACTGAAATAATGGTATGTGTTCCTTTTACCATGTTTCATGCCACTTACCCTGGGAATGGAGTATCCCATGAGCTCGGTGTCTTTGGTCGTTGAGTGGATGATGCTGAGTGGAACGATGTTGCCTATCCTCTGCACTTCATGGATCATAGCCTGGATGGCAACAAAGATTTTAGCATCAAGTTTTTATATTTTGTCTGACTTGGGACAGAGGATCAGACAAAGAAAGTAAACGTTTACTATGGATACCTGTCAAAAATATCCTTAAAAACCACACTAAGTTTTGTCAAAGTGGATTTTACAACATGGGCCTTTAACAGACTGTGTCCTCCTTTAAGAAATGTGCCTCCGACCCACACTCATATGTCAAATAGAACGTTATTGAGTTCTAAGAGAAATGAGTTTGAACATATACCTGCATGTATGGCATGTTATGTCTGTCGTCATACGTGACGGAATGCTTCCCTTCCAGCACCTCGTCTATCTCCTGCTGGCAACGCTCTGTGAGACAAATTCTTCATGTTAGAAAAAATAACATTTCATCAAATTAAATACAAAACAATGTATATCTTAAAACACAACATTTAGAGAATGAAGTGCATTAACATAAATTAAACTGCGAGAAGTCACAAAATGAATTGCCCATTTATCTGTAGTGCTATAAAAACTACCTTGGCTCCAAGACTTGAAACAAGTTTCAAGTCGGCTAAAGTAAATTTTTTTAGGGAAAGACCAGTAACTAGAAATTAATGAGTTTTTCAGCAGGACTTTGAGTTAAATGATTGTACATAAGTTATGTAGTCTATGAAGCCTGGGATGACACGCTGGGGAGCACTTCAGGAAGATGGAGTGGTGGAACTGTTCAGCAATGCTCACCCAACATATACATTTGGAGACAGAGCTGTGTCCACGTGAGGACAGAGGTAAATCCTCAGATGCACACATGTAGACGAACCTTGTACGTGTGGGTAGGCCATGAGGTAGAGGAAAGCAGTGAGCAGGGTGTTGGAGATTGAGTCAGTTCCAGCAAAGTGAAGATCAAGGGAGTTAGCAATGAGTTCTTCCTCTGAAAATGGAGAATCCTCACCCGCTCTCTAAAAAAGAAGATTGATTCTTTAAAGATAAACCATCACACACACACAGAGAGACTGATAAGAACCAGCTCATTTTGTGAGCTAACAGTTAAAGTGACACAATGCAAGTTTTTAACCTCACTATAAGAGCAAATAGCTAAATTGCAATATATTTATACTTTATCATGGAGACAGGGCGCCAACAGACTTAATACCCACATGTGACTGCAGAGGGCGCTGTAGCTCTCCTAATACTTACATCGTGTTGCTTTAAGTTCCAGGCGTTATCAAAAAATTATCAAATTCAATATTAAACCATTTGTTTAAATCAAGTATAAACTGTAAGTTAACACACAAACACACCTTGTCCAGTTCGTCCAGATAGCAGTCAACGAAGTCACGTGGATCTCCAGGATCTCTGGTTTTCTTGTGCTCCTCCAGGAATTGACTTGAATATTTCACAGCAGTCTGATAAATATAAGATGTAAGTTGTATGTTCACTTCAGCATTAGGATTTTAAATTGTTCACTTACTGTATAAAAATGTGTAGGTAGAGAAAAAATATATATGATTGATGTTCATATCCCTTTTTTAAATGTTCACATCATTGTTATTAATGTTATCAAGGCCCAATCAACACACCTTCAAATTTTCAAAGGCCTTGACGAACGGCAGCGGCAAGTTACGAATCAGTGGAAAAGAGTCGTACAACTGTAAAAAAGAAAAAATTAACAATCATTAATGTTGGGACAGTGTTTTTGTGAAACCAAAGGCCTCCTCTTCAGTCTATATGTGTAGTCAAAAGCCTGAAATCACATGTTCTTCATTCCGGACAAAGCCAGAGCTCAGGGAACTCATTCTCACAGGATTCCTCAGCTTAACAAAGAGGTGTGAAAAGCCACAAGGGTCAACTCTTATTGGTCATTCTGGACCCCATAACATGTGAGGTCCCAGGCCAATATAAGGCTAGTTCTCCCCATCTTTTACCTCTTTTCTACAATCCGTCTGAGGGCGGAAGGCTGCCGGCATCGCGAAGGTAGAAACCACACAACCAGCCATGAAGACTTCACAGAACTGCGAACTGCACAGCAACTTCCTTTTTCCCCTCTCCACGGACGGGTAACACAACTGGGCTTAATAATTATAATGGGCTGATGAAACTGTTTATTTGATTCTGTGTGGTGTTTATAAGCTTGATTTGTCTTGTGATACTTTGGTTATAAGTTATTCGAAAGTAATGTTAGTCTCTTTGTCTAACTTGGCACAAACACACACACAGACACACGCATAATCCTTCACCTAATTATCTCTGCCCCCGCGACCTGTCGTAAATCACTTCAAAAGGGAGGGGGGGCAGGGGCGTTGTATTTAGGTTGGCCAGCGACCATTTTGAAAGCACGCAGACTCACTTAGACACACACACTCACATACACATCTTTATTTAGTAAGTACCATCAGTAAGTGTTTTTTATACTTCATCATATTCATAATAAATGCTTTTTCTTTCACAAATGTTCTTTCATTAATGTTAAATACGTGAATTTTGCCAACCTCTACACTGTTAAGAACTACATAACCTTCAACTTAGCTAACAACTTTATGATAATTTTGGTTAAAGTTATTTATTTTATTGTTAATCAGAGTTCTGAATTTGTAGAAAGTACCTCTATGAGACTTAATCAATGAATTGGATATATTTTCCCTTCCTTTGAAGGGTGGTTCCCCGAGGTAACTTTAATCAATTAAAGTTATGATGTAATGATATATTTTAAATATTAATATTTTCTATTTTATTTTGGTAACCAAATTTATTGAATGCCGAAAGGCGAACAATTTTGCATTAGAGGCAAAGCATTATTGCACAACATTAGTTTAAAATCTGAATCCAAATGTGCAGATTCTGCTTCGACACTCGAAACAGAGGATTTTAAATCTTGTATATTTCTCTATAATGGGAGGAGAAGAGTAAGTTATTTCGGTTAGAAAACTCCATCTCATGCCTGAGAAGTGGTGGAGGCGGTTTGGTCCATGTCCCATCCACTTACATGGATAAAGCAAGATTCATGACCTATACTGCAACAAGGCACCAGGGGACCATCGGCTGTCATGTTGTACATCATTGACTACAGTCTATGTTACAAACAGCTTCTTCACCTCGGACTAGTGGAGATTCACATTGTATACAGGACATGAGTGACTGGGAATCTTCAGGTGCACAGAGAGCGAGCGAGAGAGAGAGAGAGCACTCATACTCACCATCGCCCAGGGTCCATTTGCTATCTTGGCGTTTTCTCTAAAGCACTGAACGATCACTTTGATGAACTCGTCTTCGTACTCAAAGCGAGTTCCGAACAGAACTTGGCATATGATGTTTGAGGCCGTGTTGTAAACCAGAATTGCAGGATTCACACTTTTGCCTGTGAGACATGATGCAAACGTCAGCGTTACAAAAAAGACAAGAAAAACAGAACGGCAAGAAACACAGACAACAGATTGTAGTGAGGACGTAAATGGAAGATCTCGTTCAGCTGCAACTGACGCAGGAGATCGTACCCACTCGCCAAAGTTACAAAGAGGGAGAACAGTGCTTCATGCTTTAACTCTCAGAACAGAATTAAGATAACACACCAACGTTTTTTTCCATTGCCTCCACAATGTATTGTAGCTCTCCATGGATCCTGTCCGCCATTGAATTCTTCCCCAAGCCAAAGTTCCTCAAGGTCGACAGTGCGAAGCGACGGTGATCCCTCCAGCTGGGGCCAACGTTCGCCAGGATCACGCCTACAGCAGAGAAGAGCACAGAGCGGCTCATGACTGTCCCTTTAACTCTGATCTTATAGACGCCACATTCAATAGGAAAACTCTTTGGTTTTAACATCCCCTATCACATCGGGATGAGCCTCAAATGAAAATCATAGACCATCTTGTGTTTCCTACCTCTCCTCTGGGTGACGTCATTGATAAACAGGTCATCAGGTCGTCCAGCAAAATCCGATCCCTTGGTCACCAGAGCCTCCTTTATCGCACTCTGCCCGTTGAGGATGACCATAGGTTGGGGGCCGAGGAAGAGGCTGTAGACATCTCCATACTTCTTCCTCAGCTGCAACAAAACAAGACAACACATGTCAGTGTTTAAAATAAGTGTACATATATATCACACAATTTAAAGTGGAGTTATCTGGTCAAAAAGGATAGTTCGGTGTGGCATCAATAAAATATTTAAAAAAAAAGAAACATCAAAGATTTAAATCATTGACATTTATAAAGAGCACACAAAAACAATGCTAACAAATAGTTTAAAAACATTGCAACAGCTAAATCTAGCAACAATGACTTAGTTAGAAATAACAAACAGGTCGATAGACGGTTCCAACAAAGACTTAAGATGAATGTGTCTGAAACCGTAACATTTGTCTTTCACAAGTCTAGACCTGTATGTCATGAAGGAAACTGCCTGCACGGCAGGTTATAGGATCGGAGAGCCCAAATCCAGAGGCACATTAACACAGGAAGTTGTATTGAAGTAATTAGAGAAAAAAATGTGGCTTAAATTCCCAGCAGGCAGAAGACAAGAACTGAGAAAAGCCAATAACACAGAAAAACACCAGGCAACAGGACAGAATTAAACCAAGTCTGACTGAACAGAAGAAAATGTAAACAAAGGGCCGACTATGTAGCACAGAGGCTGAAGGAAGGGAAACACATCAGGGCCGAGCAGACATTCACAGAAACTAGAAACAAGACAAAGACAGGAAGTAAAAACTACATCGTACAACAGGAAACTATGTGCACCATATCTCACACATACATAGATACCTGGGAAATCTGTGAAAATGTTAGGAAAGGCCCTATTTATACTGTTATGGTGTTATGGGGTGGTGTGGCCTAGGGGTAAAGTGGGTGTTCTCCAACAAGAAAGTTGCCGGTTCGATTCCTACTCTTCCCCATCTGCTCACCCCTATCTCATAAATGTTGAGTGTACTAAAAATGTGTCAGCTAATTGGCATGTAATGTAATACTACAACTCAAACCAAACACTGTTTCAGAGCCAAATTGCTGACTAAATATCGGCAGTGTCATCTTCTCCTAGAAACCTGGGGATGAGTCCACGAGACAGTGACAAGTGTTCATCGCTTTTGAGGGAGTTTTCAGTTGAGCTACACAAAGCGTTTCCCCTTTCACCTACTTTCCCTCCCTCAGAAAACATCATCTGCAATCATGCATTGAACTGATTGTAAGCATTCAAATTCCTACAGTCCTGGTTGTGTGCCAACTCTGTACAGACAAGGAGGTTTAGTGTTTCCATTTGGTTCTTTTAACTGTTTAGTTTCATTGCATTATTGACCATAATCTGGTTTTTCTATGATTTGTTATCTTTGGTCATGAATCTTATTTTGTGAAGCAACTTTTTTGATTTTGGTAACTTTTGCGGGACAAAATAGAAAAATTGCTCATTATTATTATTTATTCATATTGATACAGTAGGAAAATCCCTTAAGTATTAACACTATGCAATAAACATAACAAGTTAAGAGATATTAAAGAGCAGCGTCACTGATTACCATGTTTTTCTTACCCTCTCAAAGTCCTTCAGAGGATTCTCCAGGCTCAGATGTAAGAGGTTCCCCAGGACGGGCAGGGCAGGAGGTCCCGGTGGGAAGTTCTTGGGCCTCCGGGATTTCAGTTGAAGGACGATGAAACCAACGCAAATGCACAGGAGGATTATAGAAACGAACATGGTGGCCCCGGTTGCACTGAGAGCTGCTGGACTCGCTGTGAGCGCACAAATCGTCTCTGAGCTCTGCCTCCCCCTCCTCTATTACCTCACAGAGTCTAATGTAAACGAGAAGCCCAAGTTGTGACGTAAGCTGTGAGCGGCTGCCAAGTGGAACTAAAACAATAAATCACAGAGCCAATTTATCTGTCAGGGAATCATTTTCTTTAAGTATTAGCTGCTAAGTAAGCAATAAATCCAAGTAAGGGTAAAGTTAAAGGTAATTGCTTTTATCTCCAGCTGTTACATAACTCCATACTCCAGTTATTGATGAAGCACTGATCCCAGAGAGGCTGAGCAGTGACAGTGTTTCAGGGTCTGTTTGTGTCGCCATGGTAAAGCTCTCATAAAACACACCTTGAATACTGAATGCAACAGTTGCAGAGGTAATACAATGTATGATCCCATATACAGTTTAGGCTTCCGTATGAAAGCCTGATCATGCAATAGCCTTTTTATTTTTATTTATTCATGTACTTTATATTCAACTTCTGTAGTCTTTGGTTTTGACTCGATAATAATATCTACCTGTGTGATCTGCCGAAAGAACAATAACATGGGCATTGAGTAATTGGTGATGTCAAAATACATCTGGTTGTCAAATCTGAACATGAATCTGGTGAGTGTTAGTAAGTAGACATTTTGTCTCAATATTGTGGTTTATTCTCCAGCCCATCAATCCCATCAATCACTTAGATATAAAGCTGCATTTCATAAAATCATAAAATCGTAAAATTAGCAATTATACATTTGTAAAGAATATTTACAATGTGTTCTTTTTGTTAAATGATGAACTACAAGCATATGATTTAAAAGCTAATGTGAGGTATCTAAGATAATATCGACTGGATTATAAGACCTTCCTACTGAGTCGCCCTGAGCTGGACATTCATGCAGTAAGGTTTGGGAGACAGGGTGATCCCGTAGACCGGTTTACAAGTCTGGCTCTCCAGCGTCCTGAGGCCAGACAAACCTGAACTTCCTCAGCAGAGTCACCAAGATGAGGAAGAGCTCCATACGAGCCAGACCCTCTCCCAGACACATCCGAGGACCTGAGACGTTAGAAATAATGAATTCGCTAAGAACTTAATTTTAGCCAACACTTTCCCTCTTCAATTGTTTATCCATGGAATTAAGCTAACTGTCAGTTTAGCTAAATATCATATTAAGTGTCTGTTGATGTGACAAAATGGCAGACGCAGAGAAGCTTGTTTGGTGATTACCTGCAGAGAAAGGCAGGAAGGCCTCGGGTTTGAAAAACTCTCCCTTGTCGTTGAGGAAGTTTTCAGGGTTGAATTCATCAGGGAATTTCCATTGTCCCTCCTCTCTCAGGGCTGTGCCCAGGTTAGGGATGACCAACGTACCCTGAGGCGATAAACGACAGTATTTGTCACATTTACTGAAATAATGGTATGCTGTTTTTTTTTACCATGTTTCATGCCACTTACCCTGGGAATGGAGTATCCCATGAGCTCGGTGTCTTTGGTCATTGAGTGGATGACGCTGAGTGGAACGATGTTGCCTATCCTCTGCACTTCATGGATCATAGCCTGGATGGCAAACAAAGATTTAGGGTCAAGTTTTTATACTTTGTCTGATTTGGGACAGAGGATCCAGCACAGAAAGAAAACGTTTACTATGGATACCTGTCAAAATATCCTTTAAAACCATACTAAGTTTATCAAAGTTTTTCTTACACCATGGGCCTTTAACAGACTGTGTCCTCCTTTAAGAAATGTGCCTCCGACCCACACCCATATGTCAAATAGAAGTGACCATATTGATGAATCATCACAAGAGAAGTGTGTCTGAACATATACCTGCATGTATGGCATGTTATGTCTGTCGTCATACGTGACCGAATGCTTCCCTTCCAGCACCTTGTCTATCTCCTGCTGGCAACGCTCTGTGAGACAAATTTTTCATGTTCAAAAAAACATTTCATCAAATAAAATAAAAAAGAATGTGTATCTTAAAACACAACATTTAGAGAATGAAGTGCATTAACATAAATTAAACTGCGAGAAGTCACAAAATGAATTGCCCATTTATCTGTAGTGCTATAAAAACTACCTTGGCTCCAAGACTTGAAACAAGTTTCAAGTCGGCTAAAGTAAATTTTTTTAGGGAAAGACCAGTAACTATAAATTAATGAGTTTTTCAGCAGGACTTTGAGTTAAATGATTGTACATAAGTTATGTAGTCTATGAAGCCTGGGATGACACGCTGGGGAGCACTTCAGGAAGATGGAGTGGTGGAACTGCCCATGTCCCCCAAATATACATTTGGAGACAGAGCTGTGTCCACGTGAGGACAGAGGTAAATCCTCAAATGCACACATGTAGACGAACCTTGTACGTGTGGGTAGGCCATGAGGTAGAGGAAAGCAGTGAGCAGGGTGTTGGAGGTTGTGTCAGTTCCAGCAAAGTGAAGATCAAGGGAGTTCGAAATGAGTTCTTCCTCTGAAAATGGAGAATCCTCACCCGCTCTCTAAAAAAGAAGATTGATTCTTTAAAGATAAACCATCACACACACACAGAGAGACTGATAAGAACCAGCTCATTTTGTGAGCTAACAGTTAAAGTGACACAATGCAAGTTTTTAACCTCACTATAAGAGCAAATAGCTAAATTGCAATATATTTTCTCTTTGGTGCATCATAAAATTGATAGGCTTGGTTAATTCTCTGCAAGAAAACCACTTTATCATGGAGACATGGCGCCAACAGAGTTAATACCCACATGTGAGGGCGCTGTAACTCTCCTAATACTAACATCGTGTTGCATTAAGTTACAGGCGTTATCTGCATTTAAATTAAGTATTAACTGTAAGTTAACACACAAACACACCTTGTCCAGTTCGTCCAGATAGCAGTCAACGAAGTCACGTGGATCTCCAGGATCTCTGGTTTTCTTGTGCTCCTCCAGGAATTGACTTGAATATTTCACAGCAGTCTGATAAATATAAGATGTAAGTTGTATGTTCACTTCAGCATTAGGATTTTAAATTCTTCACTTACTGTATAAAAATGTGTAGGTAGAGAAAAAAAGATATGATTGATGTTCATATCCCTTTTTTGAATGTTCACATCTGTGATATACTTATTTTCAAGGCCCAATCAACACACCTTAAAATTTTCAAAGGCCTTGATGAACGGCAGTGGCAAGTTACGAACCAGTGGAAAAGAGTCGTATATCTGTCAAAAGGAAAAAAATTACAATCATTAGTTTTGTGAAATTAAAGGACTCCTCTTCGGCCTATATGGGTAGTCAAAAGCCTGAAATCACATGTTCTTTGCTCCGGACAAAGCCAGAGCACAGGGAACTTAAGGCTAATGTATGCTTCTCCGAGTCCGTTACGCGCGGACGGACGGACGAATCGGACGGCCTCTTTTTCATTTATGGTTCTACGAGCTGTTTGTTGCTGAAAACAATTCACCGCCAGAACAGTAGTTGGCGCAACGAAAGACGAGCTTAGAGAAGCCTACCTCATGAGGTATATAGAAGAAGTCCATGCTGGTTCATTTACGTCCGGCTTTCCTCACACACAATGAATGATCGCAACTAACAGACAAGGGCTGTTGATGACGCGTAGAAAGGACAGTTTTTGCTGAAATAAAGCGCAGTCGTTCCCCGGTCTTGTTTCGAAACTGGATTGCTAATTCAACAGCTTGAAGCTACACGGAGGCAGCTAGCTTCCCCCCCAGCTTCCAGACACAGTCAGCAGGGACTCCCGATACTAACTACTACCAAGTGTTTGCTTTTAACCTGACAGTAACAGGAAACAGTGTTATGATAAAGTCGTGACAGCGGGTTTTTGCGCTGTTACCGACGCAGATAGCATGGTGGCTAGCGCCGCTAGCGCGGTTATGACAGGGCGTTATAACCGTATGTGACCGTACATGCCGTTAGTGCTCTAACCAGCCACCGTCAGCCGGACAACACCTCTGGCTTAACACACGTGTCACATTAATCATAGAGTCGTAGTTGTGTTTTGGGTTTATTGTGCTATAGGGAATGAAACAGGAAGTTTGAGGTCCAGAAATGATGTCGTCCCGAAATGCTGGCGTTAACGGCCATCACGCCAGGGCTACTTGTCTAACTTGGCACAAACACACACACATCGACACAAGCATAATCCTTTACCGACTTATCTTTGACCCCGCTACCTATCGTAAAACCACTTCAAAGGGGCGGGGGGTGTTATCTTTAGGTTGGCCAGCGACCATTTTGAAAGCATGCACAGGAAGGTGTTAACTTCTGGCCAGCTGCCATTTTGGGAAGCACGCAGACTCACTTAGACACACACACTCAAATACACATCTTTATTTAGTAAGTAACGTTAGTAATTTGTGTTTTTAATACTTCATCATATTCATAATAGATGATTTTCTTTCACCTATGTTCTTCATTAATGTTGCATATGTGAATTTTGCCAACCTCTACACAGTCAAGAACTACATATCCTTCAACTTAGCTAACTATCTTTATGGTAATTTTGGTTGTAGTTATTCATTTTATTGTTAATCAGAGTTCCAAATTTGTAGATAGTACCTCTACGAGACTTAATCATAAATTGGCTATCTTTTCCCTTCCTTTGAAGGGTGGTTCCCCGAGGTAACTTAAATCAATTAAAATTATGATGTTATGATATATTTTTAATATTAATATTTCATAGTATATTTTGATAACCAAATTTATTGACTGCCGAAAGGCACATCATTTTATGGTATAACGTTTAATGCATTAGAGGTCAAGCATTATTGCACAACATTAGTTTAAAATCTGAATCCAAATGTGCAGATTCTGCTTCGACACTCGAAACAGAGGATTTTAAATCTTGTATATTTCTCTATAATGGGGAGGAGAAGAGTAAGTTATTTTGGTTAGAAAACTCCATCTCATGCCTGAGAGGTGGTGGAGGCGGTTTGGTCCACGTCCCATCCACTTACATGGATAAAGCAAGATTCATGACCTATACTGCAACAAGGCAGCAGGGTACCATTGGCTGTCAGTCTATGGTCCAAACAGCTTCTTCATTTCTGCGAGCGAGAGAGGGAGAGAGAGAGAGAGAGAGAGAGAGAGAGAGAGAGAGAGAGAGAGAGAGAGAGAGAGAGAGATTACTCAGACTCACCATCGACCAGGGTCCGTTTGCTATCTTGGCGTTTTCTCTAAAGCACTGAACGATCACTTTGATGAACTCATCGTCGTACTCGAAGCGAGTTCCGAACAGAACTTGGCATATGATGTTTGAGGCCGTGTTGTAAACCAGAATTGCAGGATTCACACTTTTGCCTGTGAGACATGATGCAAACATCAGTGTTAAGAACAACAGCAAAGCAAGAAACACAGACAACAGATTGTAGTGAGGACGTAAATGGAAGATCTCGTTCAGCTGCAACTGACGCAGGAGATCACACCCAATGGCCAAAGTTACAAAGAGGGAGAACAGTGCTTCATGCTTTAACTCTCAGAACAGAATTAAGATAACACACCAACGTTTTTTTCCATTGCCTCCACAATGTATTGTAGCTCTCCATGGATCCTGTCCGCCATTGAATTCTTCCCCATACCAAAGTTTTTCATGGTCGACAGAGCGAAGCGACGGTGATCCCTCCAGCTGGGGCCAACGTTCGCCATGACCAAGCCTACGACAGAGAATAGCAAAGGGCGGCTCATGACTTTGCTATAACGTGCTTTCAAACCTGAGACATCAAGTAGTGGATTCATGAGAAACAGATAAGTCATAGGCATTAAGAGTATACAACAGAAGTCCCACTATATAGACACTGACTGCAGTGGAAACACAGAAGCTGTCCAAGATAAACTGAGAACAGTAATGTCCCTTTAACTCGGACCTTATGGATGCCACATTCAATAGGGAAACTCTTTGGTTTTAACATCCCCTATCACATCGGGATCAGTGTTAATTTCGTTGACGAAAACGATAATGAAAAATATTCGTTAACGACCCTTTTCCCATGACTAAGACGTAACGAAAACGGATCTTTGAAAATAAAAACTATGACTAAATCTATTTTAACTTTCGTTGACGAGACGAGACGAAAATGTTGGTGGTTGTACTAAGTCACAATCATTTTTAAAACATCATCGTATCAGGCCGTCATGAAGTATCAGGAGCGGGCGAGTGAGTTTGTGTGTCTGTGTGTGTGTGAGTGGTCCCGAGGCTCCGCCCCCTGTCCCCGCGCACTCGCTCAGAGAGACACAGTGAGATCATAGCTTGTTCACGTGAATCAGCCTCTCAGTGACTGACTGCTTCTTAACTATGGAAACAGTGAAAACACAGAGTTTCTCTGGTCTCAGCTGATCAGAGACCAGCTCCGCAGCTTCTTGATCAGAGCAGAAGCTGCAGTTGGTTTCTACCGAGCTGCAGTTTCTGTGTTCGCCTCCAGTCTGACCTGCTCTCCCTTTTTGTTTTCACATTTAAAACTAAATATACATGTTTAAGCTATTAGGCTGCAGCTATATGTTTTTATAGAAAAGGAGTTTAATGTGGCTATTAAATGTGACTAAAACTAGACTAAAATGGAATTAGTTTTCGTCGACTAAAACTAGACTAAAATATTCTGAGTTTTTGTCGACGAAAACTAGACTAAAACTAAGAAAGATAAAAATGACTAAATGTGACTAAAACTAATATGCATTTTCGTCATAAGACTAAGACTAAGACTAAATCAAAAATAGCTGCCAAAATTAACACTGATCGAGATGAGCCTCAAATGAAAATCATAGACCATCATGTGTTTCCTACCTCTCCTCTGGGTGACGTCATTGATAAACAGGTCATCAGGTCGTCCAGCAAAATCCGATCCCTTGGTCACCAGAGCCTCCTTTATCGCACTCTGCCCGTTGAGAATGACCATAGGTTTGGGGCCGAGGAAGAGGCTGTAGACGTCTCCATACTGCTTCCTCAGCTGCCACAGAACAAGACGACACGTGTCAGTGTTTAAAATACATTAAGACAGGAAGTTGTAGTGAAGTAATTAGAGGACAAACATGTGGCTTAAATTCCCAGCAGGCAGAAGACAAGAATTGAGAAAAGCCAATAACACAGAAAAACACCAGGCAACAGGACAGAATTAAACCAAGTCCGACTGAACAGAAGAGAACGTAAACAAAGGGCCGACTATGTAGCACAGAGGCTGAAGCAAGGGAAACACATCAGGGCCGAGCAGACATTCACAGAAACTAGAAACAAGACAAAGACAGGAAGTAAAAACTACATCGTACAACAGGAAACTATTCGCAGCATATCTCACACATACATACCTGGGAAAATGTTAGGGAAGGCCCTGTCTAGTACTGATATATACTACAACTCAAACCAAACACTGTTTCAGTCAGTTTTGCTTCAGTCATGTTCTGCCCAGCTGTTACTTTATGATATCCCAAGAGGGGGGACATTTGATTACGTTTTTTAAATGGCAACTTTGCAAAACTAAATATCAGCAGCGTCAACTCCTCCTAGAAACCTGGGGATGATTCCACGAGACAGTGACGAGTGTTTATCCGCCAGGAAGCTGCTGCTTTCGAGGGAGTTTTCAGTTGAGCTACACAAAGCGTTTCCCCTTTCACCTACTTTCCCTCCCTCAGAAAACATCATCTGCAATCATGCATTGAACTGATTGTAAGCATTCAAAATTCCTACAGTCCTGGTTGTGTGCCAACTCTGTACAGACAAGGAGGTTTATTGTTTCCATTTGGTTCTTTTAACTGTTTAGTTTCATTGCATTATTGAACATAATCTGGTTTTTCTATGATTTGTTATCTTTGGTCATGAATCTTATTTTGTGAAGCACCTTTGTAACTTTGGAAACTTTTGAGGGACAAAATAGAAAAATTGTTTATTATTATTATTTATTCATTTTGATACAGTAGGAAAAGCACTCAAGTAGTAATACTATGCAATAAATATCACAAGTTAAGGGATATTAAAGAGCGATGTCACTGATTTCAGTGTTTTGTCTTACCCTCTCTCTGGGAGAAACATAAATTCCCAGCAGGCAGAAGACAAATTCGGAGAAAAGACAATAATGCAGAAAAACACCAGGCAACAGGACTGAACAGAACGATAAAGTGAACAAACGGCAAACTATGTAGCACAGAGATCGTTCCATCTGTGAAACACATCGGGGCCGACAATCACAGAAACTAGAAAAAGGTCCAAGACAGGAAGTCAAAACTACACCGATCTACAGAAAAAAACAAAAAATTCACCAGACCTCACACACTCATAGAAATCAGTTCTCTAAATATGTTGGATTATTTTAATCAATATCCATTGATCATTCTCAGTGAAAATTTTAGGAAATGTACTGGTACTGTTATATACTACAACCAAACACTGATTGAGAGGCTTGCAGACCCTAGATAACCCTACACGCCTGGCTATGTGCCAAAGCTGTACAGAGACCGAGGTTTATTGTTTTCATTTTGTTCTTTTATCCGTTTTTCTGTTGTTCTTTTATCCATTTAGTTTTATTTTATGATTGAGCACATCTGTCTTTTCTTTCATATCATTTATCTTAATTTTGTACCTTTTAACTCTGTTTTGAAAGGCGTGATAGAAAAATTGCATCTTGTTATTATTTTTATTATGCATTCATATAAACACAGCATGAAAAGCAGTGGTTTAAGTAGTAATACGCACGTTTATGCAATAAATATCACAAGTTAAGGGATATTAAAGAGCAGCGTCACTGATTTCCATGTTTTTCTTACCCTCTCAAAGTCCTTCAGAGGATTCTCCAGGCTCAGATGTAAGAGGTTCCCCAGGACGGGCAGGGCAGCAGGTCCCGGTGGGAAGTTCTTGGGCCTCCGGGATTTCAGTTGAAGGACGATGAACCCAATGCAAACGAACAGGAGGATTATAGAAACGAACATGGTGGCACGGGGTTTGCACTGATAGCTGCAGGACTCGCTGTGAGCGCACAGATCGTCTCTAAACTCTGCCTCCTCCTCCTCTTCTGTTTCCTCGCATGCGAGTCGAATGTAAAGTTGTGACGGGAGCTGTGAGCGGCTGCCGAGTGGAACCAAAACAATAAATCCCTGAGCCAATTTATCTGTCAGATGAATAATATACCTTGAGTAAGCACTGCTTAGAAAGCAGGAGATCAAAGTAAGGTAAAGTTAAAGGTAAGTGCTTATATCACCAGCTGTTACATAACTCAACTGTTGATGAAGTACTGATGCCAGAGAGGTCGAACGGGGACAGTGTTTGAGGGTCTGTTTGTGTCGCCATGGTGAAGCTCTCATAGAACACAACTTGAATAATAAACCAGAGGGGGATCGGGGTGCAAGGACAAAAGTCTGAACAGACATGGAATCATGACGAGTTAATTAACTTGAGATCACCATCTACTATTTAGTCAATCACTTACTGATGGATGACTCATACGCCTATGTCTGCATTTGTTTGGTGCTTTATAAATTCTTTATCTTAAATAATATTTTGAGGGAAAATCCTGATTGGACAGAAATATGATGTGATGATCAAGCTCTTGCTCATTGGACATTGCTACACTGAATGCAACAGTTGCTGTAATGACAGGCTTTATAGAGACTTATCTCATGACAACAAGTTATTTATCCCGTTATCTTGGGTAAACAAAGGTTCGTTATCACAAGTAAGCAGTGGGCATACAATGTATGATCCCATGTACGGTTTAGGCTTCCGTAATTTTCATTTATTCATGTTCTTTATATTCAATTTCTGCAGTGTATGGCTTTGACTCCATCATAATATCTACCTCCAACTGTGTGATCTGCCGACAAAACATAACATACATTGAACAAAAAAGTAATTTGTGTTGTAAAAAATACATCGGGTTGTAAAATATGAACATGAATCTGGTGAGTGTTGGAACAAAGTTAAAATATAATATAATTCGTGTCTGCCCTCTAGTGTTTGGAATGAGGAGCTGACACGTGAGTTCATTCTGTGACTCGCATGTTAAACCAAGGCAGATCCAGGGCCAGTTCGGAGCCTGTGGCTGATCTCGAACCAGTTCATTGTGTTTTGACGGCCAGACCAGCTGGTTCCAGGCACAGCTCTAGTTCAAATTATTTGTTGTTTTATTAGTTTGATTTTGTCTCTTAATTCTGCCCCATATTTTATGATGATAACCAAACTTCAGTTGAAACTTTTTTCCCTCAAGCTAATTTTTATTTCTCTTTCTTCCATTTGTTGTCCAATGCATCCATCAACATGAATAAGAGACATAACAAGGAAACATTTTCGTGTCAATATTGCGGTTTATTCAATCACATCGATCATTTACATATAAAGATGCATTTCATACAATCATAAAATTTGCAATTATACATTTGTAAAGTATATTTACAATGAGTCCTTTTTGTGGATATAATACTTCCTTACTGAGTCCCCCTGAGCTGGACATTCATGCAGTAAGGTTTGGGAGACAGGGTGACCCCGTAGACCGGAGTCAAGTCTGGCTCTCCTGCGTCCTGAGGCCAGACAAACCTGAACTTCCTCAGCAGAGTCACCAAGATGAGGAAGAGCTCCATACGAGCCAGAGCCTCTCCCAGACACATCCGAGGACCTGAGACGTTAGAAATAAATGATCAAATATTTTGGGTAGTCGAGCTGCTTTGAAGTTACTTTTAGACAAACTCCAATTATCTCAACTGTTTATCCGTGATATTAAGCTAACAGTCATGATTAGCCAACTCTTTTCCCCACAATAAAATAACACTTTTGAGCTAGCTACATCAACTGTTCAGCATTTTGCGTTCTGTTCAATGTGTAGCTAACGGTTTCATTATCCATTTTTAGCTAATTGAATAAACTAGCTAATTAGGTGAATAAGTGTTTTTTGCTTTGATTACCTGCAGAGAAAGGCAAGAAGGCCTCTGGTTTGACAAACTCTCCCTTGTCATTGAGGAAGTTGTCAGGGTTGAATTCATCAGGGAATTTCCATTGTCCCTCCTCTTTCAGGGCTGAGCCCAGGTTAGGGATGATCAACGTACCCTGAGGAAATTAACAACAATATTTGTAAGATTTACTGAAGTAATAGTAACTTTCGACAATGTTTTATTTTTGGTTCCAACAGTTACATGCAACTTTGCCAACTTGCAGAAAAGTCAGTCGTAATCTTTGGTGAACCCTGCCCTGGTTAGTCCACGAAAGCACAGTCGGGTTTCCTTCCACAAATCGTAACCACTGGCCTCTTACCCTGGGAATGGAGTATCCCATGAGCTCTGTGTCTTTGGTCGTTGAGTGGAAGACGCTGAGTGGAACGGTGTTGGCTATCCTCTGCACTTCATGGATCATAGCCTGGATGGAAACAAAGGTTTTGAGAGTCTCAGACCCACACCCATATGTCAAATAGAAGTGACCTTATTGATGAATCATACCTGCATGTATGGCATGTTATGTCTGTCCTCAAATGTGACCGGATGCTTCCCTCCCAGCACCTCGTCTATCTCCTGCTGGCAACGCTCTGAGCGACAAATTCTTCATGTTAAAAAAATAACATTTCATCAAGTAAAAAAGTATGTTAAGTAAGTAAAAAGTTAAATACAAAACAATAGTTGAAGGAGGTAGTGCATCTACATAAATTAAAATGCAACAGTCAAAGAATGATCCCCCATTTTCTTTTGACTGTTGCCGGGAAAATCAGATTAACCGGCAGCAGATGAGCACAGTGTTTTGGAAGGCAAATATATATCAAAATGTCTGATGTATTCTATAAAGATGAATATTCGGTTAATAATTCCCTTGAAAGACAATCGTAAAACCATAGAGCAGATGACAGAGGTAAATCTTCACATTCGCACATGTGGACGAACCTTGTATGTGTGGGTAGGCCATAAGGTAGAGGAAACCAGTGAGCAGGGTGTTGGAGGTTGTGTCGGTTCCAGCAAAGTGAAGATCAAGAGAAACCGAAACAAGTTCCTCCTCTGATAAGTGAGAATCCTCTCCGGCTCTCTAAAAAAGAAGAGTGAATCTTGTCATGGAAATGTATTGAATCTAACTGTCCTGTTATAGAAATATGCAGATCCTCCTTGCCTCACATTAACTTGCTCAAAGTTCAGTTGGATGACCTGAAAACATCATAATATAAATTCTACGTAATGTTTTCATCTGCCTGATAGCAGGAAATGTTATTTAGTTTGAAACTCAACATCCTTGTGACTATTTAATTTTCTGCCCAGTATTTATACACTCAGGAAAGAGGGGGGCGCCTCGAACTGTTCATAAAAGCTGGCACATCTCATGAGCCATTTCTTAGATTCTGGAGCCTGCAGTGGCTTTGTAATTAAATACTTTGATATCATTGAATTGATCACTGAGTCTGCATGTGGCTGCAGAGGGCGCTGTAGCTCTAATAAAAGTTACAGTGTTGCTTTAAGTTCAAGGCGTTATATAATTTTTTACGAATTCAATACATTTGTTTAAAACAAATATAACTTGTAAGTTTCCACACACACACACCTTGTCCAGTTCATCCAGATAGCAGTCAACTAAGTCTCGTGGATCTCCAGGAACTCTGGTTTTCTTGTGCTCGGACACCAAAGAACGTCCAAACGCCATGGTAACCTGAAATATAAGATGTAGGTTGGATGTGTCCAGCATTAGGATTTCTGATGGTATATGGATGTGTATGTAGGGAAAAAAGAATGACTGATGTTCATATCCCTTTTTCAAAGGTTCACATCCGTATCATAATCATTTTCTGGGCCCAATCAACACACCTTAATATTTTCAAAGGCCTTGACGAACGGCAGCGGCAAGTTACGAATCAGTGGAAAAGAGTCGTACAACTGTAACATTATTAGTTTAAAATCTGAATTCAAATGTGCAGATTCTGCTTCCACACTCGAAACAGATGATATTAAATCCTGGATATTTCTCTATAATGGGAGGAGAAGTACCGCTGTAGATAACTCTTTACAAATTTAAATCCTTTTAGTTTGATAACACCATCTCGTGCCTGTGACTTGGGGAAGGCTGTTTGGTTTTAGACACCAAAATATCAACAGCCGCTGTAAGTTGCAGAAGTGATGCAGACCTACAGGTGGTTAAACAAAAGGCAGTAACTCAGTGGGGCCACGCCCTACAGCACAAACCCTCACTATCCAGAAATTAAGCCAAAAAACCCCACATACAAATGCTTCCATCGTTTTATGACCTATACTGCAGGCAGCCACCAGGGGACCATCGGCTCTCATGTTGTCCATCATTATCTACAGTCTAAAGTCCAAACAGCATCTTTACTTGTGAACAGTGGAGATTCCCATTGAATACCATGATTTGAGAGTGAGAGAGCACTCAGACTCACCATCGCCCAGGGTCCGTTTGCTATCTTGGCGTTTTCTCTGAAGCAGCGAACGATCACTTTGATGAACTCGTCGTCGTAATCGAAGCGAGTTCCGAACAGAACCTGGCATATGATGTTGGAGGCCATGTTATAAAAGAGAATGCCTGGACTCACGCTCTTGCCTGTGAGACAAAGAAACACAGACATTGAGCAGATTGCGGTGAGGACATAAAAGGAAGGTGAAAACAAGAGCACAAAATCTAAATCTATCTTATAATATTTGAATATTTTTGGAGGACTCAGTGTGAATGATGAGGGTTTAAGCAACACCATGTGACTTTTACTAAGCTTACAGCGCCCCCTGCAGCCAAACGTGGTGATAAATTCTGCTGGGCTCCATGTCCGAGTGATCTAAGTTGTTTTCATGTAGAGAATAAAGCAAAGTCTATCAATGTGTTGACTGATGCTCTGGCTGAAACACAACTGAACTGTGGAAATGACCCACAATCCCCTCATTCCTGAACAAGAAGAGCTCGCTGGACCCGATTGTGACACAATTATCACAATCGGGTCCACACAGGAGATCGAAACCCACCCGCCAAAGTTACAAAGAGAGAGAACAGAGGTTGAGGGCGAGGAGCGGTTACAGCAAACATTCTCTATAATCAAAGTCAATAAACCTTCAAACTTGTTATTCTAGGTATAAAAGGTGCATAGTGTTGCTTTTACTCAGAATTACAGACAACACACCAATGTTTTTTTCCAGTGCGTCCACAGTGTATTGTAGCTCTCCATGGATCCTGTCCGCCATTGAATTCTTCCCCAGGCCGAAGTTCCTCATCGTGGTCAGAGCAAAGCGACGGTGATCCCTCCAGCTGGGGCCAAAGTCTGCCAGGATCACACCTACGACAGAAGCACAGAGAAGAACACAGGACGGCTCATGACTTTGCTATAATGTGTTTTCAAACCCGAGACATCAAGTAGTGGATTCACGAGAAAGAGATATGTCATAGTCATACAACTAAAGTCCCACTATGTACAAATACGAGTATATACAGTTGTCAGTGCAACGATATCTATGGTGGAAATCTTGTGTGATATCATTTTAAACTGAAAACTTATGCCGATGACAATTTGCTGAGCATAAGCAGCACCAGGAGGACAGAAGAGTCCCTTCATTTGGACACAAGAGGCTCAGACCTTGCTCCAGCAAACAGATTAATAATTGCACAGGATTCAAATCTTGCACAAGCATCAAAACAAATAATCCAATCATGAACATAGTCGCTGAAAAGTGGAGCAGCCACTTCTGGAAGAGACGTGTGGATTCGATGAGATACTACACTATTCAAACAACTATATCTACTAAAAGGCAAAACAAGACAAAAGGTCATCACGACTTTTACTCTGGTGTTTGTTTCTGTCTTTTAAACATTTCCCAACATGTTGTAGCACAATGTATAAAACAGTTTCCCTTGTGTATATTCTGATTCACAGAGATAATGGTAACAACAATGGTCAGGAACTTAGAATAAATGCATTCAGACTTGAAGGTAAAAACCCAGAGCAACAAATATTTGCTGTACCTGCATAGAAAGTGACAGGAGCAGATATTTACAGAATCTTCTTTTCGATGAGCAACATTTGAGCAGACATTCTCCATCATAGACCATCATGTGTTTCCTACCTTTCCTCTCGGTGACGTCATTGACGAACAGGTCATCAGGTCGTCCAGCAAAGTCAATCCCCTTGGTCACCAGAGCCTCCTTTATCGCACTCTGCCCGTTGAGAATGATCATAGGTTTGGGGCCGAGGTAGAGGCTGTAGACGTCTCCATACTTCTTCCTCAGCTGCCACAGAACAAGACGACACATGTCAGTGTTTAAAATAAGTGTACATATATATATATATATATATATATATATATATATATATATCACACAATTTAAATTTCACTGATAATGACCAGAGGTAGTTCAGTCCACAACATAGCAAAACACAGAGAAGCCAGATCAAACTGTGGCAGCAATTCTGCATTCCCACTCTGCCACAAGGAACGAGACACAAATCTCTTACAGTATGGTCACACTTTAATGCTCGGAGCATGGTGCACAAGACAAAGGTTAGTTTGTGATGTGCACCCAGATGGGAAGCTGTTCTTTCTCTTTGTACGTTTGGCTCCTTCCCCTCTGCTTGAGGTTGTTTCTTAAAAAAGCTTAATATCAAACAGGTACATCTAGCAAAGTAATAATGAACAAGAAGAAAGATGGTTCCAACATTTTTTTGCACATACATAAAATGAATGTCTGAAGCATTTGGCCTTCACGAGTCTTGACCTGTATGTCATGAAGGAAACTGCCTGCACGGCAGGTTATAGGGTCGGAGAGCCCAAAGGCGGAGACACGTTCAGACAGGAAGTTGTAGTGAAGTATTTAAAGGACAAAAATGTGGCTTAGAGGCAGACAGGTTTCATTTTGTTCTTTTATCCGTTTTCTGTTCTTCTTTTATAGATTTAGTTTTATTCTATGATTAGGCATAATCTGTCTTTTCTTTCATATCATTTATCTTAATTTAGTATCATCTAACTCGGTTTTTGAAAGGCGCGATAGAAAAATTGCATATCATTTTTTATTATGCATTCATATAAACACAGCCTGAAAAGCAGTGGTTTAAGTAGTAATACGCACGTTTATGCAATAAATATCACAAGTTTAGGGATATTAAAGAGCGAGGTCACTGATTTCAGTGTTTTTCTTACCCTCTCAAAGTCCTTCAGAGGATTCTCCAGGCTCAGATGTAAGAGGTTCCCCAGGACGGGCAGGGCAGGAGGTCCCGGTGGGAAGTTCTTGGGCCTTCGGGATTTCAGTTGAAGGACGATAAACCAAACGCAAAGCCACAGGAGGATTATAGAAACCAACATGGTGGCCCGGGGTTGCACTGAGAGCTGCTGGACTCGCTATGTGAGAGAAAAGATCGTCTCTGATCTCTGCCTCCTCCCCCTCTTCTGTTTCCTCACAGAGTCGAATGTAAACAACTCTGAAAGGCCCCAGTTGTGACGGGAGCTGTGAGCGGCTGCTGAGTGGAAACAAAACAATGAATCACTGAGCCAATTTATTTGTCGGATGAATATTCTTCCTTCTTTGTATTAGCTGCTAAGTAAGCAGTCAAAGGTAAGTGCTTTATCTCCAGCTGTTACATAACTCCAGTGTAGATAAAGCACAGATACCAGAGAGTTCCCCTCAGAGCATCAGGAGGCCGAGCGGAGACAACACAGTGTTTGTGAGTCTCTTTGTGTGTCCATGGTGAAGTTATCATAGAAGACTCCTTGAATGATAAACCAGAATGGGATCGGTGTGCGAGCCTGATCATGCACGAGTGTTTTTATGTCTGCACCGTTACAACCGCTAAGCAAAGACAAAAGGAAGGATCTAAATGCAGAAGTGCAGGCAGAGTTTATTCTGTTTGGAGATTTACGGAGAACAGAAGCAACAAGGCTCACACGGCCCTGAGGCACGCAAGGGTCCAAGAGTCAGAAACAGCTGTGCAAGCAAACAGAAATACAAAATGTAAGAAAAGACACACAGACAAGAAGCTCACAGAAACTGGTGTTAGGTTCAGGTGACATGAAAGAGGCTGTAAAAAAAACACATTGGTGAATTATTAACCAACCATGGGGATGGTCACAAAGACAGGAAGTAGATAATAGACTCCGGAGGGCAATAGTTTCAAAGTAAAACAGGAATCGGAGCCCAGATCGTGAGCTGCACGAGAGAAGACGCCATTTGTTTTTTCTAATTTCTTTACCTGATCTGAACTACTGCAGAACCACAAGTGTTGTAATGATGGAACAAGTTACCCAATAGTCTCTATCTGAAAATAAATAAATAAAATTGACTATATGGTTATTGACTGATTTGTTTAAGCGTTATAGGTTTTCGAAATTAACGATGTGGTGATTATAGGTACAACGACAAATCCCAAACTCGGTGAACAAAACTAAATAGAGATACAACTCTCGACTATCTTAAAAAAACAGATAAAAATATCAGTTTTTTTAAGTCATCTATAAGCTTGTGATATTAAAAATCTGAACATGAATCTGGTGAGTGTTTATATTTTTGTTTATAATTCATGTCTGCCATCTAGTGTTTGGAATGGGGAGCTGACACATGAGCTCATTCTGTGACTCACATTGTTACACCGAGGCAGATCCAGGGCCAGTTCGGGACCAGTGGCTGATCTCAAACCAGTTGTTTGTGTTTCTAAGGCCCGAACAACTGGTTCCAGACACAGCTCTAGTTCTGAGTGGAAAAGGAGAAACAGAACCGTCCTAAATGTATTCCACTGTGAAATTATTAAGTGTGCAAGTGCGCTCTCTCTCTCTCTCTCTCTCTCTCTCTCTCTCTCTCTCTCTCTCTCTCTCTCTCTCTCTCTCTCTCTCTCTCTCTCTCTCTCTCTCTCCTCTCTCTCTCTCTCTCTCTCTCTCTCTCTCTCTCTTTCCCAGACTTTTCTGAGCCCACAGTTCATAGCGTTGCGTAAACAAACCTGGCAACCCTGACGCTGCCTTTAACTCGACCATAGACTGTTTATAAAGTCCAGACACATTGTTTATTTACAGTCTTTGATCCTAATGGACAAGTCTGATGTAAACAAGCAGCACATTCACAGACACCTAATTGTCACGCACTTGTTTGCTGAATGGAAACGTAACACTAAAATAAAAAAGTTAAATTGTTCTCGCAAAAAAGTTCATCGGTTTTTACTTTAAACTCCATGTGTGTGTATACGCTTGGTCATGTGTCTGATTTTGTGTGTTGGGGAATTGTGGAGAAAGAAGGTCAGTTACCAATAAAGTACGTTACGCTGCTGGTCTCTTCCCATCAGTGTCACTGGGTCAACACGTTGGTGTGATGTGGGCGACGAGTCAAAGGTTTGTTCGTTTTCCCGAAACATGACCATTCCACAGCTCGGCATCACGCCCATGAACTCAGTTTCCCAGTCCCGCTTGATGACCCTTTTTATTTTGTGTTTGCTCTTCTTTTGCTCAATTTTGACAATGTATCTATCTTTGGACCGAGGAAGGAGGTTTAATGCATTTGAATGTTGCTTCCATTTTAACGTGTCTGTGTCACTCGGAAACTGAACCACCTCAGAGAGCAGGTTAAGAAGAGACGTCCTGTTCACAGCTGCAGCTTGATGTGTGCTTACAGCTGAGTCAGCTACTAACGGGGGCATGAATGTGCACATGTGTGAGGTGCGTCACTGTGTGCGACTGCTTTAGGGAAACTGTGCATGTGTGTGTGCATAGGCTATAGTCATCATTATAGCAAATAGTGACACTTGAGCCTGTTAAATGTATGTGTGTGTGTCTTTGTGTGTGCATGTCTATTTATAGTTATGAGGGCCCATTTTGGTTCAATACCCTCATTGCGTGAACATTTTGATGTCCTCACATATTCAATGGGCTGATTGAGGGTTAAGACTTGGTTTTAGGGTTAGTATTAGGTTTAGGTCAGGCATAGGGATTTAGTTGTGATGGTTAAGGTTAGGTTAAGGGGCTAGGACATGCATTATATTAATGAGTGTCCTCACAACTATAGAGAGACGTGTGTGTGTGTGTGTGTGTGTGTTTTCTCACTTCTATCAGTCCGTCCGGCTCATTATCTTCCTGTTATTCACCCGGAGCTAAACAATGCAGCAGCCATCACAAGCTCTGTGTGGACACGGAGATAAGTAACACAATCCAAGCGGCTCTGAAGTCCCAACAACAGATTCTCACACACAACATACATGAGGCTTCAGTAAGCAAATACACACTGACACTTAAAATAAACATACGCACATCTCCTTTTCTTATATTGTTAATAAGTTATGTTTATTTCCCACGGGATGTCGGGCGTTTCTTTCACATTTTCACAGGTTTCCTCTGGAAGATGAATGACACACACACACACCTCAGTCCAGGCCCAATTGTTCCCCTTATGAAACCACATTTAAATTTATTATATTTTTATTTGGAACTGCACGAAATAGTTAAAGATTCAAGAATTATTCAAAAAATGTACTGGGTCCTTCCCTGACCCGTACAGCATCCTCTCCCACAAATTCCATGGTTATGCAATCCAACAGTTTCTGTGTAATCCTGCTTACAAAAAAATCTGGGGAAAACATAACCTTCTCAGCGTAGGTAATTAATGATTCATATATCTTGATCAAATCGTACATAGGAGGGGACTGATATCTGTGAGTGTGTAAACTTTTGCAGCTTTATTGACTGTCGGGCCCTACTGAGTGCCAATGTGCTTCCATGTGATGCGTGTGTGTCTACCATGGGTCATGGGTTGTTGCCTAATCTGAGCCTTCTAGAGAACAAAGCGATGAAAGAGTCACAGATGATGTTCTGAGGAACTGCTCCTGCTATCAGGAGGCAGAGGGCATTGTTTTTTCCGTTCTACTTGGCTTGACAGTTGGTTCAGCATTTTATGGACTACCACAATTCTCTTCCACAGAAAAATTACTGACGTCCATATTAGTTTACAGGATTACATAAAAAACGACTGACCTGATGATTAAACCGAGTTTATGAGTTTACAAGAGCAGCTCCTGGGAATATAACCCACTTTGTCAACGTCTGAGTAAAACCTGACACCTCCAACAAATGCCAAACTTGCCTTAAGTTTATCCAACTGCAGCAAATGTCACCCACTCATAGATGTCAGCTTTTGAAAATCGATAGAACATTTTTTTCTATATTTCACAGAGAATAATTCATGAATCTTGATGAAAAGCAAAACCAGACACAATTAGGGAACTGATACACTGAGTGAACAATTATTAGGCAAGTTGTATTTTTGAGGATTCATTTTATTATTGAAAAACTACAGGGCTCTCAGCTTTGGCTTTCTTAGGAGAATATCTATGTGTGCACAATTATTAAGAAACTCTTATTGTGCAGAATTATTATGAAACAAAATGAGAAACGAGAATTTTCCCATCTCACTTTCATCTGTTAAAGTGAGAATAATAAACTCAAAATTTGAGCAGTTAATTTGCATATTTTTTTAAACAAGACGTTTTATGGTTCTATGACCATGCCCCAATATCTTAGCAATTTCAACAGTGCTGCATCCCTCTGAAAGACTTTTGACAATTTGAACCATGATATGGTTAAAATACTCACTTGCCTAATAATTGTGCACAAAGTGTATATATGTGTGTGCGTGTGTGTGTGTGTGTTTGTGTGTGTGTGTGTGTTGTCTCATGAGGAGAACTTTCGTGGAGGTGCGGCTCTCTGAGTGACTCTGGTCTAAATATGCATTTTAATAAATGTCTTTAATGTGAAACTTTAGGGTGAGGGTCTGACTAATATTCACTGGTCTATGTAACTTCTGAAAAACTGCATGTGTCTGCTATTTAGAATACATGTGACAGAATGGAATTATCACATGAGATTGAAATGTGATAATTTGACATATTGTTGGAAAACAATGAAAAGAAGCAGAGTGCTTTTGGAGGTCAAACCTCCACTGTGTCAACAGGCTAACGCCCGGAGGGAAGTGTATAAGAATTCCTGGATCTGCTCCAAAATGTAATGGGTTCCTCCTTAGATAAAAATCCATCCGTCAGCAAAGAAACATAACTTCCCAAGTGGAGACACTAATCATCTATTTTAATGGTGTTTATCTGCAATGATTATCATCTTAGCCATACATATCATGTAATAAAATACAGCTGTATGTTAACTTGGGCTTTATCCAGGTCTGTCTGCTGTCATGTTGTTTTGACCAACAATAACTTTATTTATATACAGTAGCACCTTTAAAAACAGTTGTTAGCGAGTGCTTCATAAAGAGGTCATTTAAATTGAAAGACATTAAATAAAATAATATATCCTTTTGAAATAACGGCAAAATAAAAGCATACAAGTTTTCACCTATGTATAATTTGTTAGTTTGCAGGATAACTCAAAAACTGCTGAACCGATTAAAATGGAAAGTGATAACAATCTGATTTATGAGTTTATAAAGTTCCTGTGAATATGATGCAGCTGTAAAAGTTTGTGTGAAAGCTCGCCGCTCCACCAGCACTCCCATAAAATCATTAAAGCTTCACGCCTCAATAAATATTTCGGAATACAACATAATTTCAAAGCAACAGCAATATAATAGTAAGGAAGGGGGGGGGGCACTCAAAACAGGTCAATCTGCTGTTTTAAATGATCCTTGTGGTATTTTGACCTAAATATGTTACAGACATTTCATTAAGACCCCAAGGAGCCATATCAACTGTGGTAAAATGGACATATGATGAGTCCTTCATGTCTTAGTTCTGCAGGTGAACTGTTTCGTAGGTCTGGTCCCGACAGCAGGGGCCAGATGCTTTTTAGGTCTTAAATGAGAAATGTCTAACAGGACCTTATCAGGAGAGCTCAGGCTACGGGCTGGTGAGGAGCACAGCCATGGAGCTCAGTGCCAACCCCTGCAGGCCCCTTGGAGGTCAACAGCATCTTTAATATTATTTCTAAATGAACAGGCAGACAATGACGGGAAGTGAATGCAGGGGAGATATAACCAGGTTTAAGTGATTTGCCTGGCAGACGCTTTTGAGAAACCCTGAGGCCGAGCATCACGTAACCCTGGTAGGTGCACGTAAACCAGACTTTGAAAAAAAGGTGTCATTCATGCAAGAGTTTAATTTCATGTCTTCTTAAGTAAGAGTCTGATAAGAAAGAAATATATGATCTGTTCAACCTTCAACATAAGCAAGGCACCAGTGTCGCAAACAGGAGGAGGAGGGCTTTTTCAAAGGGACACTCATACATGGCAAACAAACACACGCACACACACGCATGCACACACACGCACACACACGGTTTTGGTAAGTGATGTCAGAGGGCACAGCGGGAGGCGTGGAGGAGTGAGGAAGGATTTTGGGGGTGAGTGTTTATCAGAGCAGGCGGGTGGGCGGGTCGGACCTGAGCTGGATATAAATACACGACTGACCGAGCAGAGAGCAGAGAAGAGAAGAGTTTGGAGGAGCAACTTTTAGAAGACGAGAAAACAAAGATCAGCGATGGCCTATCACAACGGTAAGTGGACTGTTCATCTTTCCATCATATTATAACCGTTATGGGAGTTTATATTCCACATGAAGAATGTGCAGATGTATGACTTGACACTTGTCTGTGATATGACACATCCGAGTTCCTGCAACAAATGCAAGGGTCGCTCTTTAGCTCAAACATGGATCAGACTCGTCTATAAGAAGCAGGTTTTAGTTTGATCCAATTCAGAATTTTCCCTTTTGTCGACCTTTCTCCGTCTTCTCTGTGAGGTCACGGCGAAAAAGGGAAACTCTCTAAATGACTGCCGGTATTTTATTAAGCAACAGCTACAGGCAGCAATCCTGCACGTCCACTGCTGAACCTTGTCTCCTTTGGGCCTGTTAGGTCTGATCCCCAACGTGGATGTGAGAAGTCACGAAAACAACTTGCTCCACCGCACCAGGGAGATTGATCGGGAGCGCTTGATCGTGCGCAGGGGGCAGCCCTTCTCTATATCCCTGCAGTGCTCCGACTCGCTGACCCCGAAGGACCATCTGGAGCTGGTCCTGCACCTCGGTGAGTGCAGCACAACCTGAGACATTCTGCTGGGGTCAATACATTTCAATACGTCTGCTGAATCACTGTGGGTCTTGTGTATAGAGTAATGTTTCACAATGTGAGTTGCTTTTTCAAAATAGCAATGAAAACTAAAATAGCAGAAATATGGAAAAAAAACACAAACTGGTCTAATAATTTATTTATTTGGCACAAAACATACTAACAGAAAATATGTATAAAATCCTGGATATGACCCTTGCTTTCCTTACTTGACTAAACATTTTCTAGGTTCTTTCCAGGTCCAGGCCCCATCCTCTTCAGTGGAAATAAATGAATGGAACAGTTCCCCTGAATTGAATCAAGCTGCACCACAGTTCACACACTCGTAGACACCAGTTCCCTGGATATACTTGATTATGTTCACAAAAATCCATAAATCAGTTCCTGGAAAAATAACTTAATTGTTGAAAAAAAAAGGATTCTGGATCTGCTCCAAAATTTAATGTGATCTTCCTTTACAACCATTACAACGTCCATCTGATCTGTTAAATATAAGGAGTTAAAGACCATCGTTAGATTTCTCTCTTCTATGACCTTGAGAACTAAATTCACTTGAAGACATTGTAGACACTGATTTCAATAGTACTTTGGTGTAGATCTAGGATTTTCCCAGCATGCCCCGGGGTCCGGACGTCCACCAGGATCCTGGATGACCATGGCAGCTGGACTGATGCTTCCACAATCTGTTTCTTAAGTGACACGATGTTTCCTAATGCTTCTCCAGGTAAGAAGGACGAGGTGGTGATCAAGGTGCAGAAGGAGGTCGAGGCTGGAGATAAGTGGTGGTTTCACCAGCAGGGAGCGCAGGATGAAATTCTGCTGACTCTGCACAGTCCGGCGGACGCCATCATTGGCGAGTACCATCTGACTGTGTCGATCACGTCATCGGACGGACACCGCGTGAAGAAGACTGAGAAGATTGGGTTCCACCTGCTCTTTAACCCCTGGTGCCAAGGTAACAGCAGGGAGCAATTTTAATTATCAGAGTTATTATACATTCATATACTGCAGCGTTTCTACTTCATACTCAGCTCATCCACCCAGGCCCAACAGTCCCCTTATGAAAGCACATACAAATTGACTAGAACCCAATTTCAAATGGCACACACTCTTAGCACGAGTCAAGTGTTAGCAGGTGTGTGTGTGTGTGTGTGTGTGTGTGTGTGTTTGTGTGTGTGTGTTTGTGTACACGTACGCAGCCCCACCCAAGAAGGAGGACAGAATCAGGGCAGAAGTCCAATGAGTCCCGCTGACATTTCTCATTTCAGAAGATCTATGAATTATTCTCAGAGATATCACCTGTATCGCAATGTCGCAAAACAGGTCCGGAAATGGTTGAATTGATTATTGTCAGTCTGTCTCTTTCTTGAATCTCTGTGTTTAATGTTATGGCTGTAATGTGTGTCTTTGTGTTTGTGTGTGTGTGTCAGATGATGCTGTGTACCACCCTGAAGAAACGGTGCTCCAGGAGTATATTATGAATGAGGATGGGCTCATTTACATGGGAGCCTGGAATGACATCAGGAACAAGCCCTGGAATTACGGACAGGTAAAAACACACACACACACACACACACACACACACACACACACACACACACACACACACCACACACACACACACCACACCACACACACCCTGGATTGAGTCTTTCGGTGTTTATCAGTCGAATCAGGGCCCTGTGTGAATTGTCACAGCAGCGTGACATCGGAGACGCTGGCGCTTCAGCTATGTCAGGACATGAGTTTGTTGGATGGAGGAAACTTCTGAGCTGGAGGTGTCAGAATGTCACCAAACCACACAAACACGGGCTTGTCTCTGGGAGCACAGAGGGGAAGACAAACATGGAGGGTGTGTGCGGGCCTGACAGGCAAACACATAGATGGCACATAGACAGGAGATGGTGCAACGGAGTCTCAAAGACAGACAGAGACAAATGTGATTTACATTTTATTAATCTTCTGTTTGTGTTTCCCTCTCAGTTTGAAGACTACGTGATGGACATCTGTTTTAAAGTTCTGGACCACTCCAAGGAAGCCATGAGGAACTCAAAGATGGACCTTGAGAAGAGATCTGACCCCGTCTACGTGAGCAGGATGATCACCGCGATGGTAACGATCTCTGACACTCTGACAACAACAAAAGAAGCTCAAGAGGTCTCCATTGTTGTATACATGTTGAATTGTGCGCTTCTTTTACATTTACATTACACCATAACTCTGAATTGACAGCGGTAGACATTTGCTCCAGAACAGCTAGACCTTATCATTTCTGTGCATGTGGGAAAACTTTGAGTATTAGATCCCTTTTTGTAAATATATGGGGTGAGCCGTTAAAATGAGGAGGCCAAAGGATGCCTCTGATCTCCCACAATGATCCTCCACTCGGTCTCTGTAACAAATCCATACTTGGAATTGAAATCCAGAATGTAAATTTCCTGATACTTAGTCTTAAGTTGCTTTCAGACAAGTCTGGACATTTTCCTGAAAGTATGTGATGAGGGCAGACGCTGATGTGGATTTAAACCCTGGTGTCTAACCCTCACCTTGAATGATCAAGTTGTTGTGAACTTGTCAGACTTTTCTGTTAGTCAGCAAAGTGCCTGTCTTAAGGAAGCTTTGCTTTGTCTCCACCTGTCCAGGTGAACTCCAACGGGGACCATGGGGTGTTGACTGGTCAGTGGCAGGAGCCATACACTGGCGGGCTTGCACCATATCGATGGACCGGCAGCGTGCCCATCCTTCAGCAGTGGAACAAGGGGGGGTCGGTTAAATATGGCCAGTGCTGGGTGTTTGCTGCTGTCGCTTGCACAGGTGAGGCATTTCCAATGAAAATAATAAATTGCTCTTGAAGAATAAAAGACTAAATTGTTTATTAAAGAAGGAAAGGAAAGCTAAGGACAGAAAATAAATACTTTATCTTAGGAAAGATAAAGAGGAACCAAAAGTCCAGTCTGAAGTGTTGCGGTTTTCTTCCCAGTGCTGCGTTGTCTGGGAATCCCAACACGACACATCACCAACTTCGACTCAGCCCACGATGTTGATGGAAACCTCTCCGTAGACATCCTGGTGAATGAAAGTATGGAAATCATTGGCAAGAAGGACAGCAGCTGGTAAGTCCCACACACATACACACACACACACACACAAACACACACACCAAAGGAAAATATGAAAACATTTTCATCTCCTTGTCTTGGTGTTGTCAGGAACTTCCACTGTTGGGTCGAGTCCTGGATGAGGAGAGACGACCTCCCTCCCGGGAATGGGGGCTGGCAGGTCTTGGATCCCACCCCTCAAGAACTGAGTGATGGTACATTCATCATTTATGTCCTTCTTCTTTTTCTCAGGACGGTCAGCGCTTGTTTTCTTTGGTATCATATAACAGTAAAATGACGGTATCAGAGCTATTCTGTAAATCCCAGGGAACTTTAATCGTTAATAAAATTATTTGATATTAAAGAAAACATTTAACGAAATAAATCAACTACAATCTCATTTTTGCTCTTCAGGTGAGTATCGCTGCGGCCCGTCTCCACTCCACGCCATCAAGGAGGGAAATCTGACCATGAAGTACGACGCTCCATTTGTCTTCGCCGAGGTGAACGCTGACATCGTCTACTGGATGGTTGGACCAGGAGGCCACCGGAGGAAGGTGAGAGCTTTAATTAATGTCAGAAATTTTTTAAATAATAATTAGATTAATAGGCTTGACCTTTTAAAAAGTTTTACCGTTTTATTGAGGGTGATCGAGATAGTTTTTGTTACAGATCAAGGCGGACCACAGCAGTGTGGGGAAGAACATCAGCACCAAGAGTGTTTACGGCGACTACAGGGAGGATGTCACGCAGTTCTACAAATACCCTGAAGGTTTGTCAGGACGATGCACAGAGAGGAGCAGATGGATCAGAACCTGATTGACCTTTATTCATAATGACATCAACTTCATCTTCTCTGCAGGCTCCAGGAAGGAGAGAGAGGTGTACGAGAAGGCCGGACACCGAGTCACAGAGCCGATCTATGACGACGTAGAACCACAACAACTGCAGCTGCAGCTGTCAATCAAGACCGGAAAGCCTGTGTTTGGCACCGACTTCGATGTGATAGTTGAGGTACGAGTTCTCAGATGCATAGATGGATGGATTGATGGATGTAGAACGTGTGTTCGTCTTTGATGATGAATCCTTTCTGTCCACAGGTGAAGAATGACGGAAAGGAAGAGGCCAATGCTCAGCTGATCATCCAGGCCGCCGCCGTAACCTACAATTCCATCTATCAAGGGGAGTGTCAGAGGAAGGCGACCACGGTGACCGTGCCGGCTCACAAAAGTTAGTCTCACAAATAAACCCTCAAAGACCTCTCGTGCAGAAATATCCTGAAACAAGAGATCCTCCGTGACTGACCTAGACACACACTTGTTCCCCGATGTATCTTTTATATTTCATATTTGTGTTCAGCTCACAAGGAAGTGCTGCGTCTGCGCTACGACGACTACGTCAACTCTGTCTCTGAGCACCACCTGATCAGAGTGAAAGCGCTCGTGGAGGTTCCTGGGGGGAACGCACCCGTCATGACTGTGACCAACATTCCACTGAGCATGCCTGAACTCCTTGTACAGGTGGGTACACACTGTGCACGCCCACACAGCGTCGCTCAGTTTTACCTCCAGCAAGGAGGTTATGGTTTCACCCATCCATTTGTTTGTTGGTTGGCTTCTTTGTTTGTCAGGAAGATAATGCAAAATCTACCAGGCGGATTGTCATGCAAGTTGATAGAAGTTTGCAGTATGGGTGACGGAATAATCCATTTTGGATCCACCTCATGCTCTGGAGTAGCATCAAACTTAAATGCGTTCATGGGCCACTTCAGGCAATGATAAGGCTCCTATGATCTTCTTGTGGTCCGAACAAAATGGAAGTCAGCCCTGAGTTGCGAATCTGTACAAAACTGTAAGTGGGGCCAAAATTACCGAAACAAATATGCTGTGCTCTCTGCTACAATCTGATGTTTACCTATAATATGGCTAAAATAGCACAAAACAAATTTGGGCCACCTTTCGTTCACATGTGGCACAGATCTGGCAAACAGGAGCGGTCCGCCCAAGTGCGATTCTTCCATTTGGTCTGTTGGATGTGTGTGTGTGGGCCTAATCAATACTGCATCAGTTCACCAAGTGTTATGCTAATCTGTCCAGTGGTTTATGTACAATCCTGCTAACAACCAACCAACCGAGAGGGCTGAACTTGGTGGAGGAATCTAAATACAAGAATTTCCTTGGTCAGTACCTCTTCTGGAATGTTCTGCTTCAGTTGAACACTAAGCTGTCTCGTTTTCCTCCAGGTATCTGGGAGCTCTGTTGTTAATGAGAAGGTGACAGCTGCCATCTCCTTCACCAATCCCCTAGCTGTCCCACTAAAGCGTGGCATGTTCACCTTAGAGGGGTCCGGACTACTTCTCTCTGCTCCAATATATGTCAAGTAAGTGCTGACGAGGCGTTACACGAATATCTATCATGCCTATAGAAGAAAAACAAAGTTGGTGGTTAAATGCTCTTATTCGACGGACTCACATCACCCAAATCCTGGCTTTGCATCATTGCCTTCCTGTATGGTTTAGAATTGATTTTACATAGCAGCTCACATCACAGCCCCTTGGCTTCCCACATGGCATTCGAATTCCCTGTGGTATGAGGGGCAGATGTGGAATGTGAGATGTGGGCCAGACAGTTTTGCTATGTGGGTTCCAATGACCTGCCTGAGGAGATCAGACTTTCAGAGATGGATATCTCTTAAATCCTGTCTTAACACCCATTTGGACAGACTTGCCTTTATATGATGTTGTCTCTTTTTATTTTTGTATCGGTATGGTTCACTTTTAACATGAAATCTCTTCTCTTTCAGAGGTGACATTGCTCCAGGCCAGAAGGTAGCTGTCAAGATCTCCTTCTCGCCCATGAGGGTCGGGGTGAGGAAGCTGCTGGTGGACTTTGACTCCGACAGGCTGAAGGATGTGAAAGGAATCGCGACACTGGTCGTCCGCAAGAGAAACGTGTTTAGTAGGTTTTCTTAAAAAAAAATGACTTGGTCTGAAACCGCGGACACATGTTAAAGTGTGAGATAACCCGAGAGGTGTAACTGTCCTGTTCGAAAAATATTAGGAAAACTAAAATGATTAAGTCTATAGTGTTTTTTCTAAAAGTGAAGCGTGAAGGATAAACATGTCGACAACCATTGGTCAACAAATACTAGATTAATTTAAAGTTAGCAAGTATTTGAGCATTTCTGACTTTGCATTATGTTTGACACTCGACGTCCATCTGGAAAAAGAAGGAACAGCAGGTGGCATGTTGTCCACTTGACAAATAAGTAAAACATCTTTATATTTTTATATTCCTTCTCATTGCCATTTGTTCTTTCTCACTCTCATCATCGCTTACTGACTACATTAAATGAAAACCACCGGGGGCCTCGGGCATGAGGTTCAAGCTTAAAACATATTTCTGAAAAGTATCTGAAGTAAATTTGATGCATGTTCTGTTTCTTCATTACCTATTTTGCACTACGCTAGCCCACACATGATTAAAAAGAGCTCTATTTCTTTTATGTACTCTGAATATTTATTAATTTTTACAATAATTTGGGGTGTTTATGCTGAAAAAATAAAGATATTCAAATTTATGGTTTTGGTCTGACTGGTCATTAATCTAAGAATCTGAATATTGTACATATTGATATTTCACCTTTTAAAACAGAGACCGGCCTACAAGGTGCTTTACAAGTTAAAAATGGGAATGGGCCGGAGCTTGTGTGACATTTCGAAGTGAGCTAACGTTAGCTGCCGGGTCTCCTGGATGTGCTTGGGGAGATATTCACAGGACAGGATGTTTCCTGAACTTCTGCAGGTGAATGCAGAACAACCGTTTACAGCTGCAGTAAATTAAAAGAACTCACCAGGTCTCCCACTCGAGAGGTGACGCTGAACACACTGCTGCAGCAAACAGGAAGGGAGAGGCTTCCTGCCCCCTCTTGTAGTTTCCTCTCAATCAGCCAATCGCAGTTCACCTGAGGAAAAGAGCGAACAGGACATGGGTGAAAGGTAATGGGGCCTCTCAGCCAGCAGGGGGCAGAGACAGTAACACCTGGACGTCTGTGGGTGTGGAGCGGGTCAACCACTAACCGAGTGTTGGTGGTTCGATCCCAGTCTCCTGTAAATGCAGTGGTAAAAAGTTGTAGACGAGTAGAAACTGTTATAATCAAAAGAACCGTGTTTGACAGAGATTTAACTTTTGAGCAGCACACAACAATGTTATTTATCTTCTCAAATTTGATAGATTTTAACTTTTAAAGACACAGAGACGTGCTTTTATTTCATCCTGACTACTGTAACAGTCTTTTTACTTCCCTAACCCCAAAATATATTGTTAAACTACAGATGTACAAGTGTTTCAGACACAGGCTGAAAAGAGGAGCTGCAGCAATGGACACTCAGAAATTTAATTCTGAACGTTAGAGCATGTAAACATTTCAAATAATTATTATACTGATGAACCTGAATATGAATTCAACATGTCTCCTTTAATGTTTTGCATTTTTATTTTGTACCTTCAGAATTTAAAAGAAGTTAAAAAGTGAATTATTAGCCACAGTAGTGCATCAACCTTGCGTCGTATCAAGACTAGGAGTCAAGACTGTACACATGTGAAGGAGACATATGCACAACACTCACAACAAGAGGGCGTCACTGAGCCTTTTATTTCTCCAATCCACCATGTATGACCTCCTCCCAGTTGTCAAACACATTAATACGTCACTCAGGTGAAAGGCAGGAGCCATATGGGAGGTGCCAGGGGAGAAAGAGGGAGAGCAGACGGACGCAACTTTCATTGTGTGTGTGTGTGAGAGAGAGAGAGAGAGAGAGAGAGAGAGAGAGAGAGAGAGAGAGAGAGGAGAGAGAGAGAGAGAGAGAGAGAGAGAGGTGTAGGGAGAGTCAAACACCATCAGACACCTGTCAGAGCAGGTGCAGACTGAGTATCTGAACCTGGAGGTTTCACTGGAGGGCTCCTCTTTCGTTCCTGGGACTTTTTTTCTAAACAGACGTTGTACTTTGATGTTTCTTGTGATATTTGTGTTTTGGATGTAACTGGACGTCCCTGAGGCCGATGGCTCCAGGATCCTCAGATCATTAGTGCATTTTAAGAGGAGTGAAAACTGTTCCAGGAGGAAAATTTCCATCTGAGACTGTACAACAAGCCTGAAGGAGTTTCTGAGACACCCAGCTTCAGACGAGCTGCGTGATCATGGCGGATTTCCCGTCCAAAGTCGCCACGGAGACCAGCTCCCCCAACTCCCAGAACTCTCAGCAGGGGGGCAACAGCCTCCGAGGCCTGGCCGCTAACGTCACCACCAAGATGGACGTGGTCTTTATCCGAAGCATCCCAGCCATCCTCATGATCACTGAAATAGTACGTAACAGATGCCGATCACAATGAACCTGTTTCCAGCTCTACTCTGTTCTGTAGAACCAACTTCTTCTCTTCTCTTTCCTCTGTTCTGTTTGTGTTGAGCGACTGAGAACACCCGTGGATTCATTTAAAGTTTACAAAGATAAATAGACTCATAATATTTCAGTTTTTAACCTCCTAGCTAAACTCTATAGCAGTGTCATCTTTTTTCTTTGTGACACGTGAAATAATCTTTAAATCGTTAGTTTATCCAGATTCTTTACAACAGACTGAAGAACACATGTAGAACAGAGTGGGAGGGATCTAGGACCTCATGTAGATCCGGTTATATTCGCTATCCAGGGTGAGTTAAGTGTGATAATGTTCTCGTCCGATTGCAGTCAACATTACACCCCCCACTGATGTATTTGCTCTAGACGCCATGTGACTGTCGGGTGCAGGCGACCTTTGATCCCTCTCCTTTCCTGACACCACTCACACCATCTCACCACAGATTCCACTGTGAGGAGTCTCCGTCATGGCATCGTCAGCTTCTTGACGTTTCACCTCTTCTTCAGTTCTCACCGACTAACGGGAGGTGTTGTGTGTTTAACCTCCATGAGTCTGTAGCTGTGTCGAGAGTCGTTATGTTAAAACAGGCGTTGTGTTAAATAATGACACTGAGCCTTCAGCCCTCGAGGCCACAGGGACAAAGCTAATGTTTGTTCTGTATGTGACTGTTGGAGGCTCAGTGTGTACAGGTAGGTGACAGCTAGTGGTGAGGTTGCGTGTACATACTTATCTAATCCCTCTGATATTAATGTAGTAGATATGAAATGGTGTGTGTGCGTGTGTGTGTTTGTATGTGTTTGTGTGTGTGGGTGCAGATAAACAAGCTCTCAATACATATCCTAGCTTTCCTTAAGGTTTTCCTGTGTAAACTAGGGAGGCACTCGGAGAACACATACCTCCGCCAATGCCCTATCTCAACTTGTTCGAGAAAAGTAGAACATGAGCCCTGATCCACCTGTTCCACCTTCCCCACGTCATGGCCCAACCCTCCCTAGAATTCAAACGGAAATCAGTGAAGTCGTTTTTGCGTAATTCTCATAAACCAGCAACACTAAACTAGTGCTTCTTCACAGCCTTATCTAAGGAATGCATATAGACCCCTTCTGCTGGTTACAGGGACAAACGGCCTTACAGTCATTCAATAACCAGGACACGTTATCTCACTGTAGGAGAAATTACATTAGTCAATAAAGAAAAGTTATAAACCACAACACAAGACCTGTGATGTGACTTTTAGGAGAAAAGTTAACACTAACCTGGAGTCATGTGCTTTTAACGCTATATTGTTCTCCACCTACTCCAGAGGGAAATGATGTCTCATTGGCTGCTCAGTGTTCCTGATCATTACTTCCTGATTATTACTTCCTGATTATTACTTTTTTTATAACAGCTGTATATCAATTTCTAATAGACAAAAAACTGTGTCAAGTCAGCAGCTGGAAGTCTTGATGCATCATTATGATACGAACGCAGAACTGAGACAGACTTTGTGAGACTCGTAAAACGATATCGTGATGAAGGTCAATGCTGATCATCCAGCGGGCGAGATCGGGTTTATACTGTCAGCGCCATAACCGTCTGGAATAGTTCACCTGTACGTTCTCATCTGACTCCAAAATAAATAAATGTATTTCCCAAGATTATGATTGGCCAGAGAAGGGATTATAGTAACGATGAAATATCAACACAAGCAGTTTTGACTCAGGTTGTGGATCACTGCAACAATTTACTGCATGTGCGTGCGTGCGTGTGTGTGTGTGTGTGTTTGTGTTTGTGTGTGTGAGTGTGCATGCGTGTGTGTAAAAGGTGAAACTGGATCCCTGCATACATAATAGACTGTCCTTTCATGCTCTTTCTCATGGGGCAGACCACAGAGAGACACCGGGGCAAAGACAGGAGCTTCAGGCTTAAATTTCAGACATAACAGTTCTGTTAATGCACAAGGCCGAGACTGTCGTGAGTGTCTCTGCTCTGCAGGCATGGGCCACGGTCCTGGTCACGTTTATAAACACGCACACGGCTTAAATGTTGATTCGCCACTTGAGTCCAAACTTAGAGAGTGAAAGCAAAACTCTCGATCGCCCTCTGAACTCGTTTGGCTTAATTTCCTTGAAGCAAGGAAAATGGAGAGAAGCATTTAGCAGCTGAGGAGTCAGATATTTACCTCAGGATGTGGTACGAAGCTAATGCTTTGTGTTGTTTGTATTTGTAAATGAGCAACTGTTTGCTAACCTCTTTGCCTTATCATTTAATTTATTAATATGCTCTCTCTTCTATTCAGTATCTATAATCATCTTCCTCTTCTCCCCTCTCTCCCCTCTCTCTTCTCTGTTCTTCCTCTCCAGGTCATGGGGCTGCTCCAGTGGGCGTTGATAGCCAGCACCAACTACACCTACGTGCCGGTGTACGGTTGGGTGATGTTCGTGGCCGTCACTCTGTGGATCCTCACCACCATCCTCTTCTTCATGCTGCTGTTTGGGGCCCAGAGGAAGCTCAGCGCCGTCCCCTGGCCCCTGACGGTATGGGAGGGAAACTTCCGTCCCCTTGAATTCAATCACGCTGAACCAAATTTCACGCCCATAGATATCAGTCCAGGGAAAAGGCCTCATGTTTGTTCTCTGTCATGAAGATCCATGAATTATTGTCTGAATCATGACCGATCTTCCTTGTCTCCTAGGTGATGGTGTATAACGGCATCGCCACCGTCCTCTATCTCGCCGCCTTCCTGGGCAACGCAGCAACTGTCAACCATTTCATCTATTACCATGGACATATTGGAGCTGCCGCTGTAAGACCTCTCCCGACACTGCTCACACAGACTCACATACACACAAATGGTTAAATGTGCATCACACTCAGTACACTGTGTTACACAGCTGAGATCAGCAAACAGGAATCCAGGCCTCAAACATGTGTGTTAGGTATTTCTATATGTTTCTTATCTGAGTCTGTGGAACGGATACACACCCAGAGCGGGGTAAGGTTAGTATGAGATTCAATTTACGTTTGGTTTAAGGTAATTAGTAACTATGGTTTAGGTTTGACTAAGCTTCGAGGGAAATCCATGTAAGTCAGAAAAAAGTACTTTGAAGTCATGTAGACACGTGTGTGTGTGCGTGTGTGCCTGTGTGTGTGTGTGTTTGTGTCAATTGGTCATTTTATGGTATCCTCCGAAGGCCAAAGTCCATGCTGGTTTACCACTAAAGCATTTGTCACATAATCTCTCTCTCTCACGCACACACACACACACACACACACACACACACACACACACACACACACACACACAGACACAGACACAGACACAAACACACAGACACATTTGTACTTCTATCTTAGTGACGACACTCATTGGCATAATGCATTCCCTAGCCCCTTACCCTGCCCATCCAAACTAAATGTCTAACCCTAACGCTAACCCTAAAACCAAGTCTTTTCCCCCAAACAGTCCATTAAAGCAAAATGTCCTCACTCCGTCGATTGTAGGCTCAAACTGGTCCCCAAAAAGATAGCTGTACCAGATCACACACAGCCCTGCCCCTGTCCTATCACACTCTCTTATCAGCTGCATTTCACTGCCTGTCACACTCAGTCACATTTACTGGGCATAATGGTCCATTAGTGCATTTCTACGCTGTTAAGTACCTGGAAACTTTATAGATGTGGACACATAAAGATGTGACTCAGCCTTTGATTATGTTTCATCAGGTGACACTTTACAACCTTTGCTTTGCTTCCTGAATTCACTTGAGGTGTTCACTTCCCATGTGTCTGTGCAGTTCTTCGGTGCTGTGGTGACCCTGGCCTACGCCGCAAGTGCTTTCTTCTCCTACTTGGACTGGAAGGACAACGGAGGAAACGCTGCCAGCAGCACGGTGCCGACCTAGGACTCGAACCTGAGACGCTGCTCCTGGGAAAAGAAAAGACTCCATTGTGTTTTCTTTCCTCTCAGATACTCCGGATGTTTGGAAACGTCCAGTGTTGATACTGGACCTTCATCAAACTGTCACTCGACTGCCACTGCAGACAGAGCTTGACCTCGGCCTCTTCATTATTAACTCAAAGATAAAACCGAAACCAGACAGGAGACAGCCATACATTCATTTTCAGATTTCTGCCTCCACATTCTGAGAACAGGTTGAATATCAACACTGGATTTCCAACATAAACTTTGGATAATGATGATGCAGGGTTAGGCTCAGAAATGGGGACATATGCTGTGATTATAAACTTTGTATAACAACTTTTATTTTTGCATCACTTGTGTAAAAGTGGAAGAAAATATTACGTGTCCTTGAATAGCTGGTGACAGTGATGGAGGAAGTACTCAAACATACTTACTTTTGAATGTACTCAAAGGGGTCAAAGTAAAACTACCACATTAACTTTTCAACTTTTTCTACGTCTCTACTTGAGTTAAAGTGAGTACTTGCTTTTAAACATAAAGTGTTTAAAGTACTTTTTAGGTGAGGCTTATACCCTGATGTAACACTTGTCAACGTCATTATGCAAAGCGTGGTTAGTTCGCACTGCAGTTGACGAATCCCCCTGTAATTATTGATTATTTAAAAAAACTATATTTGCGGTTGGTGGGGTAAAAGTTAACAGCAGCTGAAAAGAATGTCTCAGTCAAATACAGATCCATGAAGAATGTACTTGTACACTGACAAAGTAAATGTACTTTTTTAAATCCCAACACTGGCCAGAGACATAAAAGTCTGATTTGCAACATGAAATATAAATAGTTGAAGGGAAATGATCCAATGACCCTGGTTACAAGAACTTCAGCTACAAACTATAAGTTTACACATTTCCCCGTTTGCACTCCAAAGAAGAGTTCTTATCCATCAAGAAGGAACATGAAGCAACGTCAACATTGAAAGTGTATTTTCTACATTTTTGTTTACAGAGTATGTTGTTGTTCTCATAAAGTGAAGCTGCAGACTATAGACATGTGCTCTGATAGAAACGTATCAAATCAACACAACTCTCAACTCTACTGAAAGGATTGTGTGTCATGTTGTAGATTGAATATATTGAACAAACATTTTCTGAAGTGAATAAAAACCAGTTCAGTGATTCATATTTTATTCCACTGGTGATTCGCTGAGTTGTGGAAATAGAGTGCAACATATTTTTCTGACTTATATTACACACTGCTCGACCCCGGTTGTACTGTACTTTATGACTTATGTTGTGTTTTTTTTTGTATGGAGGATATGAGTGAAACTCATATGGAGGATATGAGTGAGCACCTGCTCTAATAAAGCTCTTGGTGATTTCAGGATTTTTGTTGGTTTATTTTGAAATATACCTTTACTTAAAAATGTGATCGACAGTTTTTCAGCAGTGTCATAAATATACAGTTCTCACAGTTCATGTTAAGACGAGTAGAAAACACTTTGGCATTGTACTGGAAACTAGATCTTATTTCTGATTGCAGAACTGCACACACATCTACAGACAAACACACACACACACACACACACACACACAATAACTATACACATTACATATCACTTTCGAACAGATCAGTTGACTTTGTTGCTACACATCCGGCAATTTTTGGAAAAAGCGTCCATTGACGTTTTACCCCATCTACCTAAAACACAACACTAACACAGGTGGTCGACACAAAAGGGGAGTTCAACAGCCACCTTAACAACAGAGAGGTTTAAAGACACTGATCCCACCAATACATAAAGGCACTGGAATGCATACGTGAATTTGTTTTAGTGGCTGTTTGTGCACAGACTGTAGATTTAGATGTGGAGTGAATCCTGAAGCGACACCAGCAAAGAAACGTGACCTGGCAGCCTCCTATTGGTCAAGGGATGGGCTTAGAGCATTGATCAAGGGCGGGTTCAAAAGTCACTTGGACGACCAATCTTCCTTTTTTCTCTCTTGAGTCAGTAATAACAAATATGTAATAATAAACTTTATTTATATAGCACTTTAAAATAAAAAAGGTTTTACAAACTGCTTTGACAACAAAGCAAGAACAATAAATAAAAACATGAACACGTTAAAGCAGTAAAATAAAAGTTGAAAAGAAAACAATAAAATCACAGTATCACATGAAATCAAGTCTATAAAAATGGGTTTTAAAGAAGTGATTTAAAATAAGTCCCTGACTCTGCCTTATCTCCTCAGGTAGGACGTTCCAAAGCCGCCCTGTTGGCAAACGCAAGGTGACCTTCACTTTTCAACCTCGACTTTGGAACAGTGTGCAGGATCCACCTGAGGATCTAAGGCTGCGTGCAGGCACAGAGGGATCAGTAAAATCTTTAAATCAATTATAATACGGACAGGGAACCAATGGAGAGAAGCACAGGGTCGGGTGATGTGATGTTGTCTCTTCAGACCAGTGAGAACCGAGCTGCTGCCTTCTGAACCAGTTGGAGGCGTGAGAGTGACTTTTGGCTCGTGGCAGAGAGGAGGGAGTTCACTCGACCAGTCTGGAGAAGACTAGTGCGTGAATAACTTTTTGTAAGTCCTGGTGTAAAAGTACGGGTTTAATTTTGGAGATGGTTCTGATTTGTAGGAAGCAGGACTGGACTACCGGTTTGATTTGTGGTTTGAAAGGGAGTGATTGGTCAAACAAACTTCTAGGTTTCTGGCAACAGGGATTTTATTGATTGAAAAGATACCAAGGCTGAGTTCAATCTGACTGAGGCGGTTGTGCGTGGAACAATATTATGTCTGACTTTGAGTTGTTGAGATGCAAATAGATTTGTGCCCTTCAACTGTTGATATCCTTTAGACAGTCTAACGGTGCAGCCAGGATTTTTAATCCAGTAACTGCAATAGCAAGTAAACAAGCACCACAGGTGTGGGTTCCTTCTCAAAACCAGGCAGAGCTCATAGATGCTTAATAATCACATGAATAAGAGGATGGTCCTTCACTTGTAAAATTAAAAAGAGATGTGAATACTTCAAGTTGTCTTTATGTCCAGTGGAATGGATGAGGAGTACGACAAACTCAAAACCTTCCATCTTCACTATTTAACAAGAGAGAGGTTTAAACAATCATCCCACCAATACAAAAAACGCACTGGAATGCATAAATGAATTTGCTTCAGGGGCAGTTTGTGCACCGACTGTACATTGAGATGTGGAGTGAATCCTGACGCTCGACACCAGAGTAAAAAAAAATCAAAAACACAACTCATCATCACTGAGATTCAGTGGAGCTGCTGCGTTTGAGGCCTGAAGAGATCAGAGGTGTGACCACCAGTCCCTGACTCAGGTCCAGACCTCGGCCCTCCTTCTCCTACACAGATCCACAGAGTTGGAAAGAAAAGACACACACACAGTTTAGAAAGCTGGTCACAACTACCGGTCTGGCATTCTGAGCCTGTTGCAGTAAATACAAGCTGCACTGAGTGTGTGTTACTCAGTTCCTGACACACACTATTCTTGTTTTAAAACAACACCCTTGTTGGCTGATAAATGTTGTGTTATCAATAAATTTCATACAAATCAACAATTATTTAACTCTGTTTATGTCTAAATAAGCTATTTTTCCTCCACCCTCATTTTTCTTTAATTTGTCTTTAAGCTAGGATACATTTATGATTTATGATCATTATTCGCAATGGTTACAATATATATTTAAGAATAATGTGCTGCTCTTAATTTGTAGCAATTCGGAAAGTTTTTAGACAAACTATGTGGCCAGAGGGTGAAGACACCAGTATGGAATATAGCATCAACTGTCAATATGGCCACTAAATGAGAAAGAATCTTGAAAAAACCACAACTCACAGCTCTGTATTCCAGAAACATTTCCTTAAAGGCCATGAAATCTGTGAAGGTCAGCAGCATTTCAACGATGTCACCTGCCACCTCGTCTTTGTGCTGCCTGCAGAGAAAACAGAGAGGAGCTGTGAATGTACTGGTGTGCCACCTAGTGGCCAGCTGTGGAATAACGTTCCTTAGGAGCAACAGGTGCATCAAGCAATCGACAGAGCAGAGCAGAGTAGAGGAGTTGTGATCTTACATGAGCAGCTCTATGAAAGTGTTCATGTTGAAGTCTGGGATTCTCTCCATCAGCTGCTGCTCCAAGTGTTTCTCCAGTCGATCAACCTGCACAACACAAACAGGTTCATGTGAATTCAGTATGACAGAAATCCTGTGAAATCGTTTCAATCAATGAGCTGTAAAGTCTAAAACACACATGTGCTGATACGTTTTGTCAGACTTATTAGAGGTTGTATACATCAGAAAGCTGTGTGTCATATTGAAGATACATTAGAACATCAAACACTCACATATTCTTTGAAGATGGGTGTGTAGCTGAGTTTGTTCTCATCAGAGTTGTCAAATTCCAGGTAGTATTTCTCCATGAAACTCTGCTGAAGCTGCTGAAACTCCTCCTCTGAAAGAACAGTGAGCGTGTGAAGCATCAAATATGTTTCTACATCTTCAGCTGCCTTATGGACCTTAAGAAAAGTCTGATAAGATGGTTTGTGAAAGATGAATCCATCATTCACAAACTGTTTTACTGTTTAGAAAAGTTAAGGTTTAATAAAACATTTAAAACAGATGAGTGGTTTCATCTCTTACCCATGATGATGTTCTCTATGCAGCCGATAGTAGAATCGAAAGCAGAATCTGTCACTGAGGAACTGGAAGGAGGAAATCAATTCAGAATTAACGTTTATATTCTCTGTCTTTTTTTCTTCTTCTATGTCATTCATTGTTTTTGCTCGATTTCACAAACAGCCCTTTGTAACCTTGTTTTGAAAAGCGCTCTAAAAATAAAGTTAATATTATTATTGATTATTCTTGTTTATGTATATTTGTTTTGGTTTTACTTTGCTAGGATTGTTAAGCACTTTGTTTCAACTCTGGTTGTTTTAGTAAATGTACATGAATAAAGTTATTAGCTTGAAATTAGCTAGAAAGCAAAGACCATGACCTGGTGAAGCCAGGATTTTGAAAATCCAAGTACATCTTGAATTGCTGTTGACTCGTGATCACTTGAAACCTGATTTGAGATTATCTCGACTTAACTTGGGACTTGAAAACTGATTTTAAAACAACCGACCTGGAAACAGCAAAGTTCTCTTCGTCCATCTCAACCATCTCCACGATGTTTTCTACACAGCTGCGAACATCTGGAAAACGAGGGGGAGGCAACAGCTTAATATGAAGAACAGCTGAATATGATGAATGATATTTATATTAATATTTGCACTTACACAAAACTCACAGACGTCATATCAAACCACAGAACTATCAGTTTTAAACACTGACGTCTGGCCACACTGACGTCTGGCCACAGAGCAAAACAAGCTAGTGAAAGATAACGTCAGTTAGCAGGTGGGCTAAGTAAACAGAAGCTAACGTTAGCTTAACACACGAGCTGTTAAAGTGTTCGCTGTGTTTTTTCCGATGTAACAATAATAATGTAAGTTTCCTCTTTAGTTGCGTCAACGTTAACTCGATAGATTTAGTTTCATTACTTCTTTCGTGGATGTCCATGTTGTCCGCGATGATCTTCTCCTGGATGGCAATGGTGTGAACCTAACGTTGTTGCCTAGGAAACGCCGAATTTATGTGCGCATTTCCTTTCTGTCCGGGCCAAACAAAGGTCTGCAAACGTTGGTTCCTCCACCAACTCTTCTTCTGCTGTTTCTTCTTCTCCGGCTATTGGCGCACTACCGCCACCTCCTGCTCCGGAGTGTGTATCAGAAAATGAACTCAGTCTATATCCCCTCACAATAATAATTATATATATTTAAATAACTCATTAAAATCACAAAAATAATAATCATAATATTATAAGTTATAATCAATTTAATTGTCTAATTTTAATATTTATTATTTTATTAATATATATAAGCATCACAAAGTCATACAAAAACATTAGCATGAACATACATTTATTACAAATATCACAATCCAGGAAACAGCAATTCGTCAATAAATCACATCTTTGGGAACTCCGAGGCAAAATTCCTTTATAGATGTTTTAAATACAGCTCACAACTTATTCTTTACAATCATGAAGTTCATCTCCCACCATGGGGACAACCATATAATTTCTTTCACTTGCATGTGTAAGGTGCTCCAGGAAATACAAGGTAGCAAACAGGGAACAGAGCAGTCATTTGTTATACTGAGATATGCATGTTATCTTTAATAAACCATTCCAGTATAGTCTAAATGATTTTACAGACCTTGCTCATGCAATTTGGTTGAGTTAAAAACTCCTTCATAAACAATTTGACTTAAGTAAATTTGAACATTTTCAGTGTTCTGTTAATTTGAATTGTTGTTAAATTCCTTTTTTAATCACACAAACAGGATATTTCCGTAAATCGCAGTCTCATGTTCATCTTGTCAACCGTTTCCAAAAGGTCAATCTCTTTCCGTCAACCCAGAGATGCTTCAAGTAAAGGATAGACAGAGAGACAGATGGAAAACACACGACTGAAGACACAGGGAGAAAGATGGAGAAAAGAAAAGAGCAGTGCAGTGTTTTACCCAGAGGAGAGAGGGAAGCATGAACCTTGAGTCTGAACAACTTGATTTGATCAGATCAACCCTGCAAGAAATATCACAGAGTAATGTGAATTGAAGCAAATGAAACATACACATTTTACTGTACTGAAGAAAAAATGTCACCGTGTCTTTGCAAATTTATTTCAAGTATGACCCCATCCTAAGATTGACCGTGGGGCGTTTAGTAAACTGATGAAGAGTAAAGACAATTCACATCTGTTTTTGTAGGATTTACTGATCAGGTGATGATCACCTAGATCTGCTGTAGTTTTCAGCCAAGTTTCTACATTGGTGTTCAGCTCACCTTCATTTACAAAATTAAATTTAGTCACATCTTGTGGATTGAAAACATCGTCTTAGTACAGATGCACGTGTTTGTGTGATCACAAACTAAAATTAAGACTTTGTTTCTCTGCTGCAATCAAGAATTCCGTACACTTCCCCTCACACCGGCTCCTCAAATATTAAAATTGGGGTGAAAAAACTTTTAGTTTTACAGATGACGTCTCTGTAAATCTAAATCCCTTTGTATTTATTTTCTTGTGGTTGCAACATACATATGTAAAGATCGACATCTGGGCAAAGACTACAGCACAAAAAGCAGCAGGGTCAGCCATGCTGAAAATCAGTTAGTCCTAATAGAGATTCAAGTATGTAGTTTATTTACTGTTTGGAAAAAAGAAAGAAATATGGCTTTTCTTTTTTTCTCTTGATCCACCACTGATTTGAGTTTAAACATCTTTTATGAATGAAATCAGAAAACTGCACTCGAGGAATAATCCTGCAAATTTGAAGTTCTCTTACACAAAGAGTAAATTCTAGAATATCTTTCTGAAGGCAAACACCCACTGGGCGATTAATCAGTACAGACAGTGAAGCAGATTAAAAGGAGAGGTTGTGGTACAACCTTGAGAAAAGAATGAAAATGCTACTTCAAGAACAACACAATTCGAATATCTATACCAAAAAACATGACCTATGTGATAGATCTCGGATTTATCTGTACCGTGGCTTTAATACTGTACTGCAGCTTTCTTTTCCAGCTAACCGGCCCTTTCAGATTTGCAGACATGTGCATGGGGGTGAAGGGATTAAATAGCTGTAGCCTCTGTGCTGAAAGCACAGTGGGATCCTTGTTTCTGATAACTTGACAGGGGGGAGCTGCAGATGAGAAGCTGGTTCTGTCTTTAATCTGGTCAAATTGTTTCTGCTCCTAACGCCTGCTCTTTTCTTATATTTTTAAATAAATCTGACAAACACACTGTCTGTAGAAGATGAAGATTCTTGGCCCAGCTTCAGAAGTATACAAAAGAGGAGATACAGGTAAATGAGGGATCCAGCTGTGGTTCGATTCCCCTCCTCTTATTTCCTCTCTTTCTTCTCTCCACCCCTCCATCGCCGTGTCCTCTGACCAGAACTCACAGTTCTGGCGTCATCACAGCATTGTGGCACCATCCTCGCAGCCCCATTGGATGGGAGGGGATTGGAGGAGGAGGGGGAGGCTGTTGGGCTTGCTTGTCTCTCCTTACCAGAGGAGGGGCAGGAAGTGTGTCAGGAGACATGTGCAATGAGTCTTACTCGGGTCTGGATGTCCTGGCGGCACAAGGGGCACGTCTCTAACTGTAAGGCACACTCCATACACATACCACTGGAAGAACATGAAGGAAAAACACAACATTAAAGAGGATCTTATTATCCCTTCAGAGAAAACGTCAGTAATAATGCAATAGTAATTATTGTTTCCCAGACTTAATGTCCAAGGTAACAGAGGATTTTAAAAATCAAAACATTAAATACGAGCAGACTGGATAGGACGTCATCCTCAAGCCTCTCAGCCAAAATCGTATTTATAGATTTGCAAAAATGTACAAAGAAGATAAATCAGATGTATACATACCCATGTCCACAGGGTCGCAGCTCCGTGTCGGCCATAACGTCACAACACAGTGTGCAGCAGTTCTCCCGGATGTTCACCTGCTTTAGTAAGGCCAGACGGCGATGTCTGGAAAACACACACACACACAAGCTAATGAATATTTCCATTGACAGACATCTATTTAAATCTGCTTTTCTTGTGTGGACTGAAATGTCACTTTAGCACTGCAGATCGACATGATGTACTTGTACTGCATTGCGATAGCTGTAAGCAACAACATGCTATATAGGGGTGTAGTGGAATAATGGCAGAGAATGAAATTACACTCCATCTGTGTGTCTTGTAATCAGAGCTTCTCTCTTTACTAAATGGATGCAGGCAGTGTGGCCAAAGAAGCAGCTGTTCTGAGGTGTAGGTGAAAATTAATAGGAGTAATGCAAGAGTAATGAAAATGATCTGTATACTGGAAAAACCCCAAACGCTGAGTCATGTTCCTATCATGTCCTACCTACGAGTTGAACCCTGTGTGTAACCACATGATTCACTGGCTATAGGGAGACTGGGTAAGACATCAGATTACACATGGTTTCCCAAACTGTCAGTGTGTCGTCTATTTTAGACACAGTCATACAAATCACTGTGAGGAGCAGTTTCACTTGGTACCTGGGGAGGATGATCTTTTCACTGGGCAGCAGTGCAGCGAAGTCGTTGAAGGTGCTGAACTTGACCGAGGGTGGGTGACGGAAAGGCTTGGCCCCAAAGTTAAACTCACACTGCTGGTATGACATAAAGCTGGCTGCAGCGAAGAAACCCGACCTGACAGAGACAGAGGAGAAGGGGAAAAAAAACATGGGGGTTCAGTTGAGAAGAGGAGGAATAGGGCAAGAAAGGAGATAAGTGAAGCAAAGCAAGGAAGGAAGGAGAGAAAAGAGAAGAAATAGAGAGGAAGGAGGTGAAAGCAGTGCTACAGGACAAAAAAGTAACCAGAATTCAGGAAGTTACTGTGTGGACTCACGTGGCCGATGAGAAGACCTGTTTCTCTGGGGGCAGCTGATGTCCGTTTAGATAAAAGATCATCTGCTTCTTGCTGAGGTCCAACAGGAAGCCAATGGCATCTCCTACACACATCAAACATGTAGTCTCAAAATGCTATTCCTATTATCCCTCCATGTTGGAGGTAAACCAGGGTGGTTAACACTGGTGGTGACAACACGTGGGCCCTAAAAATCACACTCAATCATCACAATCACACTTTCGAGACACTAAAACTAATAAATCAGTTTCTAGGCACACAAGTCTGACAGTTAAAGCAACACTACGCAACTTTTACTGAGCAACAGCGCCCTCTGCAGACACACATGGTGTTCACTTCTTTTGGGTTCTGTTTTCAAGCGATTTCCCCATATTTTAAAAGTTACTTGGCTGAATATTGGAGGTAATGAGTGGATTCTGACAACTGAAGATCGTACCCACTCCACCAAAGTTTCATGGAGCAAGAATGGACAAGAAAGACAAGAAGGACATCCATGTTCCAACTCCGTGAACCATCAAACTTATTTTGAAGCTGCGGTTATAAGGTTAAAAAGTAAACGTATCTCTTTTGTTGTACTTTTCAAATTTCTTTCTCGTTTATAATTAATGAATTAGTAGTCATACATAATAATTGTGTGTTTGTGTGTGTGTGTGTGTGTCATACCCTCTTTCCAGCAGGGGTGAGAGTGAGGTTTACTGCGAGCGTTGTACCAGATGAGCTGCCTGCAGCCATCGTACGCACACGAGTATTCATCATCTCCAATTCCATATCCCTCCTGTGGAACACACATATACAGAATACTTAAGTTTGTGTCTGCAGAGACCAAACACAGAATCAACATTAAAAACACACTGAGGAGGATTACATGGTTGAGGAACTTGCTGTCCTTGGTGGCCCATCCGATTTGCATCACGCCTGACGTCACGACAGTCACCTCGTAGTACCACACGCCTGAATCCACACAAAACGTACAACGCACGCTCTCAAAGGACGAGGCGTCACATCGAGCCTGATGATGGCAACAAGAAAAAGATGAAAGTCAGATTTCATATAGATATTTGGGTGTTGAGTAAAACAAGTAAAATTAGAAACATGCAAACCTCTAGTCCAGAGGGGGAAATCTTGAGGTACTCGCTGACGTCGTTGCTGTTCAGCATGGCGTTGATATTACTGAGGTTGACCTTCTCGTAGGTGAATTGACGTCCATCCTTAAGAACTGGACAGACAACAAGTTTCTTTCTCACACATTCCTGATGAAAGAGACTCTTCAGGAAACACACAGTTTGGAAAACCTGGGGATACTCACACAAATTGTCGAGGCTCCACTGTGAACAGAATCCAACCTGCCTCTTCAAGTAGTCGGGATGTTCTGACCACGACTCCAGGACAGAGAGTCGTTTACTGATACAAGACTCGGACACTGTCAGTTTGTTCTCACCTGAGGGCAAGAAGCAGGCGTGAGAATTGTGCGAAGAAAAATGGTAGGAAAGACAGCACGTCACTGATTTGAGGTCAAGGTCACTTTCTGTTCTATTTTGTATAGAAGTCACTCGTGTTCAAATCTCTCATCATTCGTTTTTACTATTTTAATGGCTTCATGATACAGTGAGTGAACCTACTGGTCTGGGAGAACTTCTCCAACGCGATGAGAGCAAACAGCATGACAGTGGGATGAGCCTCAGAGCTCTGCAGGAAGATTTACAAGTATTTGGAATTAATTGAATTACTTTTCATGCAAACACACAACAATTACACAGCTGTTGTTAATACATGGTCCACGCCAGAACACTAACTTCTGTTGTGGAAATTACACACAAATAATTGATTTCTCTGTTATTCATTCTGTCCCTTCTATTCAACAGAGAATTTTTCTTTTTGACCCTTAACGTTGAAAATGAGCACACGTGTAGTTGTTGAGAAAATCATAGGTTAAACAGAAAGACAAGAGATTTCTCGATTTATTAGTAGGACAAAGCCATGTTCTGACAAGCCCAGTTTGAAAAGGCAAAAACAGTGGATTAAAATTAAGCAATTGAGTGTTTCACAAAATGAATCATTATCATGCAGACAGTGGACTGGGTGTGTGTATGTTTGCTCACCAGGCTCTCCAGAAGATACTCGAGGGTTCCAGGGCTCAACAGTCCAATACTGGCTGGTCCTGAGGTAGAGAGCAAAATTCAAGAAGTGAAAAAGACCAGTTTTAAAAATAAACTTTACTCCTAGTCTGTTTCTGTCTCGACGAAACAAGAAATTATTTTTAACTTCTGTACTTAACTACTTGTTTCCGAGCAAAATTGTGGATAATTAGAAAGCTGTGAAAACCTTTTTCAGCTTCTCTATATCTGTTGATCAGTTCGATTGCATTAAACCTCAGTTTTACAGTATTCAGTGTTTTCTTAACTGAATAATTTTTGACAAAATAAAGATTTTCTGATGAAATCAAATTACCAACAAACTACAAGACACAAAAAGAATAGATATTACTCTGGATAATAACAGCCTTTGGCTTTTGCAATCAGTGTCTTGGTTTGATTTCAAGAGTCTACATGATCATGGTGAGTAAGACCAAGAATATTGGCTTGAAGATTTGAAAAAAGTAAATCAAGGGTGTAAAAGTGGACTGTACCGGCCAGTTTCTCTGCCAGACATCCCAGGACAGCTGTGGTGTTTCTGTGTTTCGCGGGGTTTAGAGCATCCTGTTGTGCTACAGCCGAACTCAGACTCAACATGTCCGAGAGCTTCTGCAAAGCATCCTAGAGAGAGGATAGAGACCAGTTAACCTACTGAGGGTCACATGCTTCAATGAATAATAATGAAAGGTTTGAGAGGATGGAGATAAAGGATCTCAAGACCTCAAAGTCAAACCAGTAAAGTCATGTGTGGGGTAAAATACAGCAGAAAGGGGACACACTCTCAAATGTTTGTTCCATTACCCCTGTGGGGGAAACTTATTGACATAATGCGTTCACTTATCCCATTCACTTATCAATTCAACTTTGAACATCAAAAGCTAGGACACCAGTGGCCCTAGATTTGCCCTCAAGTGGCACAAGTACCCATGTGTTGGTGTGTATTCAGTTTAAAGGTCCCACCAGGACACACAAGCAAGACCAAACACGCTTGCTACTGCCAACAGGGAAAGAAAGAGGTGACAATATTAAGAATGAAAATATATAAAAAAATAAAACTGACATTATAAACAGGGACAAACTCTTATTATTGTAAAGTTGAAGTTAGCCGAGTCGTCACCACAACGTGACTCTTTGCTCTATAGTTGTCAGATTGAGCAGTGACAAGCTCAACAATACAAAGTATGAGGACAGGCATCCTCCTGAATACCTATATATCTATATATAGAGGATCAGGAGGATGTATATATATATACATACATATATATCCATGTATGTATGAAAGACTAACCTTGGTGGGCAAGGGGCACTCATCCAAAAGAAGGGTGATCACTGCAGGGCCGAGTGGATCGTCCAATGGGATCACTCGAATCAGAGATTGGACGACCTCCAGCCAACCGTCATCTGAGGGAGGAAAGAAGAAAGGTTTCATTTAAAATTTATGTGACTGAAATTATATAATGACTCACATAAATCCTATTATATACACTATGAACGCTGGCTGCATAAAGCATAAAGAAAACATAAATATTTACCCATTGTCTCAATATTGTATGACTTATTATGTGTTTAGGTGGGTTTTCAAAAGACCTAATTATACTCATCCAGAAAAGGCACATCTCAATCTCACAGTTCATAAAGGAGTAAATCGTATAGTCATGTATTCAGTATACTATCTATTCTTCCTGAACCAAGAATATTTTACCAGGTGGAGATGTCCATTTCTATTCCAAACACATTTTCTATTTCTCAAGCCATCTCCTGCCAATATGGAGACATTTAAAGGCAGGTACAGACAATATGAAAATTCTTTCTCATTTGTAACCACACTGCCTCCAGTATTACTTCCGCCCCGACCCCTTTAGATGAAAAACATTCTGTTCTCCAAGACCTGAAGTTGATACACTCAGTTATTGTCCAAAGCTTTCATCTCTCATTTCTGTTAGACATTTACAGTAATGCAGCTCATGGAATTTTGTTTTTTCGTTGCATAGTTGTGAAACCTTATCAATCATATTCACAAAGCTAACGCCTTCAACTTATTTCATAGCCTCAGGGCTTAAAGTGCACACATTCCAATATCCCTGTAAGCTTGTTAAGGTGAAACCTTTTGTAAAATCCACCTAGCTTTGAATTTATACTTGCTAATACAAGGTATTTTCTCTTGAATTTTGAAGGGACAATGTTAAGTAAAATCATATGAGTATTATTGAAGACTGAAATGTACATTATATGTGTTTGCATTGTTTTTCAGTATATTCCTCTAAAAACAGACGCTTCTCCTCTCTGGAACATTTGTTCATGATAAATTGACAAATGAAATCAGATAACACAAAGATTACTGAACTGTGCTGAGTCAGTCTCCTGCATTACGAGCACTGGATGCATCACAAATGGAAAAAGACCCGTTTCCTGTCCATTAGATGACTCAGTAACAAACACACTCTCCCTAACCATATCACTTATGAAAGCCAAGGGGCTAATGAATAATGTATCGTGGTGGCAGAGCAGTGACTCTCTGGCTGACTTGACTTGCTGCTTCGCTGCCTTCAGAGTTCTGTATCTGCACTGCAAGCCAATACCCAGCTTGGTTGTTGTCAAGCCACACAACACCACTCTATGTTGAGCATCAAACACCATATGTGCATAACACAAGGCCCAAGCTAACACATAAGCATTCACACAACTCTCTCACACAAACACACACACACAGCAGGAAAGTTAATGACCATATGCAAGAAAGCAAACACACAATAAACCAAAAGCACTTAAACATATGTTCAAACTCTATCAATGATCAGTCAGTTACTGTCAGCAACACAGAGGATAGCAGCTGCAATGTTCTATTAACTTTCTGCTCAATAGAGCAAAACCAAAATCTTATTTATACAAACTTTACACGTAGTAGCCATCACATGATGTCTGCAGTGTAGGTCATGTCCCTTCCCAAGGTGATGTAATGTTCCTCTAAGCCTGAGAAAAGCTGAGGCAGCAGTTTTGCAGCAAGATAGTAAGCAGCACAACACAGGTGATGTTGCAGCCTTTCTCCCGTTTGACACAGTCTCTTTTACACATCATTCAAACAAACCCATCCCATCTCTGTAATATTTGTTTATTTTGAACCACAAAGCTGTGTCTTTTGTTTACAACAGCCTTGTTCTTTGTGTGTTTTAATGTTCTTACCCGTCTCTGCCATCTCATGCAAAGTGATCATGGAGTAGGGCGGCTCTTGATCACTGAAATAAAACAGACCACAGAATATGTTAACAGGCTGTACATCAGAAACTGAGCTCTGCATTTAGTGATGTGGGTGGACACAATATACCTGAACAACTTGATACCAGGCACTGCTACGGAATTCTAATTTAATGTACAGACCCCTCAGACCCTTCCTCCGCCCATGACTAGACTTACTTGTCTACAAGTGTCCTGATGACAGCCAGTGTGTCCAGCACCAGGCCGTCCACGTTCTGCTTCTTCCGCCGTGGCTCATGTGGCCCTCGTCCTCGGCGCGGGGGCCTGACTGGATCCCTTGGGCGACTGCTCCTTGCCTCACCAGCGTCAGAACCTCCACCTGTACCATGATCAACCCGTCTCGCTTGTCCTCGGGTCGCCCTCGTCGATCCGTGGTGATGGTCCTCCAAATCACTATCCTCCCGGCACACACAGCTGTTACCCATGGTTCCAGTGCTGGAGACCACACTGGCAAGGGTCTCCCAGAACGGGGGAAGGGAGTTTGAGGAGGAAAGGAAGAGCAGAACCTTTGCAAGGCTCCTGCAGGCACAGAAAGTGATCCAAGCTGCTACTATCATATCATCTGGAGGGCTTGCATTAGGGGGACTCTTGCCCCGGTGGGCTGGGTGGAGTTAGTGTCAATGACCATAGTGTTGCCAAGCAGAGATGTGGGATTGTTTAAGGGAGTACTAACGTATCGCTAGTTAAACGGACCAGGAGTCAGGGTCGGGTGATGCATCGAGATCCGCTCTGAACATCATCTGACAGATTCAGGTCCAGTTGTCTGTCTGGGCAGCCACAGCTGTGGAAGCAACACAAAGAAAACAGAGAAAAGTTAAACTCTGCACATGAGTTCTGAGGACTTGTATATTTAATTGTTTAACAGCTGATCGTGTTCTGCAAGAAGAAAAGCTAAAAACTCATGAGAGAAAGGGTCGATTCCCGAATGAGGTAAAAGAGTGAAATCTATAATAGAAAATCAACATTAGCCACATAGCTCTGAATCTCTGAAGCAGAGCAGCTACAACGCGACGTCCTGCAGTTTGAACCTGGTCTTCATGTTGACAGTCACCTTGTGTTACAATGATCATTATTCACTAAATGTCTGAAAGTAAATTAGCCTTGTTGACAAAATAAGAGCTCTCCAGTTAGATAGCTAGCGAGCTAGCCACCCACCAGTCACCAGCATTGTGTTACGATACTTCAAAATAAAAAAAACAAGTGTCACAAACTCTGATGTCTCAGTTCGTTGTGTCATCCTCAACACATACTTACGTGTTTGCGTGTGAGCCGAGGCACTTTCACCCAACAGGTTAGCCAGCTGCCGTCGGGTAGCGGCTAAACCAGCTAACGCTAGCAGTTAGCCAATTAGCAGGGGCGCTCCTGCTGTCAAAACGACGCTAGTTAGCTTCAGTGACTTAGCCGCGAGCCGGGCGTGAGTCTCTAAAGCCGGCGAAGCACGTGTACGCGACCCCCGCCGATGTTCCACAACACACGTTGCGCGGACGACCGACAAAAGCACATTCACGTGACGGGGGGGCTAACTCCTCTAAACGGGTTTTAACGACGCCGCGCCGCTAGCTGCTGCTTGCTAAGTTCCGTAGCGTCGGCGGCTAACAGGCTGCTCATCATCAGCTGTTGATGCGGCTGAGGAGGAGGAGGAGGAGGAAGACTTCTAATGGAGACACAACGTCAACACAGGAATGAGACATGTTTATGAATCAGACATGTCTCCTCTTCTAAAAACTATTAAACCTGTCTGGGATTGTTTTGTTGTTTGGTATTGTGTGTGTCTGTCATGTTTTCCTATATTGTTTTATGAGGAATTAAGTTTTGGGAGCTTCAGAATTTAAGCTTTAATAAAAGTTATGACGGTAGTATTACATTAGATTCGAAAATGCACTGTTAATATTAAGTGGCTCAAATTGTCAACGTCACACTGAGGGCTTCTATGTTTACATCAGATGTTTCACTGCAAATCCATAAGCTTTAATAAATGTCAACAAATACAGGAGTTAGAGGCTGACGTCAACCAGATGCTCTGAAGTCAAATTGTCAGTGAACTCAATTCCAGACACATTGATAAAAAAATTCAATAGGCTGCTTTCATGAACTGTAAGAAAAACTGTATAAATGAATGGATAAGACAAGTTGTGTCAAAGTGGTTCTATAAAACACATGTTGTCATATTTTAAACTGTGTAACTCCAGTTAAGAATAATTGTCTTTGCCAGAACAACAATATATATAAATGTGAAGTTATCATGCATATGGGTTTTGATTGAATAACCAAGGATGAAGAGACTCAGTTTTTTTCAAGTGAATCTTCACTGTGTCACTAACACATTTATTTAATACTAACATAGTAACACAAACCCAAGGTTATTCAGGTGTTTGGATCAGAAAATACAAAAGAGAGACAGAAGAATCCAGGTCCATGGTTAAGGTAGGAGTCCAATAAACTCTGTGTTATCATGAGAATAATATGAATTATCAAATCAGTTTGATGTTCATACATTTAGGCATCTGAAATATAAATCACATGTTTGAAGGCGTAGGAAATATTTAAGAAAAATTAAGTGGCATCCACATTAGCAATTAAACAGGAACTGACAGACAAAGTTATTTCCATAAAGTGATGGAATAAAAGTTACTCCACAGATTTGAATATGTTTCAGGAAATGTCTCATTTAGTTTAAAGAAAGGACAAGCTCATGTGGTCGGGACCTATTGCTGTAATTAAAGAGCTGTAGCTCATTATCCAATACTAAGGTTGTTCTCACACTGATTAGGCATTCTCACACTGCCTACTCCTCTAAACTACAGGAAGGTCAGGACAGAACAGAACAGAAGGTTTACTCATGCATATGTATTTAGATGGTGTGATGTAAACTGGGGCAGTCGTTCACTCGGCTGCGGTCCAGCGCAGTGTTGAAGGACGTGTCACGATACGGCCCAGCCCTGCCCAGCTCTGCAGAGAATTTTTGTGATTTTGGGTGGAAAGTACACGGTGCAGTTTCATAGGTTGGCGGGAGACGGCCGATATCGCCAGATGAGGTTCTGTACAGGGGGTTCTGGTGCTTTGTTCTCAGCCATGGTCGTACATTTTCCCCTGTTGGAGTCATCATGCAGGTGAACACCGGGTTACCAGGGCTGGCACTTTTGTTCTCTGCCTGCTGATCTTGAGAAGCTGACATCTCTGCAGCACCTGTAGAAGATATCAGAATTCTTCACCGACCTCAGATTACACAAAATATGTACAACCGAAAGACACTGAACTGAGGGGAAGAGGGGATTTCCCTTTTTTACTCCCATGAACACCTCTGTAATCAACACAAACATCAAGAGGCAGCTACATTAAACATGCTTGATAAGAATGACACATTTTTTATATATGGATTTCTTAATTTCTTGAAAATAAGGTGTTAAGTATGAAGGTAATATTAAGGTATAACAACACCAATAAAAGAGGATATATTTCGTTTTGTGGGTCGTGGTTAACTAATCGTGAATATCTACTGAAGCTAAATCAAAATTAGCAAACTTTACACTGCAACACTTACAGTATCACTGACTGAACACTTTCTGAATTAATTCCCACAGCCTCCTGCCTGTTAGTAGATAAATAAACTTACCTTCAATCGCCGTACAGCAGCTGAACTATCTGTGTTGTGTCTTGATGCTGACGTTTGGCTACAGTCAGGGCAGAGACGGCCCCTGGTCACCATGGAAACATGTAAACATAAGGTCTCATTTGCAAGTTTACTTTTACATTTGCAAAGTGAAGTAAACAGGAAGTAAATGTATTTTTTTTTAACCACAGATACTCACATTGCTATGAGACATTATTAGATCTAGATTTTTTTAATTTAATATTAAGAACAAGTCACATTTTTCCACAGCTTCAAACTGCTGAGTTCTGTTATGACCCTGGATTAACAGGACACGTCTGTTTTTATGTGATTCCATTTCTCCTAATATTTAATGTGAATATTAATACTTAAAAAATGTGACCCACAAACTTCATCGCTCCCAATATTTTATAGGAATATTGCTATTGTGCCCCATTGATTCCACACAAATACCCAATTGTGTAAAGATAAAAGTTATTATTAATAATCAATAACGTCTCTGTTTAGTCTGTTATCACTTTCATAAACGAACACAGCTTTTATGTGGGAGCCAGAATCTCCGCCACAGCCCTTGAAGGCGTCACTGCTTACGTCATCACCAAGCGTCGACTCGCTTACGCACAACTGACGCGTCCACTCGTTTCACACAACTAACACGTTTTTAAACGCGTTTAAACTCGAACCCTGTTCTTTGACTTGTTTGTCTAACAATCACTGAACTTGTAGAAGCAGCGGTGGACTGTGCCTCTCTCTCTCTCTCGTCGCCATCTTCCTCCCCAGTGAGGGGGGCTTGTTGTGGTTAGCTCGAGGCTAGCTCAAGCGGAGGAGGTGGGGAAGCTAACACCTGGACTCCAGCTCAGAAGATGGACAGTGAAATCCAGAGAGACGGGAGAGTCCTGGATCTCACCGACGACGCCTGGAGGGAAGACAAGCTGCCGTATGAGGATGTCACCATCCCCCTGGTACGTGTTGTAGCGCCACATAGATACCATAGGTAGAAACTTCACCTGGATCTGTGTGTCGCTACCCAACCCCTTGTATGCTCCTATGTGTTATTGTGTACAACCCCATGTTTACTTGTTTCTTGTTCTTTTCCTCTTTTATAATACATTAAATATATATATATATATATATATAAGCGTCACATACACATCTTCAGCAGGAAACCAACAATCACAGCTTGTTTACAGTCACATTTTTAATCTGACAAAATTTGTCATAGTTCATTCATCTTATATCGATGTCAAACTGTTTCTGTGAGCATCAGAAAAAACTTCATGTGTTGTGGATTTGTTCTGCAGCTAGTCACTGAGCAGTGGAGGTTTAATGGGACTACGACACAATACAAATAAAGAAATCTGACGAAGCACACAAGGAACCAGTCCAATTCGATCTGTTCTCAACTGTTGTTTGAGGTGAACAAACTTTGAATCAAAAACTTTGGCATCACGGACATCTTCTCTTCCCTATCCCCTGGCAGAGTGAGCTGCCTGAAGCTGAGCAGGACAACGGAGGATCCACGGAGTCGGTGAAAGAGCAGGAGATGAAGTGGACGGACCTCGCCTTGCAGAGCCTCCACGAGAACACACCGAGCACAGGGGAGCTGAGAGACTTCTGAAAAGCTGCGGCCGTTTCAACAGAAAATCTCCAAATCCTCTAAACTTCAGAGACTTCAATGCGACAGGCCAAAAGTTCTACAAAGTAAATGACTCAACTGTTCTTTGCCTTAAAATCAGTGTGAAAGATTCACCGACTTGTTATCTCTAGGTGGAAAATGTCCTGTGCTGCTAAAGTCCGTTTTGAATATCACATAATGCCTCCTGTTTACTTTGTATTTTTAATGTATGCTCCAGATGTCTGTGGACGTAACTGAAGCATCAGTTTCTCACTGGAAACCTCCCGGAGATGTGCAAATGACAAAATATAAAAATCCAGACCGCGTCTTCCTCCATCACTTTGTCTTTGCAGCCTCTGCCATGAGCTTGCGTACGTGGTCGTGGGAGCCGTCCCCCAGCAGGGCCGAGGGGTGTCGGTAGGAGCCCCCCAGACGGTCCCAGAGCGTGAAGTACTGTCCATAGTTGTAGATGAAGTGGAGGTGATGGTCCACGTGGTGGGCAGCGCCGTTAATCAGACATATCAGAGGGCCGGGGATGCGGTAATCTCCGTCGTGGATGGAGATGGTCCAAAAGTTGACGAAGACAAAGAGTGAGAGATACACCACCTGTGCTGTCAAAGTACAAAACGAGAATATAAAACATTTCAAATGTGACAGAGTTCACATCGAGATAAAATCTTGGTTTTCAAAATGTGCATTAACGTTACTCCTCAAAGCCTAAGATGTGATATCAATGTGTGAAGCAAAGTGTGAGAGTCGGACCACCACCTTGTGCAGGGGGAAGATGAAGGGGTAGAGATGGTAGGGTAAGCTCTGCAGGAAGCCGTCCAGTGGGTGGAAGGCGTGGCTGGCAAATGGCGTTGGGATCTTGAATATGTGGTGTTGCTTATGTAAGTACTGGGGAACAGAAATGGTAGAGATTTTAGCAAATGACAACTTGAACGAACTCCAACTTGAACTATGGACTCCACCAGCTCCTGAGGACAACATCTGGCTGTTGTGCTGAGCCTGTTGTGTACATTGAGTTCATTTGAGCCTTTTCACCTTGTAAATGAGCTTATGATGGAACCAGCGGTGGATCCAGTAGATACACATGTCGGTGAAGAACAAGAAACCAACAATGCTCAGGATCACTCCAGCCCAGCCTGAAACAGAGACAACCCATGGTCACATATACAGTGCTGTGAAAAAGTATTTGCCCCCTTTCTGGTTTCCTACGTTTTTGCATTTTTGTCACACTTAAATGATTCAGATCATCACACAAATTTGTATATTAGACAAAGGTAGCCCGAGTAAATACAAAATGCAGTTTTTAAATGATGATTTAATTTATTAAGTGAAAAAGTCTATCCAAACCTACTTGGACCTCTGTGAAAAAGTAATTTCCCCCTAAGCCTAATAACTGGTTGTGCCACCCTTTGGGGCAACAACTGCAATCAGATGTTTGTGATAACTGCCAATGAGTCTCTCACATCGCTGTGGAGGAATTTTGGTCCACTCTTCTTTGCAGAATTCTTTAAATTCAGTAACATTGGATGGTTTTCGAGCATAAATGGCTTGTTTAAGTTCATGCCAGAGCATCTCAATCCGATTTAAGTCTGGACTTTGACTAGGCCACTCCAAAACCTTCATTTTGTTTATTTTGAGCCATTCAGATGTTGACTTGCTTGTGTATTTCGGATTATTGTCCTGTTGCATAACCCAAGTGTGCTTGAGCTTGATGTCACAAACTGATGGCCGGACATTCTCCTTCAGGATTTTCTGTTAGAGAGCAGAATTCATGGTTCCATCAATTATGGCAAGTCATCCAGGTCCTGAAGCTGCAAACCAGCCCCAGGACATCACACTACCACCGCCATGTTTGACTTTAGGTATGATGTTATTTTATGAAATGCTTTGTTCGTTTTATGCCAGACGTAACAGGACCTAACCCTTCCAAAAAGTTCAATTTTTTTTTGATCAGTCCACAGAATTTTTGCCCAAAAGTCTTGGGGATCAACAAGATGTTTTTTGGCAAATGTGAGACAAGCCTTTGTGGACTTTTTGGTCAGCAGTGGCTTTCGCCTCGGAACTCTCCCATGGATGCCATTTTTGTCCAGTGTCTGTCTTATTTTTGAATCATGAACACTGACCGTAACTGCAGCAAGTGAGTCCTGCAGTTCCTTAGATGTTGTTCTGGGGTCTTTTATGACCTCCTGGATGAGTCGTTGATGTGCTATTGGAGTAATTTTGGTAGGCCGGCAACTCCTGGGAAGGTTCACCACTGTTGCAAGTCTTCTCCATATGTGGATAATGGCTCTCACCGTGGTTCACTGAAGTCCCAAAGACTTAGAAATGGCTTTGTAACCCTTTCCGGACTGCTACATGTCAATAACTTTGTTTCTCATCTGTTTTTGAATTTCTTTAAATTGCGGCATGATGTGTTGTTTTTTGAGATATTTTAGTCTACTTAACTTTGTCAGACAGCTTCTACTTAACTGATTTCTAGATTACACAGTTCTGGCAGTAATCAGGCATGGGTGTTGCTAGTGACATTGAACTCAGCTTTCCAAAAAAATGTGGTTTATCACAGTTTATTCAGGATTTATCAAGAGGGGGCAAATACTTTTTCACATAGGTCCAGAGAGGTTTGGATAGCTTTTTTCCCTTAATAAATGAAATAATCATTTAAAAACTGCATTTTGTATTTACTCGGGTTATCATTGTCTAATATTAAAAATTTGATGATCTGAAACATTTAAGTGTGACAAATATGCAAAAATCTAAGAAACTCTGAAGGGGGCAAATACTTTGTCACAGCACTGTAAGTCTGTGAGGGAACCGTTAGTTTTCATCCTGTTCATTATATAGGAGTATAGAGAATATAGACTTTTCTCACCCAGGGAACATTCACTGATGTGGTCGTAAAGTTTGCTGTGTCCCTTGATCTCCCAGAAGAAAAGAGCGACGGTGGGGAAGCTCATCCAGAAGATCGAGGTCACTCCCAGTTGGATTTCTTGTCTCACCTGGTTCTGTTGACCAACCAGAGACATGAAGTTAGGACTTTTGAGTTCTCAGACTGTTGATAGAGAGAGTCGCCGTACCTTGATAAACTTTGGATGTTTCATGAGCTTGTGGTCGAACACAGCGTAGAAGTTAAGAGCAGCAAAGCCCAGGTAAAGCAGCTCTGCTCCCATCGTTGTCACCACCCACAGGCTGATTATCTGACGCAGAGCTTCATCCTCGGGCCACGAGGCCGGGTACACGTACGGAGTGAGGACGTAGTGGTCAGCGATGTTGAGCACATGGTCCATGGCAAAGGCTGCGAGTGAAAAGCAGTGGAAATATCAGCCCTCTTAAGGCCTCTGTATGCTTCTCCGAGCCCGTCAAGGACGGACGGATCAGACGGACACTTTTTGATTTATAGTCGTGCGAGACTTTTTGTACTGAAAACAATTCACCGCCAGACCATTAGGTGGCGCAACGGAAGACGAGCTTAGAGAAGCCTACCTCTTGAGATGTGTAGAAGAAGTCCACGCTGGTTTGTTGACGTCGTCCCGGCGTCTCATACACAGCGAACGATGGCAACTAACAGACAAAGGCTGTTGATGGCGCGACAGTTTTTGCTTAAATAAAGTGACACCCAGCGGGTCATAATGTTTATGTTATCGTGTCTTAGCGCAGCGGTTCCCCGGTCTTGTTTCCGAACTGCGTTGCTAATTCCACAGCTTGAAGCTATACGGAGGCAGCTAGCTCCCCATACATAGGCCTTTACAAATAACAGAAACTACAACTCAACAGTGAAGAAATGAAGACATTTTACAATGATTGTGAATCTTTTAAGTTAATATAAAGGTCCTGGAACTGAAATTGGTCAAAACACAAGAGGTCAATATATATATATTGCCAATCTTCAATTTGAACATTGCTTCACATAAAACAAAATTTGAAAGGATTGGGATCAGGGAGTTTTCTCAACTTCACCAAAAATCATTGTACTTCGACAGGACTGAAAACCTCCACGAAATCAGTCGACACAATTTACATCAACATCTGGAACTACTTAACAAACTTTACACCATAAGCAAAACTTCATCTGTCGTATGTTGCTAATAATAATAATCAACTTTACTTTGATTATTAGAAATGCTATAGAACAGTTTTGTGTCTCTACCTGAATCAGTGACCAGTGTCCCTCACCAGGCTGTGACTCCAGTGTAAAGACATTAATGCTCAGCGGACTAGTTCTACCTCCATCAGTGACGCTGTGTCTGTTTGAGTGAAAACTGTTTTAACTGTCGGCTGCAGGTTGGTCGACTGATGAAAAGAGCAAAGTCCTCACATTAGTTCTTTAGTCATCAAAAGCTGCGTCTGATGCATTGATTGATTTAGTTGATGAAAGGATCTTAATCTCAATCAGACTCTGTTCAACCATTAGTCTCCACATCTAATTCCAGAGGCAGTAATCTACTCGCACAGATGCTTGTGTAAGTGCAGTTTATTTTCTTTATATAAATAAATGTATCACTTTTCATCGTAAAGTTTTTGGCATAACATATTAGGTATTTAATGTGTAGTTCTATAATATGAATATATTCATATAAAAATGTCGATTAACTTAACTTTTACTTTAAGTATTGAAAGCAAATATGAGCACCAGCCAAACACAGATTTTAAATATCAACTGGAGGACTTTTACCTTTTCTGTATAGTTCTCAATAGCTTTACAAACATCTCCACCCTTTATTCAGATTTATTAACATTTTCTATATATCCAAAGAAGCAGTTTTATGCTTTCAAGGCATTATTCTGCAAACTAACCTGCGTAGGACCAGGGCCCGATGTCAGGATTGTGTGAACCTTCCTAGAAACATGAGCAGCTCCTCCTCACACAAGGTTTGTCCACCAGCATATGATTTGTGGCAGCAATGACTTGACCCATAGAGATGCAAAAATGTGACCTGCTATTTCGACTTTACTGTGTAATCCAATACGTTTCCCAGAAGAGGTGAAGAGTTAAATGAAAGCTCTTCCTGTCTTCATTTAGTTTAGGCTGCAAGTGTCCCAACAGGATCCAGGGGAGACACATATGTGACTCACATTTGGGTGGGGGGGGGACAAGATCCCAGCATGCTCAGCAAATAACAAGGAGCTCAGTGACAGTGAGACACTGGATCTTCCAACCATTCCTGCCAATTTCACTGCAGTTACAGTCAAATGATCTCTTTTACATGCAGACGGTTCATTTGATCCCAAATAATGTAATTTGCCTGGCCTGAAATTCAGTCTGGACAGTCTGTCATTTACACACACACCCACCCACACACAACACACACAAACAAACTCAATACACACGCATACGGCAAAAATGAAACATGAGTTTTACCAGGAGTTTTACCCCCCCCCTCTCTCTCAGTCCATGTGACTGCTCTATATTCTGGACTTGTCAACGTGTAGCTGTCGCCCTCTAGAGCTCGTGGACAGTAACAGCACCTCTCTGAGCCGTGTGCAGGATCATCACGCTTCATCTTTGCACACTTGTGGTTGTCACTCTGAATGTTCCAGAATAACACAGGGAACCAATGCAATCATATATAAAACTTGATAAAAAAACAATTATTGAAGTGCATTAAACACCCCGTGGATCATAAACAATGGATTTCAAACGAATGCCTTTGTGTTTAAGTTTCTAAACCAGAACGCAAACTAGGTCTCGAGAGACTTCAGTAGTACTTCAGTATAACTTTTTATATAACTTTCGTCAACAAACAATTCAGTCCATGTTTTAGCTTAAACTTTAAACTGCTAACCTCCATTCTGACCTAATGTTCCTACAGTTATTTTTATCTCATGGACTCCTCCACTTCCACTTTTACATCCTCACTTTCATTTTCAACGAGGCACTAAAAACTGATGTCACCTTTTGACACGGTTGAACTTTAAAATTTAAGTTTTTATTCTCAATGTACAAGATAATACAAGGACAATTAGTTCAGACTTTTCCAGAATCTTCTCTCGACTCGTGCTCGTTCACACGTCCTTGTGATGTTTGCACTTGTCACCTCCTGTCGTGACTCAGCATCTCAGATTGTGACATGTTGGTGAATAGTGTGGAAAAGTTTCAAAAGAGCAGCGAGCGCAAAAAGGGGCACAACGGGGCCTTCAGGGACCCAATACCAGCTCGAAAATCTGACAACTGTAAATGTAAACAGTCTCACAGCAGAGGAAATATGTGTATTCTCGGACATAAAATATCATAGAAACATGAAGTTGTTCACGTGACGGGACAGTAATGTTGGTTTTATGATGAAGCGCGAATTATTTCCAAAGCAACATGAAGTCAACACAGAGTAGCCTGGTTATTTTGAAAATAAAACGGCAGTAGAGCTGATATAAAATGTCTTATTCAAGTTAATGTAAGTTTTGGTTTCTGGGCGATCGCGCATAAAAAGATTTGGCAAATAGTGTATTGTCTGTTTTTAATTTACATGTTTCCTACTGAACACGGTCCGTGAAGGCATCATGTTGTTAGCAGAGTAGGGCCGTGTGCACAGCGGTGCGCGCCGGAGCTGAACCATGGCAACGGCTGTTGTTAGGACCGTGTGCACACGCACGAGCGAAAACACTGATTCACACGTGGTGGCGAAATAAAGAAACTGGGTCTGAGCTGAAAATACTGAAATAACAAGATTCTGAAGGTTCTTATTGAACCTGGATTCAGAATGGACACAATACTTTGAATTGTGTATTTACTCATATACACAACAGATATGGGGCATTGGGTGGATTTACATCAAATTCAAATCAGACTTTATTGTAATTAAAAACATTGTCCCAACTATTGTTAGTGTACTGTTAGAAACCTAAAAGAGGATGTGAAACTATAATGGTTGGTCAAACTGAAATGTTGAAGTAGTAAAATATGACGTGGCTGCACAATGTGTGAGTAAAGTGCAAATTTAGTGCAGAAAGTCACAAGTTAAAGGAGTTAGTATTTATAAACTGTAAAACAATATAGACTTTTGACATTTGAAGCAATTCAAATAGATTGTAGGGGTTTATTTACCCCCATAAACTATTGAATATCAATAAACTGTGAATTAATATTTGTATTTGTATCATGCAGGGTTTATTTTGTATAGATGGAAGCAATACAAAATTAATTTAGAGTTATATTTACTCAGCCCACGTTGGTCTCAAAAGGTATAAAGTAGTTCATATTTTGTATGTTTTATAATTTGAAGCAAGATTCCAAGAAATTAAGCCAAAATAAATGATAAAACATGTGAGTAATGTAATCTACACATCTACTACGACATCACGGTGTAAACTACACTAGATGTTTGATTATTTGAGCACACACTATAAACTTCTACATAAGAACAAACGTGGATTTTATTTATTCGACGTCAACACGTTACCACACGACTTCCTTTATCAGCATGGAAAGTTCCCACATGGATCCGTGCGCAAACAATCCAGCGGGTGCAAATCATGTTCTATATATTATATATTCTCAACTCACACATGTAGTTAAATATAACTTTAATATCCCAGTGGGAGATATTTATAATCTCTACACATACATGACAAATACAGACGTTATTGTGATGAACTGTAGTGAACTCGGATCTACACACTCCCCTTTATATAACGATGTAAACACGTTAATTATTCCGGGCTTTTGTGTCTCCAGGGACGCGGGCAGAGGAGGGGGGGGGTCTTATATAATTTTCCAGACGACACCTCACATCGTTTGAATCTGGGAATCTCTCCCTCCTCCTCCTCCTCCTCCTCCTCCTCTTCATCCTGCTGGCCGTGCGCACAAACTTCTTTGTGATCGCCCACTTACGTGAGCGCGTGCTACGTGACAAGCACATGTTTGCACTCGGCCCTGTTGTTCTGGCGCTGCTATAAAGAGAGCCGCCCCTGGAGTGCGTGATCACAACACTGAAGCTCAACCAGAGACTCACCTGCTCCACTGAGGAAGAACCAGACAACCGCTGAGAGACATGGATCCCTGCGAATGCTCCAAGAGTCAGTATCTGTCTTCATCTTTATTATTGAGAGACTGTTTTTGTGCTATTTTCTGTTTTTCGACCTTCTGTCATTGCCAACATGAAGCTAATCCCTTTTGTCACGTCCCCTCTTTATTTAGCCGGAACCTGCAACTGCGGAGGATCTTGCACCTGCAAGAACTGCAGCTGCACCACCTGCAACAAGAGTAAGTCCTCGCATCCATCACATATCAATGTAAATCCTCACACTGGGGCTTTAATCCTAATCCTAGACTGATCTTTTTCTTTAACCCCAACCAGCAAATTGTCTATTTATAGTGTACTATATTTAAATTCAGCACCGTGTGCATGTTGAATTTCTCGTATCACGGCCCAGGTGAAGCTGATTGTCTCAATCAGCCACAATTTTTAAAGGTGATAATTGTGTCTCTCCACCATATTTTCCACCTTTGCATCAACAAGATGGATTCAGATTTTAATGTAGTTAAATGTGGTACTTGCAGTTCCCCCCCCCGCTGCTCTAGAAGAAGCCTGAAGATGAGGTGACTGCTGATGTGTCACTGATGCAGTTTTGACCTTGCGTTGCAGGCTGCTGCCCATGCTGCCCATCCGGCTGCCCCAAGTGTGCCTCTGGCTGCGTGTGCAAAGGGAAGACATGCGACACCACTTGCTGTCAGTGAGAGGAGCCTGATGCACTGTGGAGCCGTGCGCCCTACACTGATTAAACTGTAGCCGCTAATGTCTAGAATGAGAATAATGGCTTTTGTACTTGTCTTTCAATATTAAAATCAACATGTTTCCTCAATGCAGTTGTGTGGTTTCAATTACTGATTATAAAATGAGAAGTGGTGCTGCTGCAGTGTAAATTCACCTGACCAAGGTCAGACTGTCAAGTGTATAGAGCTGAGAGGTGAGGATGCTTTATTTCATATTGAGGGGAACTTAATGTGTCTGGTCGCACTATGACCTTGAACTAAACCATTGAACTCTAGTCAAAATTAGCCAGTGATCAAAAAATGCTTTACAAACCCCTTAAATATAATCCCGTGTGCGGCATTCGCTCGAGATGTAAGGACCACTTTTGATTTAAAGTGGCAGATAAAACATGTAAATCCATAGAACTCTAGTTGATTTGTCTAAAATGTGATTGGTCTTTATAGAAATGCTCCAAAACCTACCATCGCAAACTTCCATAGCAAAGCCAAAGTAAGATGTCTGGTGTGCACAGCAATTAAGGTCCTTCGATCTAAAAAAAATCTCCAGAAGTCTGGGCTCTGATTAGACCACTCTAATCACTGTAGATTAACTGAGGGTCATCGACCTACAGAGAAGCCCCAAAAGCGTGATGCTCTCCCCACTAGAAGTAATGTTTCATGTAATGTGTGGCACTGGTTGTGCAATGGTGATACATTGTCCTAGGTTTAAAAGTTAGCAATATTTCATTTGTTTTGGAAGGTCGAGGTGCTCTTTGGCAAATTCTTTGATGGGAATGATTCCATTTGGTCATTTACCTATTAGTCACCCAAATCTAGGGGGAGCAGCCACAAATAAATGATTTACATTTATAAAGTTTTTTCTGACTGTTGACTGGTGGACTTCTAAATACTTTGAGGTGACTCTTGAGTTAATCCATGGCAGCTTCTTGCAAAATCTACTAGTTTTGATTTGTGGAATTTAAAATTCTACCTGAAACCGGAGTTTAAAATTATTTGAATGAATAAATCAAGTTTATTTGGGTATTTCAATTATTTGCAGTTTTTAGATCAATTTTCACGAGAGCGACTGCAAGGCGGAACCTTTAGATCATGCGGGACGAAAAAGGGACACTGTCGGACCAGCGGAAGTGACGGACACCGGAAGTATTGCCTACTTTCTATATACTTGCTCCGTGTGTTGATCGTGTTTATGTCGTCATGGCGTCTCAGTAGCAACGTTTAGCTACAACAACAACAACAACAACAAGGTGTTAAAAACGTATTCAAGATGCCGAAGGTCGTGTCCAGAAGCGTCGTGTGCTCGGACACCCGGGACCGAGAGGAGTACGATGACGGCGAGAAGCCGCTGCACGTCTTCTACTGCCTGTGCGGGCAGATGGTGCTGGTGCTGGACTGTCAGCTGGAGAAGCTCCCCATGCGGCCCTGGGACAAGGCCCGGGTGATCGACGCGGCCAAACACGCGCACAAGTTCTGCAACGTGGAGGTGGACGAGACCGCGTACGTGAAGCGGGCCGAGGGCATCGAGAGGCAGCGCCGCAAGAAGTGCGGCAAGTGCGGCCTGCTGCTCTTCTACCAGCACCTGGAGAAGAACAGCCCGGCCACCTTCATCGTGGACGGGGCCGTGGTGAAGTACAGCCTGGGCTACGGCGGCACCAGCGTGTACAGCACGAAGCCCGAGCCGCCCAAGAAGGTGCGCGTCATGATGACCAAGCGCACCAAGGACATGGGCAAGTTCAGCTCCGTCACCGTGTCCACCATCGACGAGGAGGAGGAGGAGATCGAGGCCCGCGAGATCGCCGACTCGTACGCACAGAACGCCAAGGTGATCGAGAAGCAGCTGGAGAGGAAGGGCATGAGCAAGAGGAGGCTGCAGGAGCTGGCCGAGCTGGAGGAGGCCAAGAAGGCGAAGATGAAGGGGACACTCATCGATAATCAGTTCAAGTAGACGAATGTCACTGAGGGAGGGACACACACACACACAAACACACTGTGACTGTTGACCTATTTCCATCCATGGATCCTGCAGCTTCGACCTGATCTGTTCAGCTTGTCTGGAACAACATCACCTTTTGTATATGCTTCAAATATCTGGACACACAGAAAAAAAGGACTGATGAAGATGGTGTTACATGTTTTTCAATCCTGGAAAGAAGTTGTAGATGTTTTGAAATGTTATTTTTTACTAAATAAACCTGTTGGTAGCATTTTCTCTTTGTGTGAAATGAGCAAAAGTCTAGAGAAGTTCACAGGCTGTTGGAAAATGTGACTTCCAGGCCACCGATGCTCTGGAATTCGGGTCAAATATTGTGTACCGGTTTAAAAACGTGTATTTTTGCACAAATACAAAGGTCATAAAACGTACAAGAGCTGAAGTGATCAACACATTTAATAACTGATTTACCAATTAAATCATTTACCAAGACTATTATCTGCAGCTCCTTCTGTTTTACATAATCTGGAACTGACTCTCTGTGGGTGTTGAACAAAGCAAGTCATTGGAAGATGCTGCTTAAGGCTAATGCTCCATCTCGTCATGCTCAAGTAGGAGCAACAAAATCCTGGGAATTGAGCATTGATCCTGATCCACTCAGAAATTGTGTTCTTTCCTGTTCATGATTCATTCCTATAAACGATTTTATTGAAATTGGTTCAATATTTTGAGTAATCCTGCTGATGGACCAACAAACATACATATACAGCAATAAAAACAACCTCCATGGCAGAGGTATTAATTCATCAATAGAAAAACGAATCATTACATTAATCTGTGATGGAGACATATTTCTCGTCATTTCAAAAAACAGATTTCAAAGCCTTTATCCAAAGAAGATAGTGTGACCTGAGAATCACACATGCACAACAAACTAAATACCATGGAGCTGCTGAGTTCAGCAGGGAATCGAGTATTTGTTCAGTATATCCAGATGCTTCTTAAGGTTTTAGTACAAATCAGAACACAAGCTATTTAATAAGAGTCTTATATTTTCATGTATGAACTGAAATTCATTCATTCCTTCACACACTCACCACACTTAAACATGCATAGTTTTCTCACTGGTAATTAAGAATAGATATTTAAAAACATAAATTGCCTGTTATCTGGTTTATTATGGGTAGAGTTTAAACTTGTTTGCAGGCACGTGCACAGATAGACACCTAGTGGTGCTCAAGAACTTGCCCTTTTGCCCTTGATGAGAAAAGTTCCCTTCTGTTGGAGCCCAATCTTTTCTTCATTCATCAATATTTAAGAATAAATAATGACTGTCATAAATTTCTCCAAAATGTGTTTTGATATCTAACAGGCATTTATTTGAGTTCTTGTGAGAATTTCGCCCGACATGCTCCGCAGCACTCACTGCATAAGCAGCAGTGTAATGCTGCTTATGCTTCAACTCTGTCAGAAAACAGTAAAAAAAAATTGTGTGTACTGTGTTGTCAGCTTTATAGAGATTATATAAGTCACTCTTGATAATTATGCACAAAATTGATTTATCTCATTTACAAAATTTGCAGCATAATGCAAAGAAAAAGAGATTCCAAAAGCAGAAGGACATGGAACTGCAGCAAGCAGCTCAGGGTAGCAGCTCTGTTTTATCTTGGATCAGGCCATCAACTTGTAAAGCAGATGAGGGAGAATCAGTAACCCTACCTGATCCAGAGGAGCCCATCACATCACTCACCCTGACCCTAACATATATCATTTGGTTATTCAATATGGCCTTGTTTTGTCTGTTTTTGCCTGTTATTCATTTATTTATTCAAATTGATAATATGAGTTAGTTTGTCAACAAAAGTAAATATATAAGTTGAAAATATCATACTGTGTTTTTTTATTTATACCCGCTGCCTCCGGGTCCAGAGCATCAAGTTTCCCGCCGTGCAACAGGACACAAGGAGGGTCGGCCTTATCAATAAAAGCAGCGCAGTTCATTTAATTGTATTTCAAGCTCAATAAAAAGATTCACAGCTAAAAACAGTAATACAATTTTTTTTTAACTGTTATGATGATTTATGCACAGGGGTGCAGCCCTTAAATGTTCAAAACCACAAATTGAATCCCATTCAAAATATTTTAATGTCATAATTTATTGGTCACTGTGTGTTGCAGCCCACTCCAGAAAACTTGGGGACTTGGACGAGGTCGCTGCTGAAGACCAAGATCAACACCGAGCTGTTGAGAAGGGGCGAGTTGAAAAAGGAAAACAACAATCCCGATGGAAACAACAATCCAGATGGAAGCAGGTGGTCTTCCTGAAGATTTGATCTTATAATTTCCCTTCCAATTCCAGGTGAAGCTAAATGTCTGACAGCTTATCAGATGAAGACCACAATGACCCCAACAAAGCTGCTTGTCTGGTTCCACCAAATAGAGAGGACAATGAGAAAGAAACGCAGAGAGAGAACTTGAAATCAGAATATTCTGAGGTCAAATCTCTCATGGCAGCAACGTCGCCTTTGATAGCAGCGTCGCCTTTGATAGCAGTGTTGCCTTTGATAGCAGCGTCGCTTTCAAAGACAACGCTGCATCAAAGGTGACACCGCTATCAAAGGGGACGCCTCTTATCAAAGGCGACGCTGCTATCAAAGGCGACACTGCTATCAAAGGCTACGCTGCTATAAAAGGCGACGCTGCTCCTATAGGCGACACTGCTCCCAACGGCGAAGCTGCTTCCAAAGGCGATGCTGTTCCCAAAAGCAACGCTGCTCCCAGAGGAGACGCTGCTCCCACCGGCGACGCTTCTCCCAGCGGCGACGCTGCTCCCAGAGGCGACGCTGCTCCCAGAGGCGACGCTGCTCCCCGAGGCTACGCTGCTCCCGGAGGTTACGATGCTCCCAGAGGCTACGCTGCTCCCAGAGGCTACGCTGCTCCCGGAGGTGACGCTGCTCCCACCGGCGACGCTTCTCCCAGCGGCGACGCTGCTCCCCGAGGCTACACTGCTCCCCGAGGCTACGCTGCTCCCGGAGGTTACGATGCTCCCAGAGGCGACGCTGCTCCCACCGGCGACGCTTCTCCCAGCGGCGACGCTTCTCCCAGAGGCGACGCTTCTCCCAGAGGCTACGCTGCTCCCGGAGGCTACGATGCTCCCACCGGCGACGCTGCTCCCAGAGGCGACGCTGCTCCCACAGGCGACGCTGCTCCCGGAGGCGACGCTGCTCCCACCGGCGACGCTGCTCCCACCGGCGACGATGCTCCCACCGGCGACGCTGCTCCCAGAGGCTACGCTGCTCGCAGAGGCGACACTGCTCCCAAAGGTGACGCTGCTCCCGGAGGCGACGCTGCTCCCACCGGCGACGCTTCTCCCAGAGGTGACGCTTCTCCCGGAGGCGACGCTGCTCCCAGAGGCGACGCTGCTCCCAGAGGCGACGCTTCTCCCAGAGGTGACGCTGCTCCCAGAGGCGACGCTGCTCCCACAGGTGACGCTGCTCCCAGAGGCGACGCTCCTCCCAGAGGTGACGCTGCTACCAGAGGCAACACTGCTCCCAGAGGGGATGTTTCTCCCGGATGTGACGCTGCTCCCAGAGGCTACACTGCTCCCAGATGCGACGCTTATCCCGGAGGCGACACTGCTCCCAGAGGCGACACTGCTCCCAGAGGCGACGCGGCTCCCCGATGCGATGCCAGGCGACGCTGCTCTTATAGGCGACGCTGCTTCCAAAGGCGACGCTATTCCCAAAGACGACACTGCTCCAAAAGGCGATGCTGCCCCCAAATACGACGCTGCTCCCACCGGCGATGCTGCTGCCAAAGTGGATGCTTCTCCCAAAGCCGATGCTGCTGCCAAAGGCGACGCTGCTCCCAAAGACGACGCTGCTCCAACAGCTGACGCTCCTCCCAAAGGCGACGCTGCTGCCAAAGGCGACGCTTTTCCAGAAGGCGACGCTGCTCCTCAAGGCGACGCTGCTCCCAAAGGCGACGCGGCTCCCAAAGTCGATGCCGCTCCCACAACCGACGCTCCATCCAAAGGCGACGCTGCTCCCAAACACGACGCTGCTCCCACAGCCGACGCTGCTCCCCAAGGCGACGCTGCTCCCACAGCCGACGCTGCTCCCACAGCCGACGCTTTTCCCAAAGGCGACACTGCTCCCACAGACGACGCTGCTCCCAAAGGCGATGCTGCTCCCAAACATGACGCTGCTCCCGAAGGCGACGCTGCTCCTCAAGGCGACGCTGCTCCTCAAGTCGAAGCTGCTCCCAAAGTCGACGCCGCTCCCCTAACCGACGCTCCATCCAAAGGTGACGCTGCTCCCCAAGGCGACGCTGCTCCCACAGCCGACGCTGCTCCCACAGCCGACGCTGCTCCCACAGACGACGCTGCTCCCAAACATGACGCTGTTCCCGAAGGCGACGCTGCTCCTGAAGGCGACGCTGCTCCTCAAGGCGACACTTCTCCTCAAGTCAAAGCTGCTCCCACAGCCAACGCTGCCCCCGAAGGCGACGCTGCTCCCGAAGGCGACACTTCTCCTCAAGGCGACGCTGCTCCTCAAGTCGAAGCTGCTCCCAAAGGCGACGCTGCTCCCAAACACGACGCTGCTCCCAAAGGCGATGCTGCTCCCGAAGGCGACGCTGCTCCCGAAAGCGACGCTGCTCCTCAAGCCGACACTGCTCCTCAAGTCGAAGCTGTTCCCAAAGGCGACGCTGCCTTTGGGGCTGCTCCTAAAGGAAAAAAAGCGAAGCAGAAAAGGCGAAGCAGAAAAGTCGACGCTGCTCCCACAGCCGACGCTGCTCCCACAGCCGACGCTTTTCCCAACGGCGATGCTGCTCCCAAACACGACGCTGTTCCCGAAGGCGACGCTGCTCCTGAAGGCGACGCTGCTCCTCAAGTCAAAGCTGCTCCTGAAGGCGACGCTTTTCCCAAAGGTGACGCTGCTCCCACAGCCGACGCTGCTCCTCAAGTCAAACGCTGCTCCCGAAGGCGACGCTGCTCCTCGAAGGCGACGCTGCTCCTCAAGTCGACACTGCTCCTCAAAGTCGACGCTGCTCCCACAGGCGACGCTGCTCCCAAAGGCGACGCTGCCTTTGGGGCTGCTCTTAAAGGAAAAAAGGCGAAGCAGAAAAGGCGAAGCAGAAAAGTCGACGCTGCTCCCAAAGGCGACGCTCTCCCAAAGTCTACGCTGCTCCCAAAGTCGATGCTCCTCCCAAAGTCGACGCTGCTCCCAAAGACGAGGCTCCTCCCAAAGTCGACGCCGCTCCCACAACCGCCGCTCCACCCAAAGACGACGCTGCTCCCAAACACGACGCTGCTCCCAAAGGCGATGCTGCTCCCACAGCCGACGCAGCTACCGAAGACGACGCTGCTCCCATAGCCGACGCTGCTCCCGAAGGCGACGCTGCTCATCAAGGCGACACTGCTCCTCAAGTCGAAGCTGCTCCCAAAGGCGACGCTCTCCCAGAGGCGACGCTGCTCCCAAAGGCAACGTTGCTCCCACAGGCGACGCAGTTGAGGACGTTTTTGCTCAGTTGATGTCTCTCAAAGAGCCTGGTGAAAAAAAGTCAAGGTACCTTCATCGACTGATGATTGCACTATCCTTAGCTGAATTGTCAGGGGTTGCACCTGAAGACAATGCTGCTCCGAGAGGCGACGCTGCTCCCAGAGGCGACGATGCTCCCAAACATGACGCTGCTCCCGAAGGCGACGCTGCTCCTCAAGGCGACGCTGCTCCTCAAGTCGAAGCTGCTCCCAAAGTCGACACCGCTCCCCTAACCGACGCTCCATCCAAAGGCGACACTTCTCCTCAAGTCAAAGCTGCTCCCGAAGGCGACGCTTTTCCCGAAGGCGACGCTGCTCCTCAAGCCGACACTGCTCCTCAAGTCGAAGCTGCTCCCAAAGGCGACGCTGCTCCCAAAGGCGACGCTGTTCCCACAGGCGACGCTGCTCCCAAAGGCGACGCTGCCTTTGGGGCTGCTCCTAAAGGAAAAAAGGCGAAGCAGAAAAGGCGAAACAGAAAAGTCGACGCTGCTCCCAAAGTCGACACTCCTCCCAAAGTCGACGCTGCTCCCAAAGACGAGGCTCCTCCCAAAGTCGACGCCGCTCCCACAACCGCCGCTCCACCCAAAGACGACGCTCTTCCCAAAGTCGACGCTGCTCCCAAAGTCGACGCTGCTCCCAAAGACGAGGCTCCTCCCAAAGTCGACGCTGCTCCCAAAGACGAGGCTCCTCCCAAAGTCGACGCCGCTCCCACAACCGCCGCTCCACCCAAAGACGACGCTGCTCCCAAACACGACGCTGCTCCCAAAGGCGACGCTGCTCCCACAGCCGACGCTGCTACCGAAGACGACGCTGCTCCTCAAGGCGACGCTGCTCCCAAAGTCGACGCCGCTCCCCTAACCGACGCTCCATCCAAAGGCGACACTTCTCCTCAAGTCAAAGCTGCTCCCACAGCGACGCTGCTCCCGAAGGCGACGCTGCTCCTCAAGCCGACACTGCTCCTCAAGTCGAAGCTGCTCCCAAAGGCGACGCTGTTCCCACAGGCGACGCTGCTCCCAAAGGCGACGCTGCCTTTGGGGCTGCTCCTAAAGGAAAAAAGGCGAAGCAGAAAAGGCGAAACAGAAAAGTCGACGCTGCTCCCAAAGTCGACGCTGCTCCCAAAGTCGACGCTCCTCCCAAAGTCGACGCTGCTCCCAAAGACGAGGCTCCTCCCAAAGTCGACGCCGCTCCCACAACCGCCGCTCCACCCAAAGACGACACTGCTCCCAAACACGACGCTGCTCCCAAAGGCGACGCTGCTCCCAAACACGACGCTGCTCCCAAAGGCGACGCTGCTCCCACAGCCGACGCTGCTACCGAAGACGACGCTGCTCCCATAGCCGACGCTGCTCCCGAAGGCGACGCTGCTACCGAAGACGACGCTGCTCCCGAAGGCGACGCTGCTCATCAAGGCGACACTGCTCCTCAAATCGAAGCTGCTCCCAAAGGCGACGCTGTTCCCAGAGGCAACGCTGCTCCCAAAGGCGACACTGCCTTTGGGGCTGCTCCTAAAGGCGAAAAGGCGAAGCAGAAAAGGCGAAACAGAGAAGGCGACGCTCCTCTCAGAGGCGACGCTGCTCCCAAAGGCAACGTTGCTCCCACAGGCGACGCAGTTGAGGAGGTTTTTGCTCAGTTGATGTCTCTCAAAGAGCCTGGTGAAAAAAAGTCAAGTTACCTTCATCGACTGATGATTGCACTATCCTTAGCTGAATTGTCAGGGGTTGCACCTGAAGACGATGCTGCTCCCAGAGGCGACGATGCTCCCAAACATGACGCTTCTCCCGGAGGCGACACTGCTCCCCAAGACGACGCCAGGCGACCCTGCTCCCAGAGGCCACAGCGCTCCAAGAGGCGAAGCTGCGCTCAGAGGCGACGCCGCTAACAAACATAAATATATAAGTTGAAAATATCCTTCTGTGTTGTTTATTTATTTATTATTATTGCTTTTAATTTCATAAATAATTTGGGCTATGGGTGCTCTTTTTGGGGGGTTTGAGCACCTGCCCCCCAAAATGTCTGTGCACGTGCCTGCTTGTTTGTATAAACAGATATTTGAGTCTGTATCAGACTCTGTTTCATCAGATGATGAGTAAATAAAGGTCAGTGTCGTTCTACCAGGTCAGACCCAGAATGTGGGTCACAGAATACACAGGACAGACAGATTAGAAGAACAATGTGCTTTCTGGACTGGATCATAACTTGGCCACAGTTTAGAGCACATTCAAAATATAAAGGGCTGCAGATTATGTTGCATGATATAGAACAATACTTTTATTGTATTGCAAGGAAAAAATATGCAGACAATTGTTCAAAATGTGTAAATAATTTAGTTAATTCAGAGAAAAATAGAGAGTATGTTGCAATTTTGTAAATACAACATTTTACAGAAAAAGTCTATGTGGAACTAAATATATCAACAAAAGACTGCAACATGGGAAATGATTATTCACATATGTGCTTGTCCTCCATGTCAAAATGTCTGAAAAAGACCTAAGACATACACAGATATTTTCTTTGTTTTTCTTATTTCTTTTCAGAGCATTTTTCCATGTCTTCTGCTGTAAAAAGGCACACGAGTAAAATTTGCTCGTCACAAGATAAAACTTATGATCACAGGGACCCTGGAGATTCAGCCATGTGTAGGTTAAAGAGTCACAGAAGCACACTTGTGATGAGCTCTCTGTGTTGTATAACAGAGAGAACACGTACATCTACAGTACATATGTGCTATTATATAATAAAGAAGCTCTGGGGTTTTTAACTCCACATGACCGGATCTGTCCTGATAAAGCAACAGACTGTAGCATGGAAGCTGTTATTAGCCATCTGGGCTTTTTATGTGCAGGCAGAGGTTTAAAAAAAAGAAAAATTCAAACGTTTCACTTTGTGCTTGTTATTACAATCATGCATCATAAAAAAAGCAGTCGCATATTTTGTTGTTGTCGATCTTTTGTACCAACAACACAAAATACAAACTGCAGGAATAGTAGAATCAAGTTATGCACCTTTCTCCATGATCCTAAAGTTTTAATCAGCAGTTACTAAGAACTTGCTATTTATAAACTTAATTTTTGCTATATTCTCCCACCTCAATGATGAAAATCATATACATCATGCTACCCTACGAGAAACAGGACGTGGTGGTGGTTTTTTGTCATTTATTACAATCATTTAAACTTGTAACTGGTTTTAATGTTAATGTTAAATCATCGGCAATGTGAATCCGATCTTGTTTTTTTTATTTGAGTTATCTTCTTTGGCTTAACAGCCTGATTAAGTAAAAAAAAACACACACCACCAAACTCCAAACCAGTTAACTGGTGTATAACTTGATTCTGATGAGAGAAGAACAAACATCGAGAAAGGGGAACAAACATTTTAATCTTCATATGACACAGTGTGCAAGCAGACCTTTAGTTTAACAGAGATACAGTCAGTCTACTCATTTACTAACTTAACATTGCACCAAACTCCCTGCGCTCCACAAAACTGTTAACATGACCTCGTTAAACTCAGAGGAGTTGAGCAGTGTTGCTTCACATTTTGACCATGAACTTTTAAAGGGTAAACAGTTGAATGATGGAAAATAACTACTTTGCTATTTAAAAAACTGTTATGAGTGTGTGTGTGTGTGTGTTTGTGTGTGTGTGTGTGTGTGGTGTGTGTGTGTGTGTGTGTGTGTGTGTGTGTGTCTGTGTGAAAGAGAATGCATTTCTCAATGTAGCAAAAAGGTATTCTGATTCTACTGCCCAGTACATGCAGGCATAATCGATGAATGTTTCCCCACATTTGGTATGAATGCTTTTAATCAAGTTCCAGTCATTTAAAAGTAGTTACCAATAATTTTCCTATTAAAATAAATGTGTCATGCCACGTCTGTAAAACATATTTAATAGGAACTGATCCAAAAATAAGAGTGTTGGAATTAAACAAGAGAAATAAAAAAAATGCATTTCCCGGTATTTAAGTAAACTGAACTCAGTCGCTGACACTGAAGGAAAACATCTGATGACTTGTCCCTGACATCTGCTGGTGGTTGGTTACTTATCATCAAACTAGTGCTGAAGACTTTCAAACTTTCTCCATCTTGTCCTGTGTTCTAAAAAGGATTTCTACCTAGGGTAAGAGATTGCTATTGTTTTGTGCGTAGGAGGGTATGTCTCACTCATGTCTATTCATTGGTTCATTTGTCAGCAGGATTATGCACAAACAACCACACAGATTTCCAGTGTGGTGGTGGACCCTGATCGTGATGGCAGCTGATCGTGGACTATGATTACAACAAGACTTCACGACATACAATACACCTACTCACGTATTCTACCATCACTGACAATAACTCCTCAATATAAATGATCATTGTTGCTCCCTTCATCTCTATCAGACATTGTCTTTTGTAAAAATATTAAACATTTGCTCACTTTTCCATTAAAACTGTTTCTTTTAATCCTTGTGGTAAATATTGTCATTTTGTTGATGTTCTCATTTACATGCAGCATCTATTACACTTCTGTCCATCCTGGGGGAGGGATTTTTAAGCCTTCGTGGATGTACACGCCCGAATTTGTACCATGTAGTTTCAAAGAAGTTTCCCCTGTGCTGTTAACACTTGTTTTAAATATTATATTCAGCAAAATGGCATCATAATACATGGAATACAAATAAAAATCTTACTTTTCTTTCTTTAGAGAAAACGCACAAACTAGAACCACCAAACTCAGGGTTTGAGGACTATTTGCCGGATGCTATGAGATATTAGTCCTCCCAGCCTTCGGGTGGAGCAGCCGGCTTTTCCCAAATCCTCAGAACAAGCGAGTAAGTGTGATTTCCGGTACGGGCCAGCGCTCGTCCAATCAGCATCGACTCCTCCAGTGCCGGCAAATCATATTCCCAGGTCCATGTTGTATTTCTGAACTAGACCGAAATAAGCTGGAACAACTGTAAACACGTTCACCTGAGAAATACAAACCGGATCAGATCCACGTCTGTCCCATACAGCAGGTACCAGGTTCGTCTGTTTCCGGTGTGTTGTGACAGATATTACAAGTCGATTCCAGTGCGAGCATGTGAGACAGCGCTAGCCAATTAGCCTTGTAAGCTAACTCCTGGTGCGCCATTCATTTTTAGCATGAGGCTAAATTAAAGAAGTGCCGGAACAAAGCTGGGGAGGGAGAGAAAGTGAGGTCGGTGTCACCCTGGTTTGTAACTTACTCCTCTGAGTAAAGGAAGTTAACTTTCAACCTCTTCCTGTTGTCAGGAGGGAGGCGAGTGTCCACCCAGAGTTAGCCAATGTGTTAGCATCGTGCTAACGCTAAGCTACTCTGACAGCCAGGGAGCTCCATGCGCGGGCTGTAGGAGCCAGTTTGTTTACATCAACTGTTGTTGAACGTGCGTGACAACTGCACCTCAACTAACGTCTGTCGTTAACAGTTTGTTTGGCCTGTGCTCCAATCATGGTTAGTTTTACTTTGAAGGGTTCATGGAGCTGATATTAAAGTTTTCTCTACATAATGTTTTGGATTTTATTCTCGTAAGTGTGAGTCAGTGGGAGACACCTTAGAAACAACAACCCTCTCTCTTGGTGGAAGATATGATCAAACTTTATTAATCCACACACCAACGGAATGCAGTTGTAACAGCAACAACAGACAGATCAGAATGAGCTAGACAGAGAATAAGAAACTTTCTATGAATAAAAAAGCCAATAGATAACAAATAGATGCAGAGAATGTAGATAATATACACCGTTCACTGTAATGGTTTGTATAGAAATGTTATTAACACCGGCTTTTGGCTTATCCAGGAAATTAAATATCTTATAAATCATGAAGCGCCATCATATTTAAGTATAAATCCTGGAAATCCAACAAAAGTTACACCTTTTGATATGACACCTTGCCTTCAGTGGCCTTATTTAATCAGAAGTATCGAAAACAGTCTCTAAGTATCTAAAGTCTGGCTTTATCTCAGATTTGTTTATTGTGATTTTTGATTAATCCTGGTGATCTCAACTCTGACCTTTTGCAAATTCCCAGTCATATAAATAGCTTCTGTAAAGTTAGGGGTAGAATTGAAGCTGACATTTTACCTCCATAGTCATTGTTTCATGTTTAATCTAATGTGACTTAGTACATATACGTCTCTCTTTACTATATATTCCATTCCTATTTGAATGTAGTGCAAGTTTGCTGTTGTTGTTCTGACAGTCTTCTTCTCTGTGTCTAGAGGTATGGATGCAGAGGGCTTCGGGGAGCTGCTCCAGCAGGCAGAGCAGCTGGCTGCAGAGACAGAGGCAGTGTCGGAGCTGCCACATGTTGAGAGGAACCTCCAGGAGATCCAGCAGGCAGGGGAGAGGCTGCGATCCCGCACGCTGACCCGCACTTCACAAGATGCTGCCGACGTGAAAGCGTAAGTTACACCAGATAAATAGATGTGTTGCATGTGGCGCTTCTCAGCTTGGCAAGTGCAAAAAGGTGTCGCATGGACTGTCATGTTATCACCAAATTAAAAGACTGCTCACAAATTCATCCAAACTGTTTGTATTGACAAAGCTTTAGCCAGATATCCGTAGACAGCTGGAGAGCTAGTGTGAGCTTCCCGGTTGGCACTGGCTGAGTAAAGAACTGTTCTCTTGTCTGTCATATCCTCACATCTCATAACCAGATCATATGTCTTCAGCAGATGCAAAATGAGTGTTCAAATCATGTGCAGAGTTCTTTTTTCATTCTATCCCTCTAACAGATTATTCACTATGTGAATTATTATTTATTTTGTTAAACATAACAGCATTTACTTAATAATAGTAATTTTGATTGATCCTCTGTGATTTGCCACTCTACTATTCTGTCTAGTGGCTTCTTGTTTTAAGACATATGAAAAAGGAAGTTATAATAAATCAAGTTTAACCCATTCAATCATTTGGAAATAGCATTATTTCATTTTGTGTGGTTTCCCTCATAAATGTCTGAACATAAATCGTTTGTAATTCCTATGTAGCCGACATGAGGTGATTTTTAGACCAGTGGATAGTTCTGTAATTGTAGCGTATCCTCTTATGCCCTCTAGTGTTTGTCAAGTAGAACTACAGTTGTTTGTAAGTCTTTCACTGAATGACACTCATTCACTCTCTCCCCCTCTCTGACTCCCTCTCAGGTCGATCCTCCTCGGCTCCAGAGGCTTAGACATCTTCCACATCTCTCAGAGGTTGGAAACTCTGAGTGCTGCCACAACCTTTGAGCCCCTGGAGCCTGTCAAGGACACTGACATACAGGTATGAAGACAGAACAGGCCAATTTTGTCCAATGGAAAAAGATACAGTCCACTTTATAAATGATAAGAGAGTGAGACTTCTTTCTCTCGAATTCATCTTTGGCTCACCATATTTAATTATAGACGCTGGCTTGCAGAGAGCACATTAACCAGATACGATAGTCTGCAGCAGAGACAGTGAACAAAGTTTTTGAGATTATGTCTGGAGGATGAAAGTAAAAGTCACAAAATGGTCAGTGGATAAGTCAACTGACATGTCTGTGTTTTTTATGAGGAACGAGGCAGTAGAGTTGTGTATTGAGAACCGGTTCTGAATTGAGCTGTGTCACTGGATAATGGTTGGCAGGTGGAAAGTTTGTATAATGTGACGTCAGGAGAATGAAGTTGCAGTTGATTACAGTGGATACAATTTTTTTTTGAGATTTCTTCATGTAGAAATATTATCTGATTATGGATCGAGATTGATGAGAACCTGGTTGAGATAATTGTAGATGAGAAAACTGACAAATTGTAAACTGACATGAATTAAAATAACTTAATATACTGTACAGTTTATATTATTCATATTTTAGGAGCATGATTCAGCCATAAAGACTTTTTGTTTCGGTTGGAGTTATGATCAGCTCCAGGCAGCACTTAATGAACCAGTCTGTATTTCTTTGTCTTGAATATAGTCATTTAACTCCATCTCTCAGTTTATTTTCCTTTATCATTTATTCCTCTTCATCTATGACTGTGCAGCTTTTCTTTTGCTACATTTACTCATCTGTTTATTGATCCATATCTTATGCGATGTTTTTGGTTAGGTGGGAAGAAAGGCATGGGTGGGTTTGACTGACTCACTGGAAAAGCACTTACACACACACTCTGCATTTGCTCTTCACCTCTTATTGGTTTATAGGGAGACAGTGCATCACACAGATCCATCTCAGTAGAAATGTGCAGTGTAGGGTTGCTGCGTGAGTCAGGTCGATGTCACCGGTGTTACACGGTGTTCAGACACACAACGATCTCATATCTTGACTGAGCCAAGCTCTGAACGCTGTCACGCTACATCGCAGCCCACTTCTTTCCTCCTCCTACTGCTAAGCATTGAATGTGCGGCTGGGAGAGTCTCAGTCACTTTACATCACCAGGAACAAGGAGAAGAAAAGAAGATATGTGGTTCAGAGATGTTACAGGATACAAACACAGTACAGAATTGATGTTCTCAAACTGTATTTTAGTGATTGAATCACTAAATATCCAGATACCAATAAACATCTAGAAATCTAATCACCAAAACATTTTGTACTTGCAGTGTAGCTTGAAGTCGGATATCAAAACTGAGGGTGATGGTTTTTACAGCTTTTTGCACACATCACTCTCATAATGTAATAAAGAAAAATCAGTGTGTTGTTACCATTTTTCCAGTCTCACCAAATACATTATCTGAATTCGTAGTTTCGGATTTATAGGAAGAGTATATATGAATCATACTTAGCGGCTGTCAGACACTGATGCTCTTATCGTTATTGTCTTCACAGAATGTGGACAGACCCATTAGCCTCCAGTTCTGTACTGGTCCACCTCCTTCAATCTGATAGTTGTAATTGGAACGTTCTATTGTCCAGGCAGCTTTAGGGAGGTGCTGCTGTTGATGTCTCCTTCAAGAATTGTCGGTTGCTTATATTCTTGTGCTGTACAGTTACTCCATGTTAAAATATATACTTCAAGTAAGAGTGTGTTTCAGGACGAGCACTGATCCTGTTTATTGTACTTATTTGCTCAACTGTCTGATTGAGAAACTGTAGAAGAGAGTAAAGTATCCTAAGGAGCAATTATATTGTTTAAACCAGGTCAAATAAAATACAAAACAATATTTAGGGGCTTTAATTTTAGTTTAAAGATAAGGATTGGGGCGAGTATAAAAGTTTGATTCAGAGAAGTGCCAATATGCTGCCGGTGTGTGTGTGTCTGTGTTTGTTGTGCATGACTAAGCTGATAAATGCCTCCTGTCTGACACACACTCACACACAGTACTGAGGTTTATTGGTCTGTGAGTGATGTGTCTGTATGTATAGTTGAATGCAAATGAGTGAGAATCTTACTATAGAGGACCATATAGCCCCTGCCCCAGATTAAGGGCTTCTAGGACCTCGTTTCCAGACTGCACACAGACACACACCACATCTCACAATCCAGGCTTTTGTTTCATTTCTCACCCTTTTGTCAAACACTTAAGATATTTACAAAAAATCCAATGTCTTCCAGAGAAACCTTGAGAAAATGTAGATTGAACATCATTGTATAACCAAAGAAGTGTGTTATAACTTGTTAAATTCTAGACAGCATAGGCTTTTTTGTGAATCGTAGAACCCAATTATGGTAAATTGATTTACATTATAACCTTTTAGTAATTCATATATCCACAAAAAGGGGTCACAGCATTGAGAACATGAAGAAAAATACAAAAACAGTCATTTATGAAAGAATTAAAGGAAAATTTAAATTGTGATGCTTAGCCATATTTTCCAACAATGTAGTTTGTACAAGAGATCTAATGAAATCACCTTTTTACTTTTAATTTTATGAACAATTAATAAGATGATCATTAATTAAAGCCCAAATATCCATATTTTTCCGCATTGCCTAAATCACTATTCATGCACTATTATAGTAGATTAATTACTGTTATAACTATTTGACGAATTCTTATCCCTATTCTTCTTTTGTCAATTCTTTCTTTCATATCACATTGTACAAGTATGTGAATCCAAAGATGTAGACGGGGGGAGCACCATCAGGAGCTGATAATTAAATGAGGCTAATTCTCGACACCCAGACCTAATCCCATTATAAGACATGCATGCACAGATTTACCCCCAGCAGTGTAGATGTTTTTATAATTAAATCCCCTTTTTGTTCTCTTCCAGTTTGGCATCTGTACAATATGTTCCTGTCATGGACGGAACACTGTTCAGTGCTTCTGGGGTTGTGTGTGTTCGTATCTGTCGTGAAGTAATGCAAACCCACAGAGGAAGAGGACAAATATGGACAATCTGAAACAAGGAGACAAAATATAGAGAAAGTGTAGAAAAATGGCGCCTGGCTGCAGTTTTTCTTTTTTTTTGGACTCCGTGTCCTCATCTCACTTTTCACTGTTCTCTCTCTCTCTCTCTCTCTCTCTCTCTCTCTCTCTCTCTCTCTCTCTCTCTCTCTCTCTCTCTCTCTCTCTCTCTCTCTCTCTCTCTCTCTCTCTCTCTCTCTCTCTCTCTCTCTCTCTCTCTCTCTCTCTCTCTCTCTCTCTCTCTCTCTCTCTCTCTGCTTTTCATCACCTCACTCTCTTTGAGCTGGTGCCTCAGCTTCCTCTCCCTTTCTCTTCTACTTCACCTTCCTCTCTCTCAGTTTTTTCTCTACTCCTCATTTTCGTCTTTTCACTCGCTTATTTTTACTCGTCTTCTGCTGCCCTCCCCAAACCCTCTCGCACACACACACACACACACATAGACACACACAAACACAGTGAAGCTATGTCAGTACTGTTCGCCTATCTCAGCCAACTGCATCCGCTGAACGCATGCCATCAGTGCTGAGGGATGTGTGTGTGTGTGTGTGTCTGTGGTGCACAGGCTCCCTCGGCTGCGTTTGCATGCCTGTATCTGTGTCAGGCACGATCGATCGCTGGCTGTGCACACCATGTGCTTATGAATGATTTGGCTGCACGTGGAAGCATGCATTTTTCATCCGTGTGTGTGTACCGGCCTGCACATATGAATCAAGCTTTACCCGTGTGTGTGTGTATGAATGTGTGTGTGTGTGAGAATGTGGGCCAGCCATGTGCCCAGGACTACAAGTGTGGTGTGTATTAACACGCCTGCTTTGTGTGCTTGGGCGGCGATTCCTATGTGTCAACCGGCACATAGGAATACCCCCCCAGCCCACCCCACCCACATGTGCCTCCCAAACCCTTCATTAACTAAACATGACCCTTAAGAGCATGATTAGCCTCATTTCAAGACAGGATGTCGGAAGCCATCAACCGTGGGGGAAAAATCCATTACTATAATTGCATTGAGCCGAGGGAGGGAGGGAGGAAGGAGGGGGGGGGGATGCATAGATGGATAAAATGGGAAGAAAATGAGTGGGATTGAGGGAGGGAGGGCAATCAGAGATGGAGTGCAGGAGGGAGAGAGAGGGAGAGGGTAAAGGATGAGAGCTGAGGGAAGGGGGGTGTCAGCTGAACGGTTATTCTATATGGATCCATAGTTCCTTCTCATGGATCCCCCCGTGTCTACGCGCTCAGTTGGTACGTCCCTCCGACAATAAAAGCACCTCCAGTGAGTCTTGATGTAGCACTTCCACTCGGTTCTCCGGCTCACGCGCCACAGAGTCACCGGCCGGCTTGCCAATGGGGAAAGGCTGCGAGCGGTCCGCCATGCCGGCTCGACAAGGCACAGGGAACACGCCCCAGTATGGCGGCCACTGGTTCTCCCCTGGCACAGCGACCTGAAGGTATGGACAGGCAGAGGGCTGTCACAGCTCAGACACCTGGGCACAGACAAAGAAACAAACTCTTCTTTTGTTCACTCTTTCTTGTCTCTTCCTCTCTTCTCATCTGTCTGTCTGTCTGCCTGCCAGGCAGGAGCTCAGCATGAGTGAGTATTTCCCATGCACATGAATATACACACACGCACACACACACATACACAAAATCACACACATACACACATAGACCGGCGAGTGCGTTGTCTGACAGACTTTTTTTGTTTTATTTCTCTTTCTCTTCCTCTCCTGTGATTATTCTACATTCTGTGTGACGACCGTGATGATGATGACGATTTTATAAATATGATTGTATGATTTACACCCAGACATCACTGTCGTCAATGTACATATGCACATGTCTGTGTGTGTATTTGTACTGTAGTATTTTATGTTTGTGTGTATATATGCCTAACGGGAAGCAAAGGAGCGAAGGGTGGGGTTTCTCTCGGACACACACACACACACACACACACACACACACACACACACACACACACACACGCTCACTAGGGCAGTGGACAGCGCATTCTGTCGTGGCAAATGAGGACAGAAAGCCTTCCACTCTTTCATCATGACACAGAGAACAAGGCTCCCTGCGTTCATGTTCTCGTTAACTGCTCATTGACCGTGTCCTTATGTAGCCTTTGGATTCCTCGACACCCTGTATCTCTACAACATGACTGTGTCTCGTAGTGTGTGTGTGTGTGATAAGCATGAAGCCGGATGGAAAGTTGAAAATCAGATTCCTTAATTTTACCCCGAACATACAGGGAAAAATTCAGGTGCGTTCCGACGCAGACAGTTTGACTGTCTTGACCGAAGCTAACGGAACGAGGGGCCTGTGTGCGGTGGAGAACGAGCACATGTGTGCGTTTTAACATACGCATGTTAAAATGCACACATGTGCTCACAAACACACATGCATAAAATGTATTCCTTGTTTTTGCCAAAAATGGTCATATGTGATCTGTGGATTACAATAAGATGTATTTTTAGAGACACAATCAGGCGTCTGCTGTAATTTTATTATTTTGGCTGATAGTTGCAGAATTAGAGACAAAGACCGAAACTTCTGTCAGTTGAATGGTGAATTGATGAGAGACTTGTCCTCAGGTCCGTCCGTCCGTCTTCCCTGTTCAGTATCTGGTCTTTTTTTATCATCATCAATTCTTCATTTCCTGATTAATCCTCTATTTTCCGTGGCTGTGTTCCTGTTCCTGTAGAAGTCCCCGGCTCTGTCTGGCCAGCAGGCTGTGGGTGTACAGTGGCTTGCAGATCTATGAGGATACACAATGCAGGGGTGGGGCAACTGAAAATGTACATCTTTAGATTCACCTACAGCTCAGCACTGAATACTGAATTAGAGAAAGTGAGAGTTGAGCATCGTCTTCTAAAATTTAACCGAGGCTCTTTAATAATAAGCCTTTCCCCCTATGTTGCGTTTATTTTTTACCACGGAGCATCTGCACTGTTTAGTCAGTGTGACATGTCTGGTACAGTATGTCTCAGACTGAGTAACATGCCAAGTCTTTCACATATTTAGTGCTGATATGATGTCAGCAGCAGTGATGTCGTGTCTGTCCGTGATAAAGCCTAAAAGTCTGCTCCGAATTTGGTAAAACTTTCAAATGAACCGAGAAACAATAAAAGACGATAAAATATGTGATGCATTTCTTTTTTTAAAGCATTATCTAATATCAGTAAGAGCTCTTTGTCTTTTTTAATTTGATTAAAAAAAAGTACAATTTCATCCCATACGCCAACATTTTGAGGAAAGAAAGATGAAGATTATATTTCAGACAAATTGAAGATTTGGCCACAGCTCTTGGCGAACTTGTCAGTTAAGGTTTTGGCACAAAAAATGTCGTACAGGCAAAGTCACTGGCAGCACAAATGCAGCTGGCAACGAAATGACAGCAATGAAAAATAATTTCTTCCCGTTGTACTCCAGTTAAAACAAAAAAATGCTGAGGCGACTTCCCAGCAGAGTCTTCCATTACGCAGCTCGTATGCTTTTGTAAAAAGCAACGCTTGTGTCTGAAGAACATGTTCGTCTCGTTCCTCCCTCTCCAATTTGAAAATGGACCCTTGACAGAAAATATCCCCCTCTTACATTGTATAGATATTTTCTATAAACCCTTGTTACAACTTTTTTCTTCTCCTCTATTTTCTTCTGCTCTCCTCTGCTCATTTCTATTCTATTCCTATTTTTCAGTGCAGCTCTCCAGTGAGCATTGACCTGAGCTCCTCTCTGGTTAGAGCACTTAAATATAGACCCATTGTCGGCCTCTCCTGGGGAATAAAGTGAGGGTGGGGGCAGAGGGTAAATGGGAAGGTTGGAAGAAACTTATTTCCCCTATAAATAGATTGAAATAGATTTTACAGCATTTTCCCCAAGACGTGAAGTTAAATTGCTCTAGCCTTAGCTGTATATAAATATTAGTTAATATTACACAAAAGGTGCTTTTAAACAAGCTCTGAAGTCGGGGAATTTTCCAGAAGTTTTTACACGAGTCCCCGATTGTCCGAGTCGGTTGCTGCGGACGTCTTCCGGTACTTTGTGAACACGTCTCTGAAAGTCTCCTGCGGCATTCTTCATACGGGAAAGTCAAACGTCTGGAGAATATGAGTAATATTCTTTTACTGACAGAAGATTAAGTAGGGAATTATGTTAGATACTTAAAGGACGTCCATGGCATTGTCCCACCACAGTAAAAATACATATTTGACTGAATCTTTGTCCAAAACTAAACTGACTCACTTACTTTTATCGTTGAAGGAAGCTTCACTCGTCATACTGTTCTTCTGTCTGAGTGAGTTTGTGACCTGACTGACTGCACTCTCGTATTACTAACCCACTTAGATCGAGTTAATCTGCCTTCCACTATGACTGAGCGTGGCCCAGTTCATGGCTTCCTCTCCATGAAGGACCTTAATAACGTCCAAGAAGAGTTGAATTAGGGCCGTTAATGGGATTTACATCAGTGACTTCGATAATGACCTGGAGATGCCTTTTCGGATGAGAGTGAAACATCTACAGCCAAGTCCAGTTGCTGTCAATTCAACTCTTTTTGGATAACTGTGACCTGGATGACTGAGCATCTTCACCTTATTAAGAGAAGAAATGTATAAAATGAAACAAACCGCTGTAGCTTCTGACTTGAAATGGGTTGGATTTGCCCTTTTTTCTCTGTCACTGGTACTTTGACAACTTCTTTTGTCCGGTGACGGCACCTCTTCCTCTGGATTTCTTATAAAAGACGAGATAAGACTCATTCTTACTCCTCTTTTAGAGACGAGCAGCGGGGCACACCCTCCACAAGTCACCTGTGTATCGCAAGGTTTGATAATCAGTCCCTCTATTGTAGTTGGAGATTGGCCTCTATGCTTCCAGTTTGCCCTGATTTGCCGGGATAAAGGGATTGAAAGTGAAGGAGGAGGAGAAGAATGCAATGACAGACAGAGGTGAAGGCGGGGAGCGAGGAGAGAAAGGACGGGTTGGGATTCAATGAGGCTGAAGTAGGTGTGCGATTAGAGGAGCAAGTGAGAGATGACGAGAAAGGGGGAGCGAAGCCAGGAGCACCCACGTCCCTGTAGATCAGAATAATCTCCAGTCGGATTGACAAATGCTAAACCACTCTCTAATCTAAAGTGCTTATTCTAAAAGCTGAAATTATCCTACATATGCTACAGGTAGAAAGACGTATGGTGCCGTAAATGTCATCAATAAAACATGCCATTATCTGACAGAGGGGGAACGACTCCACACACTCAAGGGGCTGTCAAGTCAGGAGCTGAAGGCGTATAGGTACATCAATATCAGAAATAATGTGCCGTGGCATGAATGCAAATTTGAACAGACATGCTTCTGGCGGTTGTTTTGACCTTTGAGACAAAACCACTGAGAAAAACCAAGCATTGTGTCTTAAAATGTCCTTGAATTGATGAGTAAATGAAAAAGCAAATGAAAAGCTACCTTTTCCACTGTTTTCTGTTGATTGAATTATCTTCTATTTTCCATGGACACAAAAGTGCTCGTATTCCTACATGATGTGGGCTTGTAAAGTGCACTGAAGCAATCACGTGAGACATTCATGGATTCAACAAAATTATGATAAATTCTCTCGTAATTGTGAGGAAATGCTGGTTTCCTCCTTCTGAACTGAATATTTAAAATCCTTTGGTTGTTCTGAAGGTGAAATTTGCAGTTTTTAAAACACTCTGTTGCAATTAATGATTAATTCAACGCTGTCCAACGTTTTCAGTCAAATTCAACTTTTAAAATGTGCCCTTCTTTTCATTTTATACACTACAGCAAATCTCTTGTATGTGGAAACCTGCCTGGCAATAAAAAACTGATTCTGATTTTAATTCTCAATTACAAGAAACGATGCAGTTCAATTGGTGATAGTATTGAATGTGAATGTTGTGATCATAATTGACTTTGCAGCTGAGAAATATAATGTGTGTGATGTGCTGCATAATATGTTGTTTGCCAGAAGAATCTTTTTGGGAAAATGTGTATAATTTGTTTGATATAGTAAAAGTCTGTGACCCACCCTCATGTTCACTCTTAGAGAACAGAGACAGCATTTAGAGCATAGCTACCATTTTGGTGTTCTTGCAAGATGGACGTCCACGTCCGCGTTCCCCCTCTTCCCGAGCACTATCATGTCCTGTCCTGTATCTCCAGTTCTTACCACTTACCGACCTGACAAGAGGTTTTATTATCAGATCAACAAGATATGAATAATTACCTTGTTCATTCAAAAGGGCCAGAACATGGGGAGGAATGTTTGCAGCGGCAGCCATCTTGAGTTTGTCTCAAAATGGAGGCTGTGATGACTGCTGTCTCATAGCAGAATGGTGCATGAAGAGCAGCATCGCCTCTCCGGCCTGCCTGTACATCCAGACAAATTGGCTGCTATACGTCTGACTAATCCTGGCAGTGCATGATGTGACTGCACACGTCTGAGAAGGGCAGAGGAAAAAAAAAGGGGCGGAAAATTGAGGAGCAGCTTCTATCTCCCGTAGAGCAAATTATGGCGCGCCTGCTAAATCTGTCCCCTTAGAACTCGCTGCAAACAGTTTATCTCTGCTTTATTTGGTCCTCACCAGTCAAACTAATATCACCTGCTTTCTCTCTCTCTCTCTGTGTTTGTCACCGTGCGTCATCCCCTCCCTCCATCTCTCTGTCTGTCTGCCTCGTTCACAGGGCTTCCTGAAGAATGAGAGGGACAACGCCCTGTTGTCGTCCATCGAGGAGTCTCGTCGCAGGGTCAGTATTTCCTCTCACGATGAAGAAGATCTATAGATCAGGTTACAAAATCTGAATCCTGCTTTGAAGGAAACAAGTTTCAAAAGAGCAGATCCAGATTCAAAAAGGCTCGAGAAGCCAAGTATATAGTTTTTTAAATCTTTAGAGGTGAAACCATGTACACTTTAAATGACCAGTAATCAGAAAGTAGTTATACACAGGGGCCTCCTTGTGTCACTTACTTTAAGATTAGCACATCACAGTTTTGGAACACTTAAAAAGAATACTAGATTTCCGCAATATCTGTGCACTGTGATCTTAAAGTCCCTCTGGTGGGAACCTTGAGGGAATAGTTTTGAAATGGCTTCCCTGATGTGCAGAGCTAATAGGCCCTTTTTAATTAGCTGCCGTTCCCATTATCTCTCTCTCGGCTCCCTGGGAGACGAGACGGGTGGAAAAAGGTCTAATGCAACGAAGATTTAAAAGAAAGTGGATTTTAGATGTTCTGGCAGATTTGTGAATGACCGCTGAAGCTTTTACACGACAGGAAATGTGGGATTGTTAAACGACAACATTTAGTTTGAGATGTGTGATGTCACTGCAGCTACTTCACATGAATGATCTCATTTAAATTCAAAGTCCTGTTACCACTCGCAGTTGTACATTTACAAGGCTGATGAAATTATCTGTATTTGAGCGAAATCTGATATTGATATAATGGCTAATATAAATTTTGTATTGGTTGGGAAATGGGACAATGATCTTTATTTACTGACTACTGCCACTTGCATTGGAAAATTAACTTGTCAATGCTCTCTGGTGAACAAACTAATGATGTAGTGAACTCACTTACATAAATTATGACATTTTAAACTATATTTTAAAGCTTCTACATTCAGGCAGCGACCAATTTAAACCAGTAAATTCTGGCTTTAGTCCAGACCTGTGCGTCCCTGAGCTGGAGTTTCAATTATCTCACGTTCCCTTTATCCCACGCTGAGTCTCTGTGGAGAGTTAAAGTGGGCTGCAGTGTGTCCTGGTGGATTAGTGCAATCTTAACTGAGGTCTGCTGCTAAATCTGGTGTGTGTGTGTGTGTGTGTCACTGTCATAGGTAGGCCCAATTTACATAACTAGTGCAGGGGCTCGCCCAAAATGTGCCTGTCAACTGGGATCATCCAAACAACTCCACACAAGTTACCCAATTTAGAATCGCATCAAATGAACAGAGCGACAATCACCCAAGGTATAGAGACCATGACAATTAACAATTCTTAATATACAATTCATTCTAGTTATATTACTAGAATGGTGCTTAGTAGAGTACTTACCTCCACCAAGGGCCAACAGCTCCAACAAATCCATGTAAACTGTTAATTCTCTACTGAATCAACATTATCTGAGTTATATTTTGGCGTCAGTCAGGTTTCTAGATCTATTTGTAACCGTTCAGGGGCTGAAAAAATACAAACCCCCAATAAAATTTGCGAGATCTGGATTTTTATTTGGATCTGCACCAAAGCCTTTGTCCCCTTTGTCAGAAGTCCCTTTGTCTAGATTTGCCATGTAAAAACACAACCTCCTTCGTGGAGGTAATCATATAGCAACATAACAAAATTATATAAAGACTGTATTCTTCAGTTGTTTCTCTCATGGTCATCAAATATTTCCAGTTGTTCATAAGCTCTCATCAGAGACCTTGCTCGTTTTCACTAATTACAAAATTCCACGTCTCTTCAAAAACAGAATAAACAACTTTCCTCCTTCTCCTTTTGGATGCATAGATGAGGACTACGAGGTTACTCAAAATGGAGTCATGCTAACAGTCCTCCATGTTAATACCAGACTAAATATATTCTCTGGTGAGAGCAGCAGATAGAAGGATTCTGGTCGACTGCCAATCCTGCAAATCCTCCCAAAATGTCCCAGAGTAAATACAGCGGGTAAACAGATGATCTGTGGTTTCAGTGTCACCCTCTCAGAAGCTGCAGTTTCTGTGATCTACAGTAAATCTCGGTCCTAGCAGGCCATTGAATAAATATCAGGACTTTAAAAGGGACTCAAGGCTTTCTTGTGAACTACACATCGTATCAACTGCATACTTTTTAAATACACACGTTCAGGTATGCAGTTGATAAGAACTTTAGCGAATTAAAATAGCTACGACCATTTTGGAATATTCCAAAACATGTGAATAAACATGAATATCATATAATCTAACGTGAGATAGTATTATGAATAATACAGGTACACAGGTTTGGAAGCAAAACTTCTCTTTATCATTCCTCCTGATTTGGGTTCTATAATCACACACAAACAAAAGAATGTGCTAAGTTCGATTGGGCTCCTGTTTCAGACGTTCCTGTTGGCGGAGGAGTACCAGCGCGAGTCCATGCTGGTCCAGTGGGAGCAGGTGAAGCAGAGAGTTCTGCACACGCTGCTCGGAGCAGGAGAGGACGCTCTGGACTTCAGTCAAGATGTGGAGGTACAGGATGCACCACTCAGCTACTTTAGGACGAGATACGTCCACAGTTCAAGAGGCAGCTAATTAAAAACATTGTATTAAGGAAGATTGACTGTCTCAGTCTGTGACGAGGTTTTACATGACCAGAAACCAAATACGATTTAGCAGAACACTTGCTTCAGGGTCTTGAAGGTTAAACAGTAGAGGCAACACTGTGGCTTGTTGAGAGGATCTTTCTGTAAATTTGTCAGATTTACTGCCTCACGGACGCAGCCCTGCACAACCTTTCCTCTGTTTAATAAGAACTGCCATAAAAAATGAATACTTCTCCCTAAAGGAAAGCGCAGGGCCACCGCTGTCGCTCTTTAATAATAAAGAGGCCTGAAGAAATGTCTATTTTTGGCTTTACTCTGGAGGGGAGGCAGGTAGGATAGAGACACCAGGTTTCACTCCCAGATTCAGTCGTCTGCTGTCTGGTTTACAAGTTAACACCTCATTTCTTCAAGGCTCAGTGAATCTACAACCTAGTGGATCTATCAAATAAAGGTTACCTCAACCACTGAAGTTCTAGCCTTGATTGAAGATATCGACATTAATTGTTTAATCATTTAGCAACAGAGTCAATTTCTAATATATTTGGTCAGAAAAAAACCAACATCTATATATGACCATATTTAATAAGTCTGGTGATAAGTCTCAACTCTCAGGCAGATTTCTTGCCTCCATCTCGTTTAAACTAACCAGTATTATCAGTTATATCAGAGACTTGTAGATTCTATTTAGAAGACTTGTGTATCATCCTGTTGGAACATATCCCAGCTTTCATTGGACAATGTGCCTGGAAACAGATTATTTATCTATTTGTCACCGGTACATTTTGTTCCTAATTGTTGTTACCTACATTACCTGTGTGCCACTTGCTCCTGTGCAGTGTATCTATGAAGTAAACTCTCTTCTCTGTTATAGCCGAGCTTTGTGAGTGAAGTGACGGCTCCGGGAAGGAGCGCGTTGGACAGCGTGGAGGTGGCCTACGGACGACAGGTGAGTCTCTTTAATGATCATTGAAACGCGAAGGAAGACACCGGAAATATCAGCTATGTACTATGAACAATTTATACTTTGGAAAATTATTTCAAGCTCATTAATCACCGTATTGTAGTTTCCTAGCTTCCTGAAATTGATCTCCGAATATCGAATATAGTCACCAATTTATTTTTTCATCAAACAACAAATAATCATATTTTTCAATGATTTGTGACCAATTTGTGTACAAAGTAGAATATTTTACACTCAGTTAGTTAGTAATGAACAAAAATTCCCATTTCCAGCTACTTTATATATTATCTGATCACTGATAAATAATTATACATGATAAATATGGAAATTAGGAGAAACATTACAATAGTTAATATAATAAAATAATCAATCTAGTTCTTTTCATCCTTTTCACCTATGAAAGAAAATTGCTTCCAATGTTTTTACTGAAAATAAAGTATTTTTTTCCAACATAAGTTTAATCTCAAGAAGTGAAGTTAGAGTAAATTAAACACGGATGTGTAAATTCTGTTTGTGAAGCCTAGTCTGGTTGTGAGTTGAAACTGGGTCACAGCGAGCCAGGAAGAGGCGGATCAAACATATTGATTGATTGGGCGTTAGAGCTGAACTCTGGGTAGTTCTCTCTCTCTCTCTCTCTCTCTCTCTCTCTCTCTCTCTCTCTCTCTCATTGGGTGTCTGTCTCTCCCCTGCCCCTCTCTCTCCCCCCCTCATCATCCTGTCTGACCTTTCCTCTTTCCCTCTGTGTTCGTCTCTCGTCTGCTTCATGACGCAGAGCCTCGATTGTTGCTTTTCCTTCGACCATGTGTCGACACATCGCCTGCGGAGTCATCTGTCTTGTTTTTGTCATCCTCTTCGACGACATTTTTATCGTTTTGATTCTTTTCTTCCTTTTCTTCGTTGTGAACCATTTCACCCGATGGTCGTAGCCTCTGCTTTCACTGGTGAAGCTGAGGATGGAGTTGTAGGCGGATTTTAAGATATTTTCCTTGGAACTGTTGAAACTAAACCTGAGAAAGTGATCATTGGAACAACATGGGGAGCAGCTGTCATCAAATCAAATCTTCTCTTTCCTTGTTCAGATCTACATTTTCAATGAGAAGATAGTGAATGGTCACATCCAGCCCAACCTGGGAGACCTGTGTGCTTCTGTTGCTGAAAGCCTGGATGACAAGGTAACACTCACATCTGCTTGGTGTTTACTCCGTGTGTTTTCCCTGTGAATGCGCCTGTGACCTTCCTGTTCTCTTCACATCAGAACGTGTCCGACATGTGGCTGATGGTGAAGCAGATGACCGACGTGTTGCTGGTGCCGGCTAAAGACACACTGAAGAGTCGCACTTCAGTTGAAATGCAAATGGCCTTCGTACGTCAGGCACTCAGCTTCCTCGAGAACAGGTAACCGTGCTTGTTCTTTTGGGAATGGAAACTTCTTTTTGACGTTTTATGTAAATGTTATTGCTGGATATGAAGTCGTCTGCACCAGGATGACTAATTCTGTCTGTGTCTCGTTTCTCCCAGTTATAAGAACTACACCATGGTCACGGTGTTCGGGAACCTCCATCAGGCCCAGTTAGGAGGGGTGCCAGGAACATACCAACTAGTCCGCAGTTTCCTCAACATCAAACTACCAGGCCCCCTGCCTGGCATGCAGGTAACACACACACACACACATTTCAACATCACCTGCACCACACACATAATTGAAGTGTGCGACCAGCTGTCGCGCTCATTGATGCCAAGTGAAACCCAGATTATTGAGAACACACCTGCAGCTGCCAAATATCAAGATCCAGACTGAGAGATGTTTGTATCCGTGCCATCTCTGAGACTGAGCAATTTATTCTGTATTCATCTGCAAAAACAACACAATTAGTTCTCTCAACCTCTGCCCAGTGCTTGTTTTAAACTGCTGATATTGTGTAGTCAACGTGCACAAACAATAAGTCTGCATGAACAAAGACAAATGTTTGTTAAATCAGCTGAAGACTGCACTGGCTGTTTAGTATGGTTTTAAATGGGACCTTGTCTTTCTATGGCATATGACACAATGACACATTTGTATTTAATATGTTTATGTATATAAATCATGTGATTAAATGATTTTGACCATATGATAATGTGGTTCACTAAACCATAGCTTCTTGCTTGTTGGTGCTGAATGTCTGTGGAGGCAAGTTGTTGGAGAAGTTGTGTAGTTGACCTGGTTATGTCCTGACTGCAATCAAAAACACAGCATGAGATGGAATGTCAATTTGAAATTTGTTCTGAAAAAGTCATTATTTTTTATTATAAATGATTATCTTCACCACTGCATCAAATCATGTTTGTGTTTGCAACAGGACGGGGAGATAGAAGGCCACCCAGTGTGGGCTGTGATCTACTACTGCCTGCGTTGTGGAGACCTGAACGCAGCCATGCAGGTGGTGAACCGAGTGCAGCATCAGCTCGGAGACTTCAAGACCTGGTTCCAGGAGTACATGAACAGCCCCGACAGACGGTGAGGACACAGCATGATGTCTAAAAGGGTCAATAGAGTTCAAATTGTGTATTAAATCTGTTCTTTTCTAATTCCCTGTTCATCTTCAGCCTTTCCCCAACGTCGGAGAACAAGCTTCGTCTTCACTACCGCAGAGTGCTGAGGAACAGCGCTGACCCCTACAAGAGGGCCGTCTACTGCCTGATCGGGAAATGTGACATCAGCGACAACCACGGAGAGGTAGCAGACAAGACTGAAGACTACCTCTGGCTCAAGGTACAGCACAGACCCCCCATTTTTTCACTTTGACCGATCTGAGAGGTTCCAGTTTGGTCATTTATGTTGTTTTCTTACTCGTGCATCTTTCTTGGAGTCACACCGGTTGTGTTTCTTCAGTCTTTACATCCCGTGCACCATGGTTTGTCCCTGCAGTTGAACCAGGTGTGTTTTGACGATGACGGCAGCAACTCTCCTCAGGACAGACTGACCCTGCCGCAGCTACAGAAACAGCTGCTGGAGGACTACGGTACGACAGTGTTTCTTTCCCTCTCTGTCCGTTTCCCTTTGCAGCTTTTACTTTCTGGGCAGTGACAACACAACAGCATCACTTTGAGAGGTTCACATGCTGTGTTAGATTTTACCGTGGCAATTTGTTTCACCCAAACATCCGACCAAATTATTCTTAAACGCAATTATCTTCCAACTGCCCTTCCTTTGACTCTTCCTCACTCGTTCCATTTCAAAATAAAACAACCCAATTAAAACCACCACAGACCCCCCCCAACACATAAAAACCAGAGCACGAGGGCATCAGGCGAAAGCACAGTTTTCTCTGCCGAGTGTTGTCTTCTCCACAGGCCGATGCTGCTCCATTCAGATAACACTGTACTCTCCCCCCCCTCTCTCTCAGTAGCAATCCCCCGCTCTCCCATTCCCCCCCCTCTTCACTCCATCTTCTCAGTGTACAGCCTCGAGCCTCTTTCTGTTTTCTCCCTGCTGCTCGGCGCCCTCACGTGGCGACCACCATGTTCCTGCTTGTCCTCCATCTTGCTTCACAGCGGGATGTAAAGCCCGAAGCCTCGCTCTTCACTCGCCAGCCTCGTCTGTTCTCAGCTTCCCCCCCCCTACCCCCCCCTCGTTCGCTGTATCTCCTCCTTTTCATCCCTCTTTTGCCTCACACCTGCATCAATGTTTTCCCTCCTTCCTCCCACGGATTTTCAGCCTCTTCTCGCATGTTCTCTCCTTCTGCATGTGATTTGTTCTTTCGCTTTTCTTGTTTGCACACTCGGCTGCAGCGTCCCACCCCCCCACACACACACGCACACACACACTCTTATCTCCCCCCCTTCATCCCTTTTCCTCTCTTCATCGCTCTCTCCCACCTCCTCCTCCCCCTTCCTCTTCCTTCACAAGCGCTCTCGTTTTTTTGAACTAAAGTGCTGTAAGTGTGAGATAAGGCTATAAAATGGCTGACATGGTCCGCCCTGTTCTGCTCCCCGAACTTTCAGCCAGGAAGGGGATTAAGGATTATAATTAAAAAGTAAACTTGATGACTAAGTACCTGCACCAGACAAAATGTGTGTTTTTAAAAAAAAATACTTTTTACATGTTAGTTGCCGTAGCAACTGTCAGAAGCTGACATGTCATGTCATGAGGTTCGTTCATCAGTTTAGAAAAGGCTGGTGCAGCAGAACTTCAGTGAGCTGCTTAGTGTGGTCGCCATCTTGTTTGTCACATTGATGTCTGACGCTTGAACTTGGGTTGCCAGTTTTTAAGCTTCTGAACAACAATCATGGATTTAAATCCTTCTAATGCTTAATATTAGCTGTTTAAAATACAGTCTCCTTTTTGGGTCATATCCTGATGGGTACAAGATGGTGATCATGGACTCGGGGAACCTTTTTATTTATTTATTCTATACCTCTACTCTCTCCCCTTGTTTCCTGACACTTCTCCACTGTCACTATATAAAAATAAATATCTTTTAATTTCCCTTACTAATTAGATTTACAGATATTGGAAGTTTGGGGCATCACGAGCACAATAGCCCCAATTAAAGAAAAAGCTAAGCCCCGAAATCTCATTTTCATTATAATCCTTTCCCCCAGACACTTAACTTTGTCCTCCAGAAAGGAGAGACCGCTGTTATTAATTAGTTTTTAACAGTTACACATAAAGTGTCAGATGGAGGAAATCATTCAAAAGGAAAAATGCGAATGCTGCTCAAAGATGAAGGAGATAAGATGAAATGGAATATGTGGATTCTCATCTGGTAATAAAAGTGTCTGTCCTCCTTTCTGAAATTAAACACAGGTCTAGGCAATAAAGAATGAATTTCAGTTTTCATCTAAACAAACCCTCTCCCTCTCTCTCGTCTTTTTGTCCAACAGGAGAGTCTCACTTCTCGGCCAGCCAGCAGCCCTTCCTGTATTTCCAGGTGTTGTTCCTCACAGCTCAGTTCGAGGCGGCGGTGGCTTTCTTGTTTCGCGTGGAGAAGCTGCGGAGTCACGCCGTGCACATGGCGCTGGTTCTGTATGAGCTGCGCCTGCTGCTGAAGTCATCTGGCCAAAGTGCTCAGCTGTGTGAGTGCACTCACCTTCATCCTGTACGCCACTCGAGAAAATGTTTTGGGTTTTTAAAAATAATGTGTCCATCTTGTCGTTGTGCAGTGAGTCAGGAGCCGGGGGATCCTCCCATGATACGCCGCCTCAACTTTATCCGTTTGCTCATGCTTTACACTCGCAAGTTTGAGTCCACGGATCCACGGGAAGCTCTACAGTACTTCTATTTCTTACGGTGAATAATCCCACACACCTTCACAGAGTTAGTAAATGATAAATAAAGAGTTAAGTGCCTAAAATAAACAGATTTGAACTGTTGCTTGTGTATAAAGATAATTGTGTGTTTTTCCTGCAGTAACGAGAAGGACAGCCAGGGAGAAAACATGTTCATGCGTTGCGTCAGTGAGCTTGTTATTGAGAGTCGAGAGGTGAGTGTGACCAAAATAGATTTAGATTGTATATTGTATCGTAAAGGTGTCATCATCATATTTCTCTGCTAAGGTTTCTATATTTTCTTTTATATGATTGTGAGGATTTTGTCTCTTTTGCAGTTCGACATGCTGCTTGGGGAGATTAGAGAAGGACGGCAGCAGGAAGGTAGGAAGGACTTCTCTCTATCTGACCCTCTCATCTCCTCTGTGGTTATTGTGTTTCTCTCTCCTCTCACCTTCACACTTCTCCCCTGTCACTCTTTGTCTTCACTGTATTTTAGGGGTGTTGTTTAGAATTTGCAGCACAAATCTTCATTGTGGCATTAAGCCGGGTTTTTGTGCAGTTTTATGCAATGTTGAAATCTCCTTGTGTGTGATTTCTCCTCTTTGCTGGAATCAAATCATGTTCCCCTCTGCTCCACCAGCAGAAGTAGAGCAGTATCCTCTGTCGTATTCTCAGGCTCAGTCTTGTTCTCCCTCCTCCTCTTTAGCCGGGGGTCATAGATAAGTTTGCCGGTGACACCAGAGCGATCATCAGTAAAGTGGCTCTAGAGGCGGAGAACAAGGGTTTGTTCGAGGAGGCAGTCCGACTCTACGAACTCGCCAAGGTGAGCGGACATTTGTGATCTTTTGAATCTGTATTCTGCAGCAACTTTCTCTCACCGTCTGTTCGCCTCCTCGTAGAATCCAGATAAGGTGCTGGAGCTGATGAACAGACTGTTGAGCCCGGTTATAGCCCAGGTCAGTGCTCCTCAGTCCAACAAGGAGAGGCTGAAAAACACGGCGGTGGCCATTGCTGAGCGGTAGGAAAACACACACACACACACACACACACACACACACACACACACACACACTAGCATAGATCTATTCAGTTGTGTTATATAACTGCACAACCCTGAATGATTTCCTCTTCTCCACGTGCAGGTATCGTTCTCAGAGCGTCTCAGGAGAGAAATCGGTCGACAGCACGTTCTACCTGCTCTTAGACCTGATGACCTTCTTTGACGAGTACCACGCAGGTCAGGTGGACCGAGCCTACGACGTGAGTGCAGCTGGGATCTCTGAATTACACGGAGACGACTGACAACTCGTGAATCACGTTTCTCAAACCCTGATCGATGTTGTGTGTTGAGTACATGTTGCTCCTCTTCTGTTTCCCCGTCAGGTGATGGAGCGTTTAAAGCTTCTTCCTCTCAGTCAGGACAGCGTGGAGGAGCGAGTCGCTGCTTTCAGGAACTTCAGCGATGAGGTGAGGAAACTTTCTCACAACACACAAACTTTTTTTTGTATAAATTCTTTATCTATTTCTAAATTGTGGAAATGTCTCCAGGTGCGACACAACCTGTCAGAGGTGCTGCTGGCCACCATGAACATCCTGTTCACACAGTACAAACGCCTGAAGGGGGCGCCGGCGGGCACGCCAGGACGGCCACAGAGGACCATGGAGGACAGGGACATGGTGAGAAGACGCTCGTCCTTCTAGTTCAACTTCTTTGAATTTCATAAAAATCCTGCTTTATATAAATGAGAAACTTACCAACGCTACAATTTTGAGGATTTTTGAATTAGGAAGACCAATATTTCTGCTCAGTGGGAAACTCTTTCTCCATTTGTGAATATTAATGCTTCATATGTCGTCTTCTTCTTCCTCAAACAGCAACTACGCAACCAGGCTCGAGCCCTGATCACCTTTGCTGGTATGATTCCATACAACATGGCCGGTGACACCAACGCAAGACTGGTGCAGATGGAATTACTGATGAACTGAGATCTCAACACACACACACACACACACACACATACACACACACACAGACACACACACACAGACAGACACACACAGAGCAGCCTCCTGAAAACCATAAACCTTTTGGCTTTTGAATATACGATCACACTCACACGCACTTGTCTGTTGTTTTGTTGTGTGTTAACAGACACATCTTGACATCACCCGTCCCTGTTTGTCAGTCTCCTCTTTCTGTTCTGTTCTTTTTTCCCCCATTTTGTTGTTTCATATTTGTATCTGTGATGATTTGGAATAAAAAACTAAGTGTACTTTTCAGTTTCATTTTTTTTTATTTCATATTTTATGTTTTTGCCTCATTTTATTAATTTTGCCTCATTTTTCCAGTTCATGTTTTTTTCTGTTGCACACGCAGAAGATCATTCAAGTGTTTTTCATTGTGAGCGAAGGAGCTTCCAGTCGATACCTGTTAAACTTTCTGTTTTCCACTGCACAATGATTCAAGTTCTTTCATACATATTAATCCCTCAGCTCATTTCTGAGAGGAGGATTTTCTCTGCTCCTGCTGAGGTCTGTATGGTGAAGGATTCCCTGAGCGAACATGTCTTACACAACACCTCTTAACCAGGTGTTGGGTTTTGATCGACATCATCACACCTTCCTGTTTGTTGTCATGAAGCAGCGACACCAAGTTGTTTGTCATCCACAAGGTTCATCTTCACTTGTGTTGTTTAATAACACATCAAACAAATCTCAAGACTAAATGACAAACTGCATCAGCATTGAATGAAAATGGGATTTAAAGTGTCCGATTCCTCTTGAGTCAGAAGTCTGAAAATATAACTTTGGCTTATTCCTGAAGCAAATTAGTTGTTTTATTGAAATGTATTGATGGGACAGAAAGGTTTTTCCTTGAATAATTTCCAGTTGACAATATTTGATCCATAAAACTTCATTTAGACCTCATCACACTTACAACAACTTATTACACTTCTCTTTTTCAACCACCTATCTTTGTAATTTACCTGAAAACTGAATCCAGTATCCAGCTCCAGTCCCACTAGCCCCCTCTCCATCCCTTACCAGCACACACACACACACTTCTGCTGAAGTTTCCCAGGCCCTAAACAACAAGTCTCCCCATGTGCAGTAGCAACCACCCACCACCCTCTCCCCATTAAATCTGTGACCCTCCCTCTCATGTCCCTCAGTCTGGCCTGAGAGAACACAGATGGAGGCGCATTCTGTCTTGGCTGCTCCACATAACTGTTGGGATGTGTCGGGTTCATGCACGGCCACGGACCGAGCCGAGCCAAGTGACTGTGGGATCTGCCGGCTGTTGTCCTCAGACCAACTCTGACACATCACCACTCTATAACACTCAATACTAAAGATGCTGATCATGTTAAAAATCACCTGGTTTATTAAAGACATGGGATTAGATCTCTCCTGCTCCAATCTGATGCTGATTATTCAGGCTGGAGTAAAGGATATGTTCTTTCTTAACATCCCTGTTGGATGAGTTGTTCCTCTTGCTCTGTGTGTGTCTGTGTGTGTCTGTGTGTGTGTGTGTGTTGCCTCCTCCAGCAGAAGAAGACCAGCCTCTCAGGTGTGTGCGCTGCAGCTGGTGTTGTGAATCAGGCCGATGACAAACACCTCAGATAACCCGGCTATTTCACAACACCAGGGTGGCACCACACCACAGCCGACGAGACCGAGAACCACCACGTGATGCTGCTGCTGCTCTAGGATTGCTCTGTAACATCCAGAGGAACAAGTTGCTCTATAAAAGATGTATGATTTCAGTGGTCTGTATAATGACACTGACATTGTATTCTTACTGTGTTTAACTGTTTCCTCTGCTGTGTCGACTTTATGGTTTTTCCATCACATAATTTTTTACTTTCTTTCTTCCTCCCATCTTCATAAATTGAACTGATGAACTGAGCAACACATCACAACTCTGTAAAACACAAACTTGTAAAAAACCCTTTTTCAGATCTTTTCGTCTCTTATAAACTGAGAGAATATTTACCGGTGTGTCTTCTCTTTATTCTGTTGATTGAATCCAAACTGTCTTTGGAGAAAAGAAGTTGATTTGAACAATATTTAGTTTGAGATGATTCAAGGAGATTATTTCAATTTCTTGATAATAACTAGAAAGTTAAAGATGTTTGGTAAAAAAAAATGTCAGACAGATTAAGTTTGCGGTGTATAAACCAAACCCCTCCTCACCATATGTGTTTTTCACAGAATATGATGTATCCATCATTTAAGAGAATACGGCCTAAGGTTTGAAACTCTTCCATCCTCGGCCCCAGGATACTTTAATTTGGCAAATATAGCAACGGTTATATATCAGAGTTTAAATAAGACTAATATTCTTTAATTTTATCAAATGCATCCTGATTGGTTAAATAAAGATTCCAATCTATTGGGACTGTATTGTTTCTACTCCTTACATAGAAAAACATGAAGATAAATGAATAAGATAATTTATTAGATCATTCAACCATCAACCAACACAAGGGGCTTTATTTGCAAGCACCACATTAATTCTAACCGGGGTTTATTAGTTGTAATCCTTTATGCAAACATTTACCATCAAAGTGACTGTAGCTATTTTCATTTCATATTTCATATCAGAGGAGGAGATCTACTTGAGTTATCACAAATATAAAAGAAGCAGGGACACCACATGTTAATCTCTGAGTGAAAAGTTCCTCATCACTCATCATGAGCTTCTTCTCATTAACCTCTGGTGGCTCTGATCCGCCATGACACAGACAGATGGTCTGTTCTCCGACAGGAGGGAGGCCTGGTGACGATCCTCTCTGGAAACATGGACTCAGCCTCCGAGCGAGAGGAGTTGGCTCCGGAGGAAAAACCAGTGACCCACTTCACGACGCTCCCAGTGGACCCATTTCTCACCAGTCACCCATTGTCTCGTTTGAAGTGTAACAATAAAAACACTGTGTTCAATAAAGGTCAAACTAAATATCCAAGTTTGTGTTGCATCATCCATCATGTTCAGATAGTAATCACATATTTTTATAGGTTTCTCTTATTAAACTCATCATCCTGCTGAATATGACTTAACAGCAACTCGTTCAGAATATAATATATATGAACATATATATATACAAATATGTACAGTATTTACAGAATATACACTGTATTGTATATTTACTAATATTTCTATAATAAATATTACTAGTTCAATAATTGGTGTCAATCTTCGTATTTGTTATAATCTTCGTTAAAATAATATTAATAATAATATTTTTGGTGAAAAAAAACAATTATGCTTCTTAAATTTCAATGAAGATACGTATCTGTAAAAAATAATTACGATACGATTTAGTTTATTCTCCATAGCGCTATAAAAACAGCATCACCAGAGACGATTGGACCACGAGCTCCCCCTGCAGGCACAGACGAGTGACACACAGCTGTTGATCATTAAAGATCAGCAGAGAGAGAAAAAGAGAGAAAGAGAAAATCACGTCTGACTGCAAATAAAGTTAAGAGCAACGTTAAAGATATAATTTTACAGAGATGACGCGGATCCACACGAAGGTGAGAGAAGTTCCAACACAATGATTTTCCATTAAGAAGTTTATTCATCACATGATTCAGCTTCTTCGTTTCAAACAGCTGAGCGCGCTCCTCGTGCTCCTGCTCAGCCTCACGTGCCCCAGTGTCCAAGGTAAGCGTGTCTCACCTGGAGTTTAAATCTCAAGTTGTAGTTTAAATTCTCAAGTTGTAGTTTAAATCTGTCGTGTAGTTTGGAATATGTAATGTATGTGTGTGTGTTTTAGTTTGTTGTTTAAATATGTGTCTCAGTTTCAATGTGTGTCTTAGTTTAAATCTGTTGTGTTGTAGTTTTAAATGCATGTTTTAGTTCAAAATCTGTGTTGTGGTTTAAATGTGTTGTAGTTTAAATATATTGTAATTTAAATATGTCTCAGTTCCAATGTTTCTTAATTTAAATATGGTGTGTTGTAGTTTACATGCATGTTTTAGTTTAAAATCTGTGTTGTGGTTTAAATGTCTCAGTTTCAATGTGACTTAATTTAAATATGTTGTGTTGTAGTTCAAACGTGTTGTAGAAGTCAAGAATGTGTATAGTTTGAATCTGTTGTGTGTCTGTGTGCGTCAGGATACTGCAGCGTTGAACACTGCACCGACCCAACAACATGTGTTCTGACCAAAGACCAGCGACGCTGCAAATGCACTGTGGGGTATTATGGAGACCTGTGTGACAAAAGTAGGCAAAGTTTTATCACCACATGTTCAATAAGTAGTTCTCCTGTCTTCATGGGATAAATGTGTGTATTTATCTCTTGACTCTTACAGATGCACAGATAGCAGTGATGTGTGGCAGAGACTACATTGCCATGAGGGTGGTAGAGGATTTCTTCAAGTACTACAACGTGCCGCTGGAGTCGCTGCACTTACCCAACAAAACGTGTCGAGTTCATAAGGAGGTGATCGACGGCGTGTCGTACTTCATGTCCTCCATCTCCAAAGAGCAGTATCTGAAGTGTGGAGGCAGACCTCTGGAGGTAATACTGCAAAGTACTTGTACACATCCACAGAAATACACTCACTGCAAAGGTCGACTTTCATTAAGTTGATCTCACTTGTGCAGGAAAGAAACGCCAACATTTCATTTGTGTGTTTTTTGTTTTATCTTCCCCTTGTTGCAGAAGAACATCACTCACGTCTCGTACTCTCTGAGTTTGCTGACGGACCCTCAGGTGATAGGAAACATCATCAGAGATCCCGTGATCAAGATCGACTACACGTGCGTCTTCCCGTACATCAGGACCGTCAGCCTGCCTTTCCCCGTCGTCCCCTTCTCCAGGTAAACAAGAAGCAATGTGAGAAAGTGAGGACGCTGATGGAATGTGTGTGTGTGTGTGTGCCTCAAATAACTCTACAAAGCACGGGCGGATTTGAACCAAACATGGTGGGATTCTGTTAGTTCATCTCCAGATTATTAAAGTTTTGGTCCAATTTAAAAACAGATTTTTCTAAAATATCTCTGTCAACAAGAGACTCTAAAGCTTATATTCATCCCAAATTAATTCTCATCCTATAAATGAATGCTGTTATCAAATGTCTAAAGTTAAAGTGACCAATCAGACCTTCCCTGACTCCCTCTCTCTCTCTCTCTCTCTCTGCTCAGTGAGATGGTCATACGAGCTGACGAACTGGACGCTGTGATCCAGATGATGCTCTACAAAGACCACACGTACACGAAGGCCTTCACCAGCGCTCCCACCATTGAACTCCGAGACAAGGTTCCTACTCTCCTCGATCAGATGTCTGTTATTTGTACCGTGAGTGTTTTGTCTTTGGAGGAACGTTAACAAAATGTCTCCAGGTGTACGTGGAGGTGACCGTGACGGAGCCGGCAGATTTCTTCCTGCTCCGCATCAACGAGTGTTGGGCCACTCAGTCTCCTCAGCCCAACTCGACGGAGGGATCGGCTTACACGCTGGTCCAGAACGGGTGCAGTCCTCTCTCACTGCAGACTGATCAACCTCAGGCTTCATCCATACTGCTGTGTGTTCAACGCCTGGTGGCTTCAGTGAATAACCTCCCTTCTCCTCTTCCTCCTCCTCCAGCTGCGTGAGCGACCAAACCGTCTCTTTTCCTCAACGTGAGCGAGAGACAGTCCGGCAGGAACGGAGAGAGTTCCACCGTCCGCTACAGCTTCGACATGTTCCGCTTCACAGCCGAACCCGAGAGCTTCTACCTGCACTGCTCCGTGCAGCTGTGTGAGCCCGACGACCACCAGTCCTGTATCCCTGTGAGCGCCCTGCTATTGCTCAGAGCTCTTGGGTCTGTAACAAGAGTGAACGGGTTCTTCCCTGACACCAGGTTTAGTGGTTGTGTGTCAACTAGTTTTTGCGTGATCCGGTTTTCAAACAAAGAGACCAGGTTGGAAGCATGTGGCCGAGCTAATGATGGTTTGATGGTGCCATTATGAAATGGTTTTTATATCAATTTAAAAAAAGGTCCTGGAGTCAAGTCTCAAAGACAATGACCAGTCATTTTTCTAAGACGTCAGTGTCTCATTGTTGTTTTCTCTGCAGAGCTGTAACTCCATCAGTAAGAGAGCAGCAGTGAGGGCAGACCCCCTCCAGGGACTCCTGTCATATGGACCCATCAAAATCGAAATGCCACACAGACCTCAATCCAGTAAGCTCCGACCATGTGGACCAAACCAAAGTTCTATCTCTATCCCACCTTCCACTTGTCCTTGTTTCTCCATAGGCCCCTCTATATTGACCTGTGTGACCACTATCTGTGTTCTGTGTTGTTTCAGGCATCCTGTCCACAGTGGTGCTGCCGGTAGCCGGGGTCTGGACCATGGGCGTCTTCCTCATCGTGGTCATCACTGTGGCGAAGGCCAGCAGCCGGAGGCTCAAACGGGTGGAGCAGCACTGATGACAAAGATGTTGCTAGAATAATAAAACTTAAAAAAGCTAATTTTATTGATCTCCTGATATGTGATTGCATAAAATGTAAGAAAAAAAATGTAAATTATTGAAAATATTGCAAACTGAACTAAAAGATTTGACTCATGAAACACTGAAGTTCATGCTTTTTGTTTTTCTCTCAACATCTCATAATTATGAAGCAGATTTATTTTTAGCTTGAAAGGGAATAAATCCACACATCATTGATTTTAGAATTCAGAGCTGAAAACATTTAACTGCAGTCCATTTATCTTTGTTCAGCCAATGAGATCATGTCCTGCACTGATCCTGTCTCCAACTTTAAGTACGGAGAGTAAAAGTCATGATGGTGCCTCGAAAATTATGGAAATTCAATCATGATCATCAGGAATGCACTGGTCACCAATATACTGGTTTCCTACACACGTGGGTATTGAGGAAGTGGATAAACAAAGCTGTTAATAAAGAAAACCAAGACATCTCAATTAAACTTTAAAAATCAGAGGCAAAGTGTATATGGCATGGAAGGAAATCAAAGAGTGGCAGCAGCACTGGGATCAGGAGACAAGAGGAGGTGGTATCAACTAGACTCAAGAATAGGACACAGCAACTTGAATGGGGAAACTCCACTTCATAGACAACAGGCCTTTGTGAACACAGTCAGGTACCAGACAGAGAGGATGTAGGAAATATTTTCCATAGAGGAATGACATGATGGAGGGAATGGAAACGACAGGAGTGTGTGGGGAGAGGACGAGCTAGGAAACACCTTGGACACTAAGAACAGGACCTAACCCTAACCCGATGCAAAGACAAGGATACAAGCTGCCATTAAACACCAAAGAAGAGGAAAGAGTAGAAGATGGCGCCTCCTGCTGGGCTTACTGTGTGGGGCTGCACTAGCTGTACTTCCCCCATCGGACCAGCAGGTGGCGCCCGAGCCGTGGCCTCCTCGGCTCTGCTTTATCAAAGAGGGAGGAGGGTCCAGATCATTAGACAACTTCTCTTTACCCCCCAGCTGCTGCTTGACGCTGCTCTGGATTCTATTGTGCACGACGTCACAGCGTGATTGGGAAACTTTGGAGGAACTTTTCATGAGCTCGGACTTCCCCTGGGTTTTTGTTTTCAGGAGGAGACTCGGGGGGGATTTCTTCTCCTCTTTGCTGATCAGCCATTGTGGGCCTGAGGGAGGAGGAAGGGTTTCTCTCCCAGTTGGTAATGCACGGTAGAGATGTGCTGTCTGAGCCAGTTGTCCCGGGTCAGGTCCGTCTGCCTGCAGCCGGGAACGGATTAGTATCACTCTGACTTTCTGAGGCTCTGTGCACCCCCCCTTCTCTATTAGTGTGGAATGTTCAAGTCTGAGGTTTTTCCCTTTTTCCTGAAGTGCAAACTCCAAACATGAGCAGATAGTTCACTTGTTGGGACTGTGAGGAGAAGAGAGTGGATCCAAGCTTCAGATCTTTGATCAGCACATCGTCCAGGACTCTGATCTCCAGCTGAGGACCACAGGCAGCAGATCACACAGGAGGATGGCGTCTCAACAACAACAACAACAACAACCACTGACTCACATCATCTTCATCTTCATCATCACGTTATTGTCTTTCTGCTCCCTGAGCCTGTGCAGCACAGAGACAGATGTTCCAGAGGAGGAAGGCTTCAGTGCTGAGGTACAGTGATAATGTCTCTGAAGCAAAGTATATATATATACTACTATCATCAACCTGTATACACCAGATGTACATGTTAGATGGTCATCTATCTATCCATATCTCGCTCTCTCTTTACTATATCTATATTTCTCAATCTCAATTACTAATTCGCTGCATATCTATATCTCTATACTTTTGGGAAAAATATATTTAAAAAAAATTATGACAATGTTTTTTCAAAATTCATGAATTAATTCCAATTAAACATTGTTTAAACTCCTAATCTAGTATTTTTAAACAGCACATACACATCAATAATTGTTTATAACAAACTACAATGTCATTTTAAGCACTTATGATGACATTTTAAGTATTTAACATATAACATATGAATGAATATTAACATTATAATGTTATATACACAACTTTAATATCCTGAGAAAATTGAATGTGCTGAGGTGACGTAATGTAATAATAGTTATTCGATATGAAACAGAACAACAGAATCTTGAAAGTTAGAAAAACACATCAAAAGTATTTAAATGCTCAAGAAAATGGTGAAAGTTTCAATGAAGGCAAATATGTGGTTAATATAATGAAAATCAAGATCATAAAAATATGTTTTGAGCAGTTTGTTTTTACAGAGAATGTATTTCTAATATATAGCCGGGGTTTGTTCCATATCTTTGTTGCATAATCACAGAAACCTCCTTCACTGTATATCTCATTTTGCAGTTTTTTTTGTATTACATGTGTATATATTGTATCTTTGATTTGCACACCCCTTTGTAGACAAAGAGTTTTGCTTCCTTTGTCTCATGTTCTTTAGGCCCTCGTGTGAATGTGCTTACTCTGACATGAGATTGGTTGAGACTTGTCATGCTATGCAGGAACTGTCTAAGTGGATTTTCTGTCCGAGTGTGTACATTTTGTGTGTGTGTGTGTTTGTGTGTAGCCCCCGGCCTGTACCTGAACCTCAGCACGAGAGGCCCTGTGGGTGTTGTGTTTAAAGCTCTTGCACTTGAGGCTTCCAGGAGGATAAATCTCAACACAGATTGTTTCCCCCTCAGGAGACATCGTCCTGTTTGCCTCGGCTACGTGGCTCCACACACTCAATTTCACTTCAAGTGAAAAATCTGAGAAGAGGGAAAATTCAGCATGTGTCACTAGACAGTGTGTCTGAAGTGCACAGATGCACAGCTGTGTGTTAAATGGGTTGACACACGGTTTAGTTGTTGTCTTTTTCCTGCTTCGCTCTCTTCTCCCCCTCTGCTCCGTGCAGGAATAAAAAAGGAGGAATGTTGTAATGTTAATAGAAGCCATCTGTTGTGTATCTCCACTTTTCCCTTTCTTTCACTTCCTCGGATGCTCTCTCCTGTCATTAGACTCTGGATTGTTCCAAGATTAGCAGAACAGTGCCAGTCACCAGCTCGTCTATCTACTGATTCCACTGAAGTCGTCTATGTCTCGTAGCTATTGGTTTCACACTTGGCTTGTGTATTGTTAATGATCCAGGGAATTCCAGTTCTGAATTTGGTGATACTTGGACACACGATACATTCAATATTGATCAAAATTAATAACAGAAACGATTGGCAGTGCCTTCAATCTGCAGACTGAGTTGAATCCTTTTCTACGTCCTCAGATAAACTTTAATTGGCCGATAATATCTGTCGGGCCAGATGGTTCCGATATTCTGATTGGTGGTATTTACCGTATCAGACACAGAGATTCCCGGATGCTGATCTCTGTCGTGGCAAAAACAATCACTTCCTCTTGCAAAAGTTAAAAGTAAAAGCACATGTTTGTTTTGTTGCTGCAGTGACAAGTATTGAAATATTTCAAGATTTGGTCGATTGATGAACAGAGCTGTGAGGTAGCTGACATGCAATGTATGAAATAAACAACAACACCACATAAGTAAATCCCTTAAACTTATGTATGAGCCAAACAATACTAAAGCTAATTCAGTTTCATTTTCCAAAAACACTGAATATAAAATCTTAATTGCAGATAAACCAGGAAGGATGAGCACAAATTTCCCTCTGCACCATAGACCCTTTATGAAAAGCTCTTCACACAACGTCCAGCACGCAAACAAACAAAAAGTAACGAAATATTAAAGAACTGTTAATATTCCTATGATTAAGAATAACTCTGAAGCAGCTCCAGAGCACTAACACAGGACAAGAGAACAGCCCAGTTCAAACAGGCGTGTTTACAAACGAGTAACAGGCGACGTGTTGAGCATCTTTTGTGTTTTTTCCCTCTGCAGGCGTGGCTCCGTAAGTTTGGCTACCTGTCCAAGGCCAGCGGGCAGATGTCCACCATGCAGTCGGCTCAGATTCTGTCCAAAGCCATCAGCGACATGCAGCGCTTCTATGGGCTGGAGGTGACCGGCGAGATGGACCCCGGCACCGTCACGTAAGCTCTTCATTCTCTGAGTAGCTGTGGTTGTTTTCATGTCTCACAAACATTCAGCATTACAGATGCTTTGTCTCCGGTTTTAAGAGCACGTAGGAATTTGCTCATCATTCATTTGCTCTATTTTATTTTCATGCATCTTATTGTATAGATGGAACAATACGAGGCCACAAGTTAAAGCAACAAACCACAACTGAGCAGCCACACATCCTGGAGCAATGTGTTGCAGGGAACTGGTTGTTCTCCTGCACACAATGACATTACCAGTTTGATGTGTTTAAATCAACCATGACGACTGAAACAAGGCCAGCTCCTAATAACCCTGGTTTTTTTAACGATGATAAGGTTCCCAGTGTAACTCAGTTTGTTTTTGCTTAATGAGTTTATTCAGACTATTATGTCATATCCTCATATTCCACTGTGACCTTGATTCACTTTAGTCGGCCATTGTTTTCATATTGTGAACTGAAGGAAAAATTACAAGGTCTTAAAGCAGCAGTTTGTCATTTTTAGAAAATAGGTTGTGTTGAGTTCTTGCTGTCAATCGGTAGATGAGAGTATTGATACCACAAATATGAAGCTACAGGTAGGCTAGCTGCTGTTTAGCTTAGCTTAGCATGAAGACTGGCTTCAGAGAAAAACTGTTAGCCTAGCTCTGTATATGAACACTAGTGAAAGCTGTAAATTGTACTGTTTATCAGCACTTCTGTCATTAAATGTTTTGAACACAAAGTACTGTACAATAACTGTCTGTAGACGTGTGTGTTGGCATATGTGAAATGCTGCTTAATGCGTTATTATGAACTTGTTTTGCTAACAATGGCTAACGTGGCTAACGTAAACATTGTATCTGTGCAACTGGAACGCATTCTTCTAGTCCACGAAATGTAAAAGTATTTTTTCTTTTTGCATCTAACAGTTCATTGTGTGTTTATTGTGCGTGTGTTTGTGTAGAGCCATGCGCAGACCCCGTTGCGGCCTCCCCGACAGAAACCCAGAGCAGGCGGTGGACGGTGCGAGGAAGAAGCGCTACACACTCACCGGGCAGCAGTGGGACAAAGACCACATCACTTACAGGTTCAGAGCACTGAGATTTAAAACAACACAATAACCAGTTTAACATAGTCAACTTAACGCAACCCACCTTCTCTTCTGGCCTCAGCATAGTGAAGCAGCTCATCCCCCCCTCGCTGGGAGAGGACCTGACGATCGAAGCCCTCACCAAGGCCTTGGCCGTGTGGAGACGCGTGACCCCGCTGACCTTCGAGGAGCTGCCGACTCTAACCGACATCAGGATCAACGGCAGCCGGACGGAGCTCGCCGACATCCTGCTGCTGTTCGCCTCTGGTTTCCACGGCGATATGTCCCTGTTTGACGGCGAGGGGGGGTCACTGGCACACGCCTACTACCCCGGACCAGGAATTGGTGGGGACATACATTTTGATGCAGACGAGCCCTGGACACTTGAAAACCACAATCCAGATGGTTAGTGGGTTGATTTATCTTTTTTCTCGTGGGAACTGAACTTGAACTCGTTTATGGGACAAATCATCAGTGTCCACAACGTGAGGGATTGATGCCGTACTATTAAAATGTTAACTTCTGAAGCTTGTTAGAGTTATTTATTACCTTAATTTAATTTATGTGTTTTCTTCAGTCTTTGTACTGTCAATCATCATCATTTGCAAAATAGTGGGGAAACTTCATCTTGTGTGTTTCAGAAAAGTTGTACTAGATCACGGAGATAACATGGAAAAGTAGAATAGTACTTAGGAGACCTCATATTTCCTTCTAGGCCCAACAGTCCCCTTTTGGAACAACATTTAATTTCCCTATATCCAGTTTTAATTTGGATCTGCATGCGCAAACTCGAAAAATATGTCCCCGAACCATGTCTGATTCTTTCTGTTAAAATCTCATAATGATAAAGGAAGTAGAAGCAGTTCCTCGATCTGTCCTATGATTGGGACAAAAATGTAATTAGCTCTTTCCTGAACCAAATCACATCCTCCAGTCGTTAGAGAGTAATCCTGCAAACTAAGAGACAAACAAATAACTGCAGACGAGAACATATCCTCAATGTCCGAGGTAGAAATCTTACCTCAGAGTTGATATCAGTCATTATCAGTCATTGTATGTATGATATTTGTATTAAATCAATTTTTCTTACATGCTGTGTCTGTGTTGCAGGGATTGACCTCTTCCTGGTTGCCGTCCATGAGCTCGGTCATGCTCTGGGCCTGGAGCACTCCGATAACCCCAGTGCCATCATGGCTCCTTTTTACCAGTACATTCACACGGACAACTTCACGCTGCACGAGGACGACGTCCGAGGAATACAGCACATATACGGTGAGAGGCCCAGGCTGTTCGGATACACCTGTTCCTGTGGGGCTTCAGCAATCACAGTTATTTAAAGCCACTGGTGGGCTTAGGAACCACTGAGGTACTTTAATAGTGTTGCACTGAGACTTGTCACTTCCTCTGAAAACTGCAATCAGATGTCAGATTGGCCTCTGTACACAAAAAATATGATTTGAAAACGTTTTAATTCAAATTAACTAGTAAAAACAGTCATATCAAATGGTGCTGGAAAATTAAATTAGATTCGGCTTTGTATGATTCATATTTAAGTGCAGAATTGGTCTCACGCTGCCTGAGGACTAGGCACAGGGGACAGAAGGGAAAACAGAAGTCTCCAAGTCCTCGGTGCTGCTACACTGGGAGGACTGTGGCTCTCAGATCACTGGGAGGCTGGCCTACACAGTGTCGGCTGTAATTCGAGGTTATATCCCACTCGTGCAACGTCTGGGCCTTTTATCAGAGGAAGACTAGATTCCTTTGAGACACACATGGTCGAACCGCACACAACACCAGCGGACCTCTCTCGAAACAGCATGTCATGCATGCCGTTATGATGGTATCATGCATTCCCGGTATGAATGGATGGCATTGTTAATTGCCAGATAACATATTTGTGTATGTGCGTGCGTATTGGATAGAGCTCATATGTAAATTAAAATGTGTTGTTTGTACACGTGGGTGTGCTTCTGCAGTGGCCCCTCTTATTAGAGCTGTAATTACAGGCTACACATCTGATTTCATCCCAGACATTGTATATACCCAATGATTCTTCGTCTTCTACAGAAAAACAGGGATTTTCTAGCAAGGTTGAATGTTTTTTTTTACCCACATTTGTTTCTGCTTCGTTGTTTCGTCCTGGTCACATCTGTGCTGTCGTGTAACAGATCCAAAATCTGATTCATTTTGGGAATGTTGTCAAAAGGTTTTCTTTGGCAAACTCAAAAATCTTTCCACACCCACACAAACTCTGGCGTCTTGATTTGCCTGAACTCCAGGTCTGATCCAGAGGAGCTTTTTCGGTGAAGCAAAAAATCAGGTCGGTTTTTCTGGTGTAAATACTCAGAGGTAAATGAAATGAAACAGTAGTTTCCCTTTATTAGGCAGCACTTGAATAAATAGGCTCTGATTAAAATAGAAAAAGGATCTGAAGACTCTAAACAGACACTGACGCAGCATAAACATTTCTCCTTTGTGGAGGTTTTTATCATGAGAGCTGCAGCAGCCTGGTAGTTTTCTGCCTCCAGGTTAGTTTTTCCTCCCCAGCTCCTCATATGTTCCTGTCCACAAATTAGAGGAGGGACATGGGATCAATTCATGTCCATTTCTGGGAGCATTTTGCTCTGTTACCTGCTGTAAAAGAGCGAATTAACTTGTGAAATAAGACAGTATATATATTTTTTAGCTTTTATGGCTGTTCTTTAAAGCTGCACTAATCAATTTTTATATCAACAATGGATCAGGTTCCATCAGGGACTATGTGTTATGGGAATGAGGTCAGACACGGTGATACTGTAAAACTGCAGCCAGAGAGACTCCTGTGGAGTCGGTGGAGGCAACACAGACCTGAGAGGACTTAAATTCAACGGCTGGACAAAAACACAGACTCCATGTTCATTATATCAGCTTCTCACCAATATAGACAGAGTTGAGTTGACAGTTGCTTCCATTGCTTCCAAATGGCCACAGAGGACAAACCCTTTGTAGCATCAACAGAACTGTTTATGCCACTGGACAACAACTTTTCATCTGACATAGTTGTCTCCATGTGTGTGTTTGTGTTTGTGTGTCATGACTCATACTGTTTATCTGTGGGCCTGAGTCATGCATGTCAACAAATGCCGGGCCGAGCTAAAGTTGTGACGGTGGACACAAATAGATCAAGGTATGAGCACGGAGAAGTGTCCAAATACGTTGGGTTCAAACTGTAAGAGGTCTAAAGACATCATGTTAGGGCCGGTCCTTCAGATGTGGACCAGGGATTTGCATAAAAATGGGCAATGTTCGCTTGGACCAACTCCAAATGGAGTCTCAAATTCGTCCTGTCCACTTGCTGTTAATACCAGACACACTTCCATCCTCAGCTGCTCGTATACCAGTCCATTATTCCTGTGATTCTGTGGGGACATAGTGAGTCTCTCAAATCCACATCCATACCTCAAACTAAGGAAGAGTCCATTATGTGTTGAAGTAAAGTAAAGCAGACTTGAGCAAGTTACCAAAAATCTGGGGAAAATAGCTCATCTTTGTGGCTCCAAGAACGTATTGGATTGTACCAGAGATACTGAATTTGAGTTCCACATCTTACTGCCTGAGTAACTGGCCCACAGCAGCCCTGGATATATTCCTAGAAATGTTTCTGGCCCTAGAGTATCCTCAGTGCATCTTCTAGCCCATCAGCTGTCTGTGGCTGTTACATAACTTAATGTATCTGTGTGTTTTCCTCTCGTAGCAACCGGCAGGGCTCAGTTTTCCAAAGGGCTGCAGCCCAGTCACAGTCGGAGCTTTTAGCCGCTCTGCACAAAATGGAAAATTACTTTGTTCTCTGTGTGAGAGGGAGATAGAGAGGACACTGTGAGGAGAAGGGAGGACAGAGTTTAAAACAAATTCCACACAGACGGGCTGGAGGGATTTATTTCATATTTCATTTCAGCTGGAAGTTGTTTAATCCATTTAATTATGAACAGTGAAAGTCGATCTTTCCCTTTTTTAATTTCGAAGTTTCTTTTCTTTCACAGGTCCTCCTCTCTCCACTGGTGCCCCGCCCACTTCTCCTCACATCCCTGACAACGAACCCAAGGTCGACTCCCCGACCCCCCCTTCCCCTCCTGAAGATGCCCCCACTCCCGCTCCCCCCGCCGACCCCACACCTGAACCAGCCAACCCGACCGAGGTCATCCAGGATCCGATCCCTACATCAACTCCCGTCCTCCCAACTTCCACCTCTACCGTCTCAGCACGTCAACCAGAACCTGTCACCCCTCCGGTGAGAAAGGATGACCCTCCTCTTCCTCCCGCGCCTCCTCCTCGGCCCCCTGCTCCCCCTCGGCCTCCCAAGCAGCCTGACAACCAGGCCCCAGACATCTGCGATGGGGACTTCGACACGGTGACCATGCTGAGAGGGGAGATGTTTGTTTTCAAGGTGAGCATCTGCAGAAGTTGTGTTTAAACCAGGTCCGTGTGTTGGGTTCGACATTTATAAGCTCCGTCCACATGGTGTGGATCAGGGAGCGTGTCACTGCCGCCTGGTGTTTTCACGACCTCTGACCTACACAGGGAAGCACGTTTCCAACTCTATGAACCGACAGGACGCAGCCCAGAGTCACAACAGGATGAAGTTGTGTAAGGGGAATATTTCTAATGAAAGACGATCAGATGAAACACATTATTATTTCATTTCCTTACTCATGCAGGGTCGTTGGTTCTGGCGGGTGCGGAGGAACCGGGTCTTGGATAACTACCCCATGCCCATATCGGTCTTCTGGGTCGGCCTTCCCACTGACATCGACGCTGCCTATGAACGCCACGATGGCAAATTTGTCTTCTTTAAAGGTTGGTCAAAGCTGTTTATTGACAATTTAAAAGAATTTGTCACTCTGCATACATCATGGCCCCATGCTGGTTTATTACATCAAGACCCTCTTGGAAAACTATGCTGAGCATTTTTATGGTTAAGTGCTTGAGGGCACAACAAAAGGTCAGATCCACAGCTGCAGAGTTGAGCTCCAGCAGGGAGCTGTTGACGTGTGAGCTCCACAAACACAAAGTGGTGAGAGGGACACAAATCTCTGCTTTGATTTGATTTGTTCAGACTGAAACTCTGCAAAATCTGCAGTTTTTGTCCCCCTCCCACCTCAGTGTGATTCATGAGGTGATGGTAATAATTCAACACAGCTATAACTCTGTGTAGCTGGCACGCACTCTCTCTCTCTATCTCTCTCCCTAATAATGCCTTGGCCTCTTTTGTGTGTGTGTGACTGTCTCACTGAGTGTATTCTTGTGTGTGTGTGTGTTACTGAGTTCTTGAGATCAGTGTGGCAGCTGTTACTGGCCCAGTATGCTCCCAGTCCAGCTGAGCCCCAAAAGGCCTCATCAGAGAGGTGGAGGATTGCATCAGCCTGCTCCGCTCCAGATGTGAGCAGCTGCAGAGCTTTCACTTTAGCTATGAGGCCATGTTGGGCTTTGTCCTGCATTTTCAGGATTTTTACTTGCTATCGATCATGAATTCATTCAGCATGAAGAGCTGCGGGACCTTAACTCAGGAGTCTTGGAACAAATATGCATGAAAACCTGCAGAAATTACTTAAGTACTGCAGCAGTCGAAACATCAGTTGATAATATTTAAACAGTATTTCAACGTCAGTGTGCAGTGACTAGTAAAAGCCACTGTGTGCAGGCTTAGTTAGCCTTTATCGTTGAGTGCAGTGTGTTGCGGTGCTGTCGCACCCTGGCAGTGGAGGTGGAAAGTGGCTGAATGTGTGTCCAAAGGTTAGGGTTCGGGGAGAAACTGGCTCCCACATAAGTAAATCTTGGAAAATCAGTGTTAAGCCTACATTTTCTACCTTGCCTGTCCTTTCCATTTTTCCTCTGGAGTGGGTAAACCCCCTGACATATGCCATATGTTCTAACCATTGCTTTTACTCCATGTGCCAACGGGGTTTTGGCTCAGCTTTGTTTCTGTTTCTCTCTTCATTAGCTTTTCTTCTTGTATTTCCATTCTCTTAGTCTAAGCCTGGTACTGGCATGTGCAGGAATGTTATTCTATGTGTGTCCCCATCTCTCTGGAGAAACATTGGTCCTTTATGTCCCTGCAGATGACAGATACTGGGTGTTCAGGGAGGCTGATGTGCTGCCAGGATACCCGCAGCCCATACACGAGTACGGACAAGGAGTTCCTACACACAATATCGACACAGCAATCTGGTGGGAGCCCAACGAATACACATACTTCTTCTCAGGAGACAGGTATATATCCTTGACACAGGCAGAAGTATGCAACAGGGGCCTATTTATACAGCAAGCATGGAAATAGATATTGTCCCAGTTGTCGTTAAACCCTATCGATCTATATATACTTCCTTTATCTGTCTGTGTGCAGATACTGGCGATACAGCGAGGAGACCCGCACCACAGACCGTGACTTCCCCAAGCCAATCAGCAGATGGGGCCGGATTCCTCCCTCGCCCAAAGGAGCCTTTCTCAGTGACGACGGTGGTAAATAATGACTTCTAAATCCAGTTTTTATTCGAGGAAAGGGAACGTCAGATAAGCCCCCTGTCGGGTGAGACAACAAACACGAAAAGCTGTGCACACAATGGTGACCGCAGGAGAACAGGCGCGAGGGAGCAGAGGTGGAGGGAGGGAAGGAAGGAAAGGTTAGAGCGGTGATATGGGGGTGTGTTAAAGACAGAGAGGGGAAAGCTTGGTTAGGCTGGAGCAAGCGGAGCAGAGAGAAGGGTGAGAGGATGAGAGAGAGAGAGAGAGAGAGAGAGAGAGAGAAGGGAGGAATGAGGGCTCTGGTTTGAGGGTTGGCAACGTCCTTCCTTTTTAGAAATTAGATTTGTGGCAGAGCTGCTCTGAAAGCACTCTCTCAGTAACATTCAGATCTTATCTCCACCCAAACTGTACTAATGCTGCTGCACGTCACTTTGTCTCACCTCACAGTAATATTGCCACTCAGAAATCTATTTACAATTTGGTTTAATTTATTTACTCTTAACCTTCCCGTGTTGTGTTTACAGCCGATGTGAATAATATCTGTTGAATGGAAACTTTTCTCTTCCATGTTTCCCATGTCACCTGAATGCAGCATCAGTGTGGAGCTATCAAACTGACCAGGCTGCTCTCAGCAAAATATCGTAGGAAATGCTACTAAAAGTAATGCACTACAATTCGTATGAACTACTCCTAACCAGCTTTGGGGGAGCCCAGCTTGCATAAGTTTGAAAACCCCTGGCTTACAGGATGGAAACTAAATATGCAACAGACATGGTATGACCTGTTTTGGAAAGATCTTGAACTTCACTACCATAGCCCAATGCAAAACTATAGGGGGCGCCACTGAGTAGGACCAAAACACTACACAAAAAACTAGATTTTATAGTTTTATTAGTAAGAAAAACTAAATCTGACTAAACAAGTGTTTTTATCTTAACTGATTTCAAGCTGCAAGTTCCTGCTTGTTCTTGTGGTTATTCTGGTATCAGCTCGTCACTGGGACTCAGAATCGGTTTCATCATCATCAAGTAATATCACAACGTGTGTTGTCGTGAGATGAATGTGATGGTGCAACCATTTATTTAAACATATGACAACACACAGATTAAAAAACACTCCTTATCTTCGTGAAATGCAGTTAAGCCTGAAAAACCCTCTCTCTTCTTCCTGCTCTCAAACACAACAAGCTCCACCCTGTCCCGGCTCCTCCTCTGCACAGATCTGTAAGAATAAGGAAAGGCTCCTCGAACAGCATGGTGTGAAATACAGGAAATGAGTCACTCAAGTGAAGTGAACGAGAGCAGAAGGAGCAGCGATTTGTTTTCCTCCTGAGCTCAGGCTTTGTTTCTGCTCCGAGTGAAACTCTTTGACATTCACTGTCAAGGGAGGGGGGGGTGAAATGGCGCAGCAGGAAAATCAACTGGACGGGAAACAGTTCTGCTGTTCGATCTGTCTGGATCTGCTGAAGGTTCCTGTGACTATTCCCTGTGGACACAGCTACTGCATGGGCTGTATCAATACCCACTGGACCAATGAGGACAAGAAGGGAACCTACAGCTGCCCTCAGTGCAGACAGAGCTTCACACCGAGGCCTGTCCTGGTGAAGAACACTATGTTGGCCTATTTAGTGCAGGACCTGAGGAAGTCCGGACTACAAGCCACTCCTGCTGACGGCTGCTGCTACGCCGGAGCCGAAGATGTGGCCTGTGACGTCTGCACTGGGAGAAAGCTGAAAGCCCTCAAGTCCTGTCTGGTTTGTCTAGTCTCTTATTGTGAAAAACACCTGCAGCCTCATTACGAAGCAGCTCCGTTTGAGAAGCACAAGCTGGTGGAGCCCTCGGAGAAGCTCCAGGAGAACATCTGCTCCCGTCACGGCGAGGTGATGAAGATGTTCTGCCGCACTGATCAGCAGTGTATCTGTTATCTCTGCCCTGTGGATGAACATAAAGGCCACGACACAGTGTCAGCGGCAGCAGAAAGGACCGAGAGGCAGAGGGAGCTGGAGCTGAGCAGGGAGAAGATCGAGCAGAGACTCCAGGAAAGAGAGAAGGATCTGAAGGAGCTTCAACAGGAGGAGGAGGCTGTCAATGGATCTGCTGATAAAGCAGTGGAGGACAGTGAGGAGATCTTCACTGAGCTGATCCGTCTGCTTAAGAAAAGAAGCTCTGATGTGAGGCAGCAGATCAGATCCCAGCAGGAAACCAAAGTGAGTCGAGTCAAAGAGCTTCAGGAGCGACTGGAGCAGGAGATCACTGAGCTGAGGAGGAGAGACGCGGAGCTGAAGCAGCTCATACTCACCGAGGATCACAACCAGTTCCTGCAGAGCTACTCCTCCCTGCCCCCCCTCAGAGAGTCCACGCACTCGTCCAGCATCAGCACCCGGCCTCAGAGGTACTTTGAGGATCTGATGGCCGCCGTGTCAAAGGTCGGAGATCAGCTTCAGGACATTCTGAGTGAGACACGGACAAGCGATTCACCGACGGCGACTCCGGCTGTTGTTACCCTGTCACAACGAGAGCCCAAGACCAGAGCTCTGACGGGAGCCCAAGACCAGGGCTCTGACGGGACGCTGCTACTGGGAGGTGGAGTGGAGAGGACGAGGAGTCTACGTCGCTGTCGCCTACAAGAACATCAGCCGAGCGGGGAACTCCTGCGAGTGTGGATTTGGACTCAACGACAAATCCTGGACGTTAGATTGTGACCGATCCAGTTATAACTTTTACCACAACAATGTCAAAACTCCAGTGTCGGGTCCGCAGTGCTCCCGAGTCGGAGTGTACCTGGACCACGGCGCCGGAGTTCTGTCCTTCTACAGCGTCTCCGCCGCCATGACGCTCCTCCACAGGGTCCAGACCACCTTCACTCAGCCTCTGCACGCTGGACTGTGGCTTTACTATGGAGACACAGCTGAGTTCTGTGGCCTCAAATAGACTGGAGTCCTTTTTAAAACACTTTGCTTGAACTTCTTGGTTCTCCATGTTTGTTGCTCACAGCTTGTTGACATCTCTGCTTTGCACCTGTCAATCAAAATGTAAAATGTACATCCTTGTTTGTTCATGTGGCGCCGTAATAATTGGAAAGATTTATTCAAGTAGACAACTCTGGGAATTTAACATCATTTTACAATCAGCTTTAAATTATAATAATAGTAATAATAATAATAATACATCGCATTTACAGCATATAGCTCTTTTCCAATAGTTCTTAAAGACGCAGGTTTAAATGTGAACTTGTCAAAAATTACTTTTTCATTGCAAACTGAATATCCATCTCTCACAAGTGCCTAACACATCAATTCAGACGTTTTATTGTTTTTAAATTACGTTTCAAAATTATTTATACGTCAAGTCAACCCTTACCTTTGCTCTTCCTTATTTGGAAAGATGTCAACAACATATTTTGTTTACAGCTTCCATGTTTTTTTTTCACATTCTGACTTATCAACTTTTGTTTATCCAGCTTTAGTATTGCAAAATCTGGTGTTTTTCCAAATTGTGAAATTCTGTGCGGCTCCAGATAATGTTTTGGACTCTGTGAATCACAATAAGTGTTTTTATTGGGTTACATTTTTTACTGGTTACAGTGTGATAACAGATATTCCTTTCTGCTCTATCAGAGAAGGAACATTTTGCCTGTGGTTGATGTAAACGGTTTACAGAAAATGTTTGTGTGTATGTATCTGAGCTCAATACATGTATTTGCACTATGGTGATGAAGTGGCCAATCAGCCTTGGTGGAGGTTTGTGCTCTATCTGCCCTTCTATCTGATATATAGCTTCCTCATGTTTTTGAATGGGCACATATTTTTGTAAAACTTGTTGCTTAACAGCTCTGGACATGCAAAAGTCACTTTGGCTCAAAATGTGCAAAAGTTGGACAGAGTGAGAATAAACTCGTCCCAGAAGAAACATTCCTGAGTCTGTGAACTTTGTTTCACATCGACAAGACAAATGGTGAAATAAACGAGACTTCAAAACAGTTGTTCAAACTGAGAACTGGGAATCTTTCTACCTTTTCTGTGTTTTTGTCTTTAGCCTGAAATGACTCATTCAGCTTTTATCAAAGGTCAATGAAGGTATTTTGTACAAACCAATAAACCTTGTTATGATGATCTCTTTGCTTCCTGTCGATTCTACCACTGCAGTCATTCATGCAATATTTCAAAAGCCTCCACCCGTAACCTCTCATCCTCGCCTCCCCACTCCCTGAGCTCCATGTTTCCTACTGGGCAGTGACGAGGTCGGGGCATCATTCTTTCAATGCTCCATTCTACGTGAGTCCTCTGACCGAAATCTCTTTTATCTCCCTCTCACGCAGCTTTCACCTATTTCTACAAGGGCAGCAGTTACTGGAGGTTTGACAACCACAAGACCGAAGCAGACAAGGGCTTCCCTCGCTCCATCCTGAAGGACTTCATGGGCTGCACGGGCGCTCCTGACCCTCCACCCGACACGGACACTGAGCAGGAAGCCAAAGACAAACCAGTGAAGCCTTCGGACCGAGGCAAAGACGAGCACAAAGAACCGGATCAAGACACGAACGCAGAAGAAGACACCAGCTCAAAGCCCGACGGCACGGACGGAGAGGACGACCAGGACGTGAACGTTGTGGTGTCGATGGACGACAACGAGTCAAAGATCATGACTCTGATCATGGTGACGGTTCCTCTCGTGCTCATCCTGTTCATCCTCGTCCTGGTCTACGCCATCCTCAGGACTCTGAAGAACAAGGAAACGCCGAGGGCCTTGGTGCACTGCAAGCGCTCGCTGCAGGACTGGGTGTGACGCACCGAGGGGGAGGAGGTGGAACAGGTGTTGATCATTTGTGCGTCACATTTTTACACGCAACTGAAAGAGGCTTTGACGCAGAACTAAAGTCTGACAAAGCTGAGGAAGAGTCACCTTTTTGAATCCCGTTCATTGTGAGAACTTGAAATAATCCTAAAGTGGTAGAGCTGGTGCCTGTGGACCTACAGTATACATTTCCTTCTAGTGGCCTTGAGGTTTTATTCCTGTGCCTCCCTCTGTGCCTTTCAGATGTCTGACAACATCTTTTTCTTAGAAAATCATCCCTGTTAACATCACAACTTAAAATCATCAAATGTGTTAAAAGACACAAGACTAATCATACAAAGAAGAGACAGATGTTGTATTTGTAGTTTAAATGCAGAAAAAGTCGATAATGCACATACATTAACCAGAAGCACAAAAACACACAAACACACACTGTACAATCACACAAACATGTGCTTATAGCTATTAAAACACAAAGCCAATACATTCACTAATAAGAACAACTTTTTATTAAATTTGTATCAACAAGTTTGACATTTTCCTTCTGAGAATTTGCACTTTTCGTTCTGTTTTTTGTTGTTTTTGTTTTGTTGATGTTGCTTCACTGCAGACGTGTGTGTGTGTTCGTGCAAACTGAGTTGATCAAACACACACACACACACACACATACACAAACACTAGCAGGAGAAGCTTGTCCTCGACCTGTGCAGGAATGTCTGACAGCTGTGTGCGTCCATGCCTGCCCTTCTCCCACTGAGCCCATTTTGTGTTGCCCTCACACACACACCAGTAACACATGATCTAAAAAAAAGAAAAACACCTCACTGCACTCATGTGTGCATGCATGTCCACATGTGCACACACACACACACACACACACACACACACACACACACACAGAACGACCACTTCCCTAGACAAAGGCACATAGAGTTTTTGCTCACAGACACACGGGCTCCAGCCTCCCTCTCCTCCCACCACAGCCACAATATAAAATAAAAACACGATCCCAGTGGAGACGTATTGATTTACGACTGGTGTTGAGGCTGGGATGAAATATAAGAGGGTTGGGAGGGGCAATTAAATCACTTTTAAAAGTATAGAATCGAAAAAAAGAGATGTGGTTTATATCAAATCTGTCCATCTCAGCTCAGCCCGACCCCTGAAGAGCAGAAAACACAGCAACATTGTGTGTCTCTCTCTCTCTCTCTCTATCTCCTCTTCTCTTCTTCATGCTGCAGCTGAATGGAGTCCGAGCTCAGTTCAGTGTGCAGCCTGCAGGCCGGAGGAGAATGGATCAGGGGTCTGGTTTCCATTACAGCCACATGTTGCTGATTTAGTAATGTCAGGCACGGGAGAGAGAGGGGAGAGGGGAGGGGAGGGAAAAATGCAAAAGGGAGGAGGTATTAAAAAAAGACGGTGGTGGGGAGGGAAAGAAAGAGAGATTAAGGATCGGAGAGGGAGGTGGAAGGGGGGGGGGCAGCTTCTCAGTTCTGAGGGAAGGAGGGAGGTTGGAAGGATGTCGGGGAGGGGCAGCGCTGGCGTTGTGTCTCCTGACCTACATCGGGCCATGAAGTCCACTCCTCTTTCTTTCAACCCGTCTTGCTTTTGCTCTGCTTGTTGTCATGAGCGAGAGATGACTTCCTCTACTCTCTCCCTCCCTCCCTCCCTCCCTCCCTTGCTCTTGTTTGATTCTGTTTTTCAATCTGTCCTTTTTTCTTTAATTTCTGCTTCTGTGCTCCCGAAACGTTTGAATTTTCTTTCTCCTCTCTTGTGTAAGAGGCCCTCGAGTGTATAAAGAGATGATCCGTGCACACAAACATCTGCAGGACGTGATGTGATCCTGTCTGAACGTGTATTTTCTCCTCTCTCTCTCTCTTTCTCTCTCTTTACCTGTGTCTGTGTAAAGCCACTATTCACATGCTACGATCATTAACCCTTTCCTTTATATCTGTGCCTTTACATTGTGCTTGTATTTTGTTTTACATGTGTCGTTTTGTGCCTTAAAGCCCGATTCATGCTTCTGAGTTGAATCTCGGCTCCGGCGTAGCTCCGACACAGAACCATGAATCGGCCTTATGTCTGTGAACATTGGGGGGGGCATTGTTTTTAACTATAAATAGCATGAGGGACCATTTAAAAAGTGTGTTTCTTCTTCTTTTTCTTTTAAACTTTGCTTTATAATTTGTAGTTTTTGTACATTTTGTAGATTATTACTACCATGTTGATGCATGCGGGGCATGTTCTGTTAGGCCTGTGCACTCCTGAGTAGAGTCCATTGAATGATTTCACAATAAAACTCACAGGTAAATGCAACACAATGCTGCAGTTGTGTGCAGTTTATGGCTTTTTTTTTGTGTGTTCTTGTTTATTGCTTCAGGTTCTTGTAATTACGTTTTAATCCTGCTGCGCAAATGTCAAATTCAAGAAGTCGATTGTTCTTTTGGCCACAAGAGGGAATCATTGTTAGTGAAATGATGCTGACGACAACACAAACACAACCATAATCTCATAAAGTAAAGCAGAAAATAACAATAAAACATTTTGATTGTGTGCTTATACACAGATGGAATGTTGTAAAGTAAGTATGGACGTTTACTGCAGCACTGAATTAAGTGTTTCCATTTTATGTGTCACTACATTTCTTTTTAAAGGTTATTATAATGCTGCTTAATACTTTTTATATTTGTGTTTTAGAGGCGGAGGTGGAAGAATTTTTTTACGTAACATTAGCAATACAACAAATATATATCTACATTACAATAAGTGCTACTCACAATAAGTGCATTCAACCATGAGGGTAGAACCCAGAACAACAAGAATTAGGTAAATAAAATTTGCTTCAAAAAGGCCAAACTACAAGTTCTAGATATAAGGGCAACTAAACTGACGTTGTAGATTATGTATATATATATATTGAATATAGTATGGTATAAGTAAAAATGCTCTGTCAGTCTTATATTAAATTATATTCACCTCCACCAAGGAAGTTACCATTTAGTCGGCATTATTACACAAAAACTACTAGATGTATTACCATGACACTTTGAGGAATGATGCTAAGTTGTGGGTCTGAATCCCACCGTACGGATGTATTTGTGTGTCTTTGTGTGCACATGAGGTCTGTGTGTCAATGCCTCTGTCTGCTGTGAGAGAGTGATGGCACCTCCCTGCACGTCTTCACGTCAGAGGTAATCAGGATTAGCTTCTGTCACAGATCATCCACTGCAGCTTGACCTCGTCCTCCGCTTTCTCTTTCACCTCATTTAATACAATTTTTTAAATAGTGTGTGAACAACTCTGATTTTCTCTGATGGGGGAGAAAAGTGTTTCCCTCCTCTTCGCTCTCTTCCTCTCTCCGGAGTCCTTGCCCCGACCTGCCCTGTCCTCCATGTGATCCAGCTGTTCATTCAGGATTGAGGCCAGTGTGGAGCTGCCTCTTCCAGCCAAGGGTCTGTGTCATGGACGTGTTCTCCCAGCTGATCCCCTGCTGAGCTGATAATGGGATCTGCCTACGGCCTCCTGCCTCAGGTGCAGCACAGGTTCTCGTGAGGTTCCCACTCTGCAGCACAACAACAGGACGTCTGACCCAGTGAATGTTTCTCCACCTCTCCAGGGCTCGACCTTCCTGACTGTTACCCGACATGTGCAGTTCACCATGACTGCTGCTCAGGTTGTTTATCTGCAGCTCCTCCACTGCAGCAGCTTTAATCATCATCATCATCATATTAGAACCCATTAGATCAAAATGTGTCATTTCCTGTTTACCTGCTGCCTAGTTGGCGAGGGCAGATCTGGATAATCACTAATCACTTTCCAGCTTCATGCCAACATTTCTCTCCTTCCCCACCGTTTATCTTCCTCCTCCTCTTATCTTTCTCTATCTTCTCTGATTATTGTTAAAAACAGTATTTCTAACTTATTTTTTACTACCTTCAATGGAGGAAAGCTTGTGATATGTTTCCTATACATGAGAAACAGTTTGTTGCTGCAGCTGTGAGGTGGAGGATTTTTTTTATTCTTTATTTACGGTTATGTGGTTTTAGTGCGGTGGTTTCCAAATGAGGTTTGGGTTCCTTCCAAGAGGTTCCCTAGAGGAGATGATTAACAGAGCAGGACAAGAGATGAAACTACAGCCAATACACACATTTATATGAAGTATAATGACGTATATTACTTATTTTATATATAATATATTCATACTAACAACACATGGACATGTTGAATGTGTCAAGGGGAGTAAAGTATTTAGTTTTATAGAGGGGGGCAAGGAACACGGGTTGTAAATTTGTGAGCTCACTTCAATAAAGAAACTCTGAAGCTACAGCATCTATAGGAGGGTTGTATGGAAAAAAAATACATCTGAGGTTTTGCTGTTTAACATTTAAGGTCATATGTGACTAAAAGAGATAGATACAAATGTCAAGTTCCAACAGGACAAGAAGAGGAAGTAGATCAGCAGATCTCTGATCAGACCCTGAGACTAATAAGCTTTTCCCTCCTCTCCGTCTCCACTTGACCGTCATTTAGTGAAATGCTTTGACTCTACAGTATAAACCTCTCGCTGCCTCCCGGTCAGCAAGAGGCGCTGCGTCACTCACTGGGGATCAAACAGTAATGAGGATGAGATAATGAGGAGCAGAGATGGTGGAGGACGAGAAAACAGGAGATTCAAGCTGACACAGGCACCGACAAATACAGTCTGCATATAGGTCAGAAAAGACATGTGTTCAAAATATGTATTTTTTTTTAATTCCTCATTATCACATCAAAAAGAAATGGGAAAGAAGTGATGTTTTAAAAATGTCCCTTATTTTGCAGAAACACAAAATTCATGATCAAAATGCAAACTCATAATATCACAAACACCACAGAGATTTGAGATTTTGGTCATATTTACATTCAGCTGTAAACTGCTGGGAAAAAGGTGTGTGGTCACTTCTTTATCACAAACCCAGAGTCTGCAGCTTTATGAGGAAATCATCACGTTCCTTGTTGCTATGGTTCTCTTCTGTCTGATGACGTTTCGTCCCGATGACACTCTTCTCTGCCGTTAATCTGCAACTCCTCACAGTCCAGGATTGTGCCTTGACCTTCAGGTGCTGCCGGGTAATCCCGTTAGTCGCAGGCAGCCACTGTGCAAATCCCAGCACACTTGTGCCGGCTGTGGCGCACTCTGGTTCTCCCACCCCACCGGCATGCAGAGGCACCTGTAGACGCACAGGTAAGAAACACAACTCTGTTACTCTGAGAAATGCACAAATTCCTGCGTGGATAATTACTACCTGGGTGCATAACTGTGATTGGTGAAGTTGCAGCAGAAGTGTGGTTTGCAGAGGATGTGAAGAAGTCATGGAGATATAATAGCTGCCTTTATTTCAGGACTGTGACTTGTATGAAATGCTGAAGCCTCAATAGAATGAATGGTTTCAGATAGATAGATGAAGAATTACATATTCAGGGCCTCCTCCTCCTCCTCATGGTTTATGCTGGTTTGAGGATCTGCGGCTGGCGAGGACACACGTCAGGAGTCGTCCCCGGCTGTAGATTAGTTGTGTTGCACTGTTGAATCTAAAGACTTTGAGATTAGGGGCCTGTGTGATCTCTGCTGGTGAAGAGTTTGTCGGGAATCACAAGAGAGGGATCACAACCACAGATCAAACTGCTTTGTAAAGAAGCTTTGTGTGTGTTTCTGTGAGTGTATGTGTGTGTGTGTTTATGGTTCTTCTATACTGAGATTCTAAAATAACTGTAGATGGAAAAAAGATTGGCTCATTGAGGAATCTTTAAAAAGCAAACATGTTCTAACGCTTCAGTCTTCTGTTATATTTCACATTTTGTCATCTTAATCTTAATTGAATCTTATAATTAATATTTAGAAACATTCTCTGCAGTGGTCGGTTGTCCTGGTCGCTCTTGACCTGCTTTTCCAGGAAATCTTCCCGGTCCAGTAGCTCTTTACCCCCTCGCTGAACTGGATTAGCTCAACCGGCTGATCAACTCTCACAGAGAATACGCACATTTGAGATTAAGCCAGATAAGTGGTGTTCCTGCTCTGCACAACGTATATATCTTGTGCTGCTGCGTCAGTTAGATGTTAATGTGATTCTGTTCGACCCTGTGTGGAGTCCTGCAGCTGAGGCAGATTGTGTTACTCTGCAGCCTGGGTGACCTCTGCCCCTTTATAGTCTCTGACTCCTGACTCATGAAGGGTTGCATTCAAGAAAATATCTTAGTCTAGATAACAAACTCATTTATTTATTTATATGTTATATGAGATCCCAACTTCGTCATCAGCTCCAGTTGAGGGCTCTGAGTCTGAAACGTGAAGAGGCTGCTTCAACGAACCAGGAGAGAGCGAATAGGAATAATCATCAGTGTTATCTACAATGTCTGATGAGGGTTTTGTTCAGAGGCTGACTGTGTGTGTGTGTGTGTGTGTGTGTGTGTGTGAGTGTGTGTTCAACAGGATGTTTAACTGGGTGGTGAAAGTGGTCCCCCAACCCCCCGAAGCTCCAGAAACAGATGAACCTGCCAAGACCCCTGCTGTACGAAACACACACACACACACACACACACACACACACACACACACACACACACACACACACACACCATCATCATCATCATCATCATCATCATCATCATCATCATCATCATCATCATCATCATCATCATCATCATCATCATCATCATCATCATCATCATCATCATCATCATCATCATCATTATCATTATCACACAAACTTTGTGTTTTGAGTGTTTCTCACTCTTTTCTCTCTCTGTCTCTCAGGTTCCCCCCAAAATCAAAGCAGGTGAGAAATACACTAAGTTTTACTGCATACATACTGTAAATGTGAGAATGTGTCTAAAACATGAGTATTTCTGTTTTCAGCCATACCTTCAGTGAAGAGTCCTCCACTGAAAAACACAGAGGAGGCTTCAGAAGACAGGTAAATGTCACCCTCCAGTGTGTGTGTGTGTGTGTGTGTGTGTGTGTCTGTCTGTCTGTCTGTGTGTGTGTGTGGACACTCTAACCATCTGTCCTGACCCCCCCCTGCAGTCAGGCCCAGACTGGAGTATTGGGCTGGTTGTCTAATGGGTTCGTCAGCGCTCTGCCGCAGCCGTCCAGCTCCCCTCGACTCAGCCGGGCCAACGACTCCAGGGTGAGTGGACAGACGTCTCTATGGACCTGTAGTTTATATAAATATAAATCATATTTTCTGTCCTAACGTTTTTCTCGTTATTATTTCTCCCTCTTGTTCGTCCTTCAGACAGAAGATGGAGAAAGGTACTTTACCGATTAGAGAAGTGGTGAATATTTTTTTTAAAAGAAACACGTTGCATCGCAGGCTAAATCGACGGCTGCTTCTCCTGCAGGTCTGGAGTGATGGGCTGGGTCGCTCAGGGTCTGACCAAGGTTCTGCCTCAGCCCGACGACAAGTACAGAGAGACCAACAACGAGGAGCACACTGAGGTCAGAACCACTACTTCAGGATTTACTCCTCAGACCGACATAATAGGAGGAACATGCGTAAATGGATAAATTGATTGATTGTCACTATTCATGTGTATTCATCTCATAAAGGACACTACAGTTTTTTCTATCCAGGTTTATCTCCTCCATTAAATGTCACTGCTACTTCAACCAGGTCCTTTGCCTTTGTTACTATAGAGCTGCAGGGATAAACATCCCTTTGTGTCCTGGAAATTAGTTTTGTAGTTGTTTTGCTCAATCGTGCAAATTGGTGGTGTAATTAACATAAATCTCAGTTTTCAGATTGATTTAAAGGAAAACTTTTCTCATTCTCATTTCATTAATTTACTAATAAACAAGTTCCAATTGAAGATAATACTGACCCCAATCTGTTCTCTGTGTCCTTTCTGCTGTTCTAGATCTATGAAGTGGAAACAATGCCAGGTGCGATTCTTCATCATGTGTTTATAACCTAAATATTTGAAAGTTCATCATGTAAGGGGCTAATTTTAGAAGAAATTAATGAACGAATATTTTTGAATCTCATTTTTTTGTAAGAAATAAGAAAGTTATGTAACATTAAAGTTAATTTTCCACTGATCATGGATTTCTCAGTCATCCTTTCCTCTAACTGAGGTTTCTGATTGGTGCAGATTACGATCCCCTCCCACACATCCCAGTGGTGGAGCTGGTGTCAGATGACGAGGACGAAGACGCAGAAAGTCTGACCCCCCAGTTCCCCCCGAAGTGAGAACAAATCCCCTCTTTACCACACCAGCACAGTTATTCAAGCTGAGCCACACACCAGCATATGACGACAAGATATATAACATGTTGTTGTGGTGCCACACAAACATACACACACAAACACACACACACACACATAGTATAGCAGGCAGTTCAAACTTTGTGTCTTTCTCTGTTGCAGTGTGGTGAAATGGATAAGGGAGATCATGCCTCAACCAGTTATACTGCCCCCTGGTGCTGTGATGATAGATCATTCACCCAAGTCGTCCCGCTCCTCTTTGGACAAAAGTACACACACACACACACAATTAATAACCATAGCACAAACACCACATATATTGCCGATAAGATTATCAAAATTAATTTCTATTGTATCTTGTGTCCCAAGACGTGCACGGATCCACGTGCACAAGCAAATACACACGTGACCCAGAACCTCGGTCCATGTTCTGTTCACTGACGTTTGTGTGTGTCTCTCTCTCTCTCTCTCTCCTCTCTCTCTCTCTCTCTCTCTCTCTCTCTCTCTCTCTCCTCTCTCTCTCTCTCTCTCTCTCTCTCTCTCTCTCTCTCTCTCTCTCTCTTCTCTGCAGTTCTGTCTCCACCACCTGAGTCTCTCAGTGGAATCTCAATCGATACTGACAGCAAAGTGTCCCAGTAGGTTTTTATTTTCTTTCCACATATTCACTTGTGTGACTGGTAATGTTGTGGAGGGTTCTGTTATATTCCAGTTTCCCAGTAACCATTGAGCTGAGCCAGCATCAACAGCAACAGCAACAGCAGGGGGCTCAAACTGCAGCAACTGAATGGAAATCAGCCGTCGTTCATGTTGTTATTCATTTTATTCTAAACGTAAACTTAAAAACCTTTCTCTTCAGTCTGGTGTTTGACTAAGAACTGTCTTTTAGACTTTTTGGTTTTATTGATCTATTGTTTATTAACAGTTCACTCTCTTTTATTACTTATTCTTATATCTCTTTTATTCTAACGTCTGTTTAACTCTATCTATTATTTCTTATTCTTCTCCTCTTTTTAGTTTTTAATCTCCATTTTACTTCAATCTTTTTAATAGTTTCTCTTCTTGATTGACATGTTAGGTACATCAGGCTAACTTAATAAGTTGTCTCTCCACAGTGTGGTCGGCTGGTTCATGTCCGGTCTGGGCCTGAAGCTGCCTCAGCCTGCGATTGCCCCCAAAGACGAAATCGAGGTAAATTGTGTGAATAAATGAAACACTGTTGTTTTCTTTTGATCACAATCAGCTCTTACAACTGCTGTTTCTCTTTTCTCCCTCAGTGTGCAGCTCAAGTTCTACAGAAAGGTGAGTTGAGGCTTCAGTCACTTACAGTTACTTTCCTGTGGATATAGAAAACCTGTTCCTGCCGGTTCAAAGTGCCACAACTCACAGTTCAGTCAAATGGATCTTTATCTGTTTCCCCAGAGAAATAGAAACAGAAACATCTCTTTAAAAACATGGGGTTCCTTCGCTTCATCCATCCTCCTCTGGATCTGTGTTATATCTGGAAAATTACTGAATATGTGTTTTCTGTTGAAGCGCCCTCTTGTTTTTCCCCCCATAGTTTTTGAAGAGGTGTTTTGGTCGGGTGGTCGGAGCCTAACTCAGTCCCTCTTCTCCTTCTGTTTCAGGGGGGAAGGCGCTGCGAGCCCCTTAAACAGCAGGAGGAGACGACTGGGGGATGCTCCGATTCCCACACACACACTGACACACACACACACACACACACATACAGTTGATGTACAACGTGCAGCTCAGGACTGAAACACTAGGCAGCTTTTAAAGAATATAGAGCTATATTCAACTCACCTTGCTGTACTCAGTACAGTTTAAAAAAAATGAATGTATTACCGCTTCAAATGTGTGCACTGATATTTGCGCTGTAAGTAAAGTGTGTACTGTTTGTTCTGTAGGTGAATCTATGTGTTCTTGTCTGTGAATTTGCACATTTTCTGTTTGACAGAAATATTTAGTGATTGACATATTTGACATTACTGTAGGTTTAATGCACGAAGGGCTGCAGAGACGTTTCATCTTTCTGTTGCTGTGCTTTAGCCAATGGAAATGTACACTATGTATATTCATGTTGCCATTTTCATATCCAGAAACAGAACATATTCAGAAGCAAAGGCGATGTACCGGTCATACATTTAAATGTAGTATCTTCTTCTCCCGACCGAAATCCAGAAATATTGATTAAACGGCAGCTATATAAATGTGCTATTGTGTTATCTTTATATAAACTTATTTATCAATATTTGACATTTACTTTAGGAGAAAATTAGACAAATTGTTCATCTTTTAAAATCCTATTCCTTCAAATCTATATTTTTTGGTTCAAGCAAAGTTGAGTTGAGTTCAGGGTCTTGACCATATCTCAGTACGTGTCATGTTTGAGGGTTTAAGTGAAGTAGTATGAGTACTACTTGCAGGATGAGGCCAAATGGGATCCACTTGATTTGTACCTAAGGCCTTGAACTGTGACCTGTGGTGTTTGTTCCAGGGGATTTGACCTGATTTGTAAGAACGGCACCTGATCACGTTTAAAACGTTTTTGACTGTGGAGCAGAGGAAGTGGTAGAACACGTCAGTGTAACGCTGTGATGTAAACACACTGCAGGAATAATAAAGATTCAGTGTGGAATGAATTATGTGGTGGTTTTTATCGAAAGACAATTTTCAAAAATGTCTTCAAAAGCACATTTATTCACCTCAGACGTCGTCAACATCTCGACCTGAAATACTGATAGAGCAAAAGAGACCAGACTGTAAATAAAGATGGACAACATCTCTCTAAGGAAGCCAAAGTGTCCCTGATACGAACGCTGCCATCTTGCACTGATGACCTCATTAGGAGCCAGAGTCTAGCTAGGGATTAAGGAGCCGCCATGTTGTCCATCTTTAGCTACACTCTGTGGAACCAATCATATAAGCTGCTTTCAGACTGAACTGTTGCTACAGACGTTTAGTTAGTAGCTACAGACGTTTTCCAGAGTTTCCAGGTGAGGATCCAGCAGGATAACATCTGGATAATCGACGAGTTGATGATTACATCCTTTATGTGTCCAAATAAACCTTTTACATCCAAATCCCAAACTATGTCCATCACCACTGCGTCTGTCTCCACTCACAAGTCGACCGTTGTCGCCCTCACAGCTTCATCTAAACTCAAACCTGACTTGGTCCTAGAAGACGTGGACTCAGACAACGAGGGTCATCACAGACCTGCACCACCGTGCACATTGTTGACCCCCCCATCACCGACGACCCCCCAGCAGCAGGACACGATGCAGCAGACGCACTGCAGTTCAGTGCCAGCGCGTCCATGCCGTCCCAGGTGCAGGCTGAGGCCGATCCAGTGCCAGGAGGACCTTCAGAGAGCCCGACCAAGATATCTCAGGAAGATGCCGAGACTCAGACGGGCCGCTGGACGCCGTTTATTGAGAGCATCAAGAGGGAGGCGGAAGATTCGGCCTTTGCTACCATGGAGGAACGGTATGCTAGAGAGTGGTATCTGAAGTCTTAAGGGAGAAGAAATCCTAAATTGAATTTCCAAAATTATAAACCCTGACTTCACAACATGCATCATATCAGCGTGTCCGTGTCTTTTCTCTAGTCTGCTGGTGGAGCGCGTGGAGTTGACCCGTGTGGCCGAGGAGGTCGCCAGGCAGGCGGCGGAGATGGCCGTGAGACAGATGGCCAGCGAGGGACATTCCATCAGGCTCTCGCTGGACAGTGCAGAGCTGCTGGAGGAGCCCGACGCTGAGTAAGAGCGAGAGAGAGGGAGGGAGGGAGGGAGAGAGAGAGAGAGAGAGAGAGAGAGAGAGAGAGAGAGAGAGATGAGAGAGAGAGAGAGAGAGAGAGAGAGAGAGAGAGAGAGAGAGAGAGGGAGGGAGAAAGAGAGAGACAGAGGGAGGGAGATAGAGAGAGAGAGAGAGAGAAAGAGAGAGACAGAGGGAGGGAGATAGAGAGAGAGAGAGAGAGAGAGAGAGAGAGAGAGAGAGAGAGAGAGAGAGAGAGAGAGAGAGGGAGAGAGAGAAAGAGAGAGACAGAGGGAGGGAGAGAGAGAGAGAGAGAGGGGAAGACTAGTCGTTTTTGATTTATGGTTCTACTGTAAAATATCAAGCCTGAATAACACTTATTTAACACATGGATTTGATAACAACATAATTTTTTTATATCAGCCGATATATTAGTATTGGAATTTTATTTCTCACTAAAATCGATATTGGCAAAGACCCCCAAAACGAAAAATGCTAATCCAGCTCTACTGCATGAGCTGCTGCTGCTGAAGTTGTATTGTTTATTTGCACATTTTATCTCACAGAATAATAACATACATTTTTTTCAACATATATCATTTTATATCTCAAAATTTCTATCGTTTCTATATCTTTAAATTTGTACATTTCTTTATTTATTACAATTTCCTAAATCTCAGACTGTGCTGCTCCAGTTTTGTCGTGTTCTCCTCGGCAGCAGCACAGTTTAGTCAAATAAAGAATCTTACAGTCAAACTTCCCTCCGTCGTGCTGATCCAGCTCCAGATGAACGATCTGTGGTTTGCTGTCGGCCTCTGGCTCCAAATCCCGTGGGTTCTCGTTATCTGATCTCTGCCTCAGCATCACAGTCTGTGTGGCATCACACCGCCTCACCGTGGCAACCACAGCTTCCCATGGCAACATGTGTGCCGTCCCCCTTTCCCCCTTCTCAGCCGTTCCTCCGGTAACAGCTGCTGCTGCTTCAGGAGGAACAGGGAACATGACACACGGAGACGTTGGGGAACATTGTCCCTGTTGTTGTTTTTCTAATATTTACAAACTCGCCTGAACTGGTTCATGAGCTGGTGTCACTTCGATGCTCGTGGACATTTTCAGTTTGGACTATTGACGGTTAACGCGTGTGAATAAGTGAGTATCTGATGAGAGAATGTCGTGTTTAGATAATGGGCTGATATGATATTGTGTTATTAATTCATTATTTAACTCGTTATCATCCGGATGTAAACAGATTATATAAGCTTGACCGACAGGTGATCACCGAGACGTTGTGGTAACACTAGAGAGGAAACAGTAACTAGGCTACGAGGTCACAGTGAGCTGAGGTCATACTTCTCAGTTTTCTATGATCTGGTTGAAAGTGTTTTTGTTTTACAAAACGTGATACAGTTTTAATACATTTTTGTTTTTGCTATTTTGTCCCATCTGTCCCATCCTCCCTTATCCTTTCTTTATCCATCTCCTCTCCTCTCCTGTCCTGATCCGTCTCCTGTCCTGATCCGTCTCCTCTCCTCTCCTCTCCTCTCCTCTCCTCTCCTCTCCTCTCCTCTCCTCTCCTCTCCGGTCTTGCAGAAAGGAAGAGAGTCTTGCAGAGAACGATGAAGACATAGAAGAGGCTGTGGTACCTACCTTATTACAACTAGGTATAAATATCAATACATGTAACCTGTGTGAACCACTGCGCGTTTTGTTCTTGCAGTTTTTTTTACTTTTCTCCTCTCTGAGGTGAAAGTCACAAACTCTAAGTAAACAGCAGAATACTCTGTAGTCCAACTAGACTCTATAAATTCATAATATCTGTTAATCACTATCTAGAGCTAAAGGAGGATGCAGAGCCACAGCAGACGTCCCCCTCCCCCCCTCCAAGTCCTGAACCAGCTAAGATCTCTGAACCAGAGCCACATCCTGAACCTGAACCTGAACCAGAATCAGAATCAGAACCAGAACCAGAACCAGAACCAGAACCAGAAGCAGTGACCAAGACCCAGGAAGCCAAATCCAACGCTCAGCCTGTGACGCAGCAGCCACAGAAAGCAGAGCCAATCGGAGACGTCCCTGACGCTGACAAAGCTGCAGAGAAAGTAAGAACAGAAAGAAACAATTTATAAAACAATAAATGACTTTAAATAAGCATTTTCCAGAATGTAACTGTGACACATCGCTCATATATTCACATGATTTGTGTTTTGTAGGAGGAGGAAGATACTGGGGATGACTGTGGTGGTATGTCTTTTATTTTAATATGTTTGCTTTCATCCAGAACATCTTTCTCAACACAGATTATATTGCTGCTGTTAGAGTGAGATAACTGCTGGTTGAGTTATATTGAACTCACAAGCTGCTTAATTGTCATTCAACACACTTTTACTCCCTCACTACATCCCTTTGGCTGATTTCTGACCTGTTATTATCACATCTGTCCTGAGAAATGCGATCAGAAGTGGTCAGCGTTATGTTCCTCTGTTCACACCTGGTATTAAACATGTGTCCTGAACTTGTCCTCCTGTGACCACGTGTGATCAGATCTCATTTCCTTACTCTAAATGCAAATCAAAACAATTGTCCTGCGTTTTCACAAAGACCAAAGAGTGTTGTTGTTAGCCAGCCGAGCCAGAAGGGGTCGAGCAGATCAATGCAAAAATCATTTGCTTTATCAGAAAGAACTTAGGAAATCAATACATGGGGCAGTGTTATCATTGTTAGGAGACAGGTTGTAAAAACACTTTTGGTTCATTATTAAACTGCAGCAGGTCAGAGGTCGCGACCTGAGTCCATCATAAGTGGCCCAGGACACATTTTTGTTCACGCAGCTAAACGATTGTGGCCTCCTGCGTCCTGGACCATGTCCACATGTGATCTGATCAGACTGGAGGTTAGAACCAAGTCTGAACAGGGTCCCTCTCACTCAGGCTGATATCAGTAGATCTGGGGCCTGTAGGTGTGAACATTATCTGATTGTGACCTTGTTATTACTTTGCGGTCTGACCATTGGCCGAGCCGAGCTCCCATCATGCTTCTGTTCTGCCTGACTGTGTATCTGCGTGTCCACCTGTCTCTTCTACAGCTCCAGTCAGCTGTGATTCATTTAAGAGCTGCCTGATGCGCATTCCTCACACCTCCGAGTGCCTCGGCAACATCAACGCATTCTTCAAAGAGAACGGCATCTCCTCCCCGAAAATACCCTCCATGCCCAAGCTACCCACCCAGTTCTCTGATGTGACCCGGTACCTACCCACCCTCCCCCCTGAATTACGCCAGGAGTTCTCCCAGATCCGACTCACCCAGATCCCCCGAAACATCTCGCAGACCCTGACCGAGTGGCTGCCCAAAAGCTCTGAGGGTTCGGCCGACTCCACTCTGTCCAGTCTCGCCCAGAGCTTCTCCAGCATCCCACAGAAGCTCTCCCAGTTCCCCAGCCGGACGACGCAGTACTTCAGCAACGTCCGGAACCGCCTCAACAGCCTTATGCCTCAAGATGCCTAAGAAACAACAACAACAGCAAAAACAGAAGAAAGACAAGAACCCGCAAGACGTAGAACTCAACCGGCTCGTCCGACCCTCCCCTCTCTCTCCTCCTCACCATCCTCACCTCCGGTCCCGCTCCCCGTCTCCTTCCTCCCCCAATGGCAGCACCCTCGAGTTGCCCAATGTGCCGTCCTATCCGCGCCTCCCACCGATTGCCAGCCCCCCGTCGAAGCAGCTCCACGCCCCGTCCCGCCAGCTGTCGGGTCTGTCCAACCCGGCCTTCTTCATTGAAGATGACTCAGACGTTTCGCCAGTCAGACCCGCAGGTGAATCTGCAACCAGTAGAAAGGGAATTGTCTTCATGTGATTGAACACTGTGAACATTTATGAACTCAGTCACATCTGATGCATGAAATCAAATTGATTAGGAAACTAACTCTGATCTTTAAGTAAGATCTGATTGACACATCCACAAAGAAATTAGAAGCTGAGTTCAAATGTCACATCAAATTCATCAAATTGTTTGTTTTGTGTCGTGGTTGTGGGTTTTTGTATCAGTTTGTGTTTCCCCTTATCCTGTCGTGTTTTAAGAAATCTTACCAACATTATTAAGTTTGATCAGCTGCTCTCCGAAGGAAAGAAATTAGTGTTTTAGCTAAAAATGGAACAAGTTTCACCATTTTGTCAAGAGAGCCAAACCATTTTATCTAAAGGAGACATTAAGACTTTTAATTTGTATTATTACTAGATGTATTTATGATTTGGCAGAACTTTTATTTCCACAATAAACTATATAAACAGAACAGAAGAGAGAAAAACTGAAATAGCATCATGTCTCCTTGTAAGAAGCTGGACATTTTCCAATGTACCGTGATCCATGAGAGCCACACAGGTGGATTCTAAGATAAATGTTCTCTCAGCCGTCGGTCTTATTCACAAGGGACTAGTTTACAGGTGGATCCTCTTGCATTAGCCTGAATCTAGATCCTGCTGAAACTGCCTCTGCTGCTCTTTGCCTCTAACTCTGCTGCTTTGCCCCTTGTTACGCAGCACGTCCAACATTATGGTAAATTACATCTGGACTCAATGACAATAAATGTCTGTGTCCCTCTCCAGAGAGCTCCAGCCACAGCATCCGTCCAGCCGTCAATGTGGAAGACGTGGACTCAGACCATGAGAGAAAAGGAGAAGGAGGAGGAAGAAGAGGAGGAGGAGGAGGGGGGGAACAGATTCCCATCCCCCAAAATCCTCACCCCACAGGACCCCAAGTTTACAACCCTCACTGTCCCTGTGACCCCGTCTGGAGGTCGTCAGAGGTGAGACATCACTGCAAGTCACAAATTATAAAGAATATGAAACATTTAGCTGTTACCTCAGGGTTTATGTGTTGTCTTTGATGCTTTATGATATATGAAGATAACAGTGGTGTAGGTATCATTGTTTTCTATATTTTTAACAGACCTTTAAGCATTAACATCCTTTCTTTTCCCCACGCTTTGCATCCACAGTAAAGGAGATAAAGAGTAAGGAACCTGCATGGACTGAGATGTAGTGGCCTCCAGTGGACAGTGTGCTTTTCATTTACAAATACACACGTGCATAGCTTGTGTAGTGTGATAAGACATTTGTCATGGTGTGTGCAAGTGAAGCATTTTCATCCAAAAGGAGAGCGAATCAAATATTTATGACAATATTTCTGGCAAAATCAAGCAAAAACTAGGAATTTCTGAAACTATGTCATTACCTTTCTCATTTTGGAATGAATCGCTTCCCAGTTTCCCAGTTTGGTTCTGAAACACCCTCCTCTGTTCCTCCGACATACTGACGCCAGTATTTCACTGACCTGAAGAAACCACGTGTGTACAACAAATAAAATGTTTTAGTAAAATCTAGACTTTCATGAAAACTATTTTTGCACGACAATCAGAGTTGGCAATGTATCACACGCACAGACACACACTTTGTTTATACAGCACAAGGCGTCTTTGTGAAGCTGGAAGGTGTTTCACTGACTGGTTCTTGTCTTGTGTTGTTGTTGTTGTTGTTGTTGTTGTTGTTGTTGTTGTTGTTGTTGTGGTTATTGTTGGTGTTGTTGTTGGTGTTGTTGTTGGTGTTGTGTGAAAGAAGTGTTTAATTTTGCACGGCACTTACAAACTCATGTGCTTTGGTCCATTGCATGCATTGTGAAGTAACGTAGCAAAAAGTCCGAAGCATCACGATCTTGCACTTGCATCATCAATGTGTCTCTGTAGAGAACTGGAGGTGATTATGTCTTCACTTGTTTTCTGTTTTCTGGATTAACTTTGTGCTTTTCTTAGCGCACGCACAAACACACTCTCTCACACACACTGTCTCTCTCTCCCTGTCTTTCTTTCATGAACACACACTCACTCTCTCACCTGCTCTGGCCCTGTGAGACAGTAGTGGAAGGAATCACAGGACCATCTGGACAAAGATGTAAGATATCAAACCTTTATTAAATATCAATCATGAGTGTCCATCCATCTCTTTATTCATTCATTCCATTTTTATTTCAGTCTTTATTAATCTGAATTTCTCACAGTCAGGAACTCATGTGTGTTTTCGTTGATGTTTTACTTTTTGCCTTTGACAAAGTTTGTCATCTTTTTTAACATAAGTCATCATATTGAGAAGGATGAATGTTTCTATGTCTTTTTAGAATTTAGAAATAACATTTCACATAGTGTATGAAGTGTCACACAAATAGTTATTGTACAATAATCTCTTCTAATAATTGTATCAGATATAGTTAGATATAGTTTAGTTTATTGGAAATAAAAAATAGGGAATTATAAAACAATTTACAGAAAAAAATCATTAAATTGTTCATGTTGAAAATTGGTTTTACAAAAAAAGATGTGAAACCCATTGTCAACAGAGTATCTCTGATTCTGCAGGAGGCTTCACTCTCAAAGTGAAGATGACGAGGATGAAGGAAACCTCCCAGTCAGAGCATGGCCCAGCCAGTCCAGCCTGCACAGCACAGATGACGTGTGAGTACTGTAAACACACACACACACACACACACACACACACACACAGGCACACACACAGACACACACATCTGATTTTATCTCTGACTTCATTTCACAGTCTGAAAGAGCGCCCGGCGTCCTCGGCCAGTCAGACCAGCGTGGTGGTGAACGAGCGGCTGCAGGAGCTGGTGCGGATGTTTAAAGAGAGAACGGAGAAGGCCAAGGAGAAACTCATTGACCCTGACAGCTCAGACGACGACAGCATCGTCCCCTGTGAGTCCGAGCTTTTACTTCTCCTCATGCAAATGTCAGACTCCAAAGGTCATCCAAGAATTTACATGTTCAAACATTCTTTTGTCTCCTCTGCCCTCCTTCCAGCACCTCCTCAGCCGGCTCCTGCAGGGCAGCCACCAGACAGGGGAGAGAAGGAGGCACAGGCAGGTCCATCAGGAGGAAGAGGAGGAGGAGGAGGAGAAGAAGGAGGAGTGGAGAGTGAGGAGGAGGAGGAGGAGCAGGCGAGGAGCCGCTGCAATGGGAAAGCTCCTCGGTGCTTTCTTGCCTGTTTGCACTATCGCTTCCCTGCCAGCATCGACCCCTTCACCAGTGAGAATCCAGCCAAACACGCCACCGTCTCCAGAACTCCTATTAAACTGAACTTATTTACTACTACTTTATTACTACAGAATGATGACACCTCCCTCTCCTCTCCTTTCATCCCTCTCCTCTCCTCTCCTCCCTCTCCTCCCTCTCCTCTCCTCTCCTCCCTCTCCTCTCCCTGCAGACCTGATGTACGTGCTGTGGATGTTCCTGGTGACCCTGGCGTGGAACTGGAACGCCTGGTTCATCCCCGTGCGCTGGGCCTTCCCCTATCAGACTCCGGACAACATTTACTACTGGCTGCTGATCGACTACCTGTGTGACCTCATCTACATCCTGGACATCACCATCTTCCAGCCACGTCTGCAGTTTATTCGTGGGGGGGACATCGTGGTGAGTGGCGCACGAGAGGCTTCAAGCTCTATCCTGTGGTGGGACCATAGACTGTTTATAAAGAGTTACTTATACTACTATACTTTCATTCCTTCACGTGATTATTGATCTGTTACTGTTTTGTTCTCATTACAGAGCGACAAAAAGGACATGAGAAAGAATTACATGAAAACCAAACGCTTCAAGGTAAATTACTTTAAAAGTATTAGTCTGTTCTTTCTTCTCTGCTCTTAATCTGTTCATCAATCATTGAAGCAGTTTGATCAGACGGGGATTTGACCTTCCTGCTTTTCAGTTAGATGTCGCCAGCCTCGTTCCCCTGGAGCTCTTCTACTTCAAGACTGGCATCAACCCCCTGCTCCGTTTACCACGGCTGCTGAAGGTGAGGCTGTGATTCTTATATCATATATCATATCCCTGAATTACAAATCAAAACATACACTCGTACTTTTCATTGAACTTTTTGTCTGTTCTCTCTCTTCATCCAGATCAACTCCTTCTTTGAGTTCAACGAGCGTCTGGAGGCCATCTTGACTAAAGCCTACATCTACAGGTGGGCTGCAGACTCATGTCAACACTTCCCTGTTCTGTTCCTCCTCCTCATCACGTCCTGGTGACCATGAGCTCGGTTCTCTCACCTTCACTTCTGTATCCTGGAGACACAGTTTCCATACAGCTGATGTGATATCTGTATTTCAGTGCTTTCACATGTTCCACTGTCTCACTGTCTTTCAGGGTGATCCGTACCACCACCTATCTTCTGTACTGTCTCCACTGCAACGCCTGTCTCTACTACTGGGGCTCTGCCTACACAGGACTGGGCTCCACTAAGTGGGTTTACAATGGAGAGGGAAACAGGTTGGTGGAATTAAAACACACACACACAGACACACACACACACACACACAATGAACAAAAGGTTTTAGCCGGCTCTTGCTTGCTTCTACAGGATTCTCAGAGCTTTAACTAGTGAACTGGAGCAGGGCCACTCCTCAACAACACCTCTAATCACCGGTCATTACTCACCCGGCCCATCCCTCCATCTTCATCCCTCCCTCTACACTTCCCTTCATCCTTTTACCCCCTCGTCCCTCGTCCCTTGTCCCTTTCTGTTCAGTTTGGTACATATTTGCAAATCCCAGTCTGTCTACTGCCTGAGGGTCCCCTTGAATTACCCCCCCCCCACACACACACACACACACACACACAGACACACACACTGAGTCTCTGTCCATCAAATCTTCATTGCACCCTCCTCGATGTTCATCTCTACTCAATATCCCAAACTTCTCATTGAGTCACACACAGACTCCCCTGATGAACGCCCTCCCTACCCCTGTTTTATAATGATTCCAACACATGATCTCTGTTCTCTCCCTTTGCTCAGTTACATTCGCTGTTACTACTTTGCGGTGAAGACCCTGATCACCATCGGAGGGCTCCCTGACCCCACCACCCTGTTCGAGATCGTCTTTCAACTCATCAACTACTTTGTTGGAGTCTTTGCCTTCTCTATCATGATAGGACAGGTAGACATATCTCCCATTGAAAGCTGCAGTGTGTTATTGAATAGCTTTTGCACAATAATGGTGTTGAATTGTCTTTCTCAGATGCGTGATGTGGTCGGTGCAGCCACCGCGGGACAGACCTACTACCGCACATGCATGGACAACACTATCAAATACATGTCGTCCTACCGCATCCCTAAGGACGTCCAGAACCGCGTGAAGACCTGGTACAACTACACCTGGCAGTCTCAAGGCATGCTGGGTAAGGAGAACAAACAGAGCGTGCACGGTCACGCACATCCGAGCTGTCAGTCACATTCCTGTTGTTTTCCATCCAGACGAGCAGGAGCTGCTGACTCAGCTGCCGGATAAGATGCGTCTGGACATTGCTATAGATGTCAACTACTCCATCGTGAGCAAAGTCCCACTGTTCCAGGTATGAAAAGAAATGTATTTTCTAAAACTTCCAACACAGAAAGTCAAGTCCAGTTGTGTTATGATGCTTGTGTACTCGTAGAGAGACTGGTGGACAGTGTGGCTTCAGAAACAACACTCCAGTGTGGTCTGATTTCCTTCTTGCAGGGTTGTGACAGACAGATGATCTTTGACATGTTGAAAAGCCTTCGCTCTGTCGTCTACCTGCCGGGAGACTACGTCTGCAAGAAGGTACAGACCAGCCTGTGTTTGATTTGTGGAAGACTTGTGTCCATCTTTTCCTTTCATCATCTGACTCTCTCTCTCTCTCTTTCCTCTGTCTGTCAGGGTGAGGTGGGGCGGGAGATGTACATCATCAAAGCGGGGGAGGTGCAGGTGGTCGGGGGACCGGATGGGAAAACGGTGTTCGTCACTCTCAGAGCAGGATCCGTTTTCGGAGAGATCAGGTACAGAGGTTTATAAGCCTTGAATCGCAGACCAAAAAAAACTGCTTTAATTTATTGATACATATATCACATGTTTGCATTCATGTCACTTTCAATGTACTTGAAAAGGTAATTTCTAACATTTCTGATTGATTTGATTTGTCAATGAAGTGTGTTATCTTAATAAAGTTGAATTGACTGATTGAAATCATTAAATATGACCCACAACTGTCCTGTTTAGGTTCCGTCTGTTGCCCTGAAACTTCAATTTAAACGTGATTTTAAAGCATGTGATTCTCTCTCCTCTCTCACTGATTGGCAGTTTGCTTTCAGTAGGCGGGGGTAATAGGCGCACAGCCAATGTGATTGCTCATGGATTTGCCAATCTCTTCATCCTGGACAAGAAAGACCTGAACGAGATCCTGGTCCACTACCCCGAGTCCAAGAAACTGCTCCGCAAGAAGGCCAGGTTAAACATAACCACACAGAAATTACTGTGTCTGTCCTGTGTCTGTCCTGTCTCTGTCCTGTGTCTGTCCTGTGTCTGTCCTGTGTCTGTCCTGTGTCTGTCCTGTGTCTGTCCTGTGTCTGTCCTGTGTCTGTCCTGTGTCTGTCCTGTCTCTGTCCTGTGTCTGTCCTGTCTCTGTCCTGTGTCTGTCCTGTGTCTGTCCTGCGTCTATCCTTTATCCGAACTGTACGACTTCCCAATGGATTCCCCTGCTCTGGCTGCATGTCTGTACTTCTTCCAATCTGACTGAAGTCCTTGTCTCAACCACAGGAAGATGCTGACCAAGGGAAAGAAACCTGAGGTCAAAGAAGAGGCGAAGGAGGCACCTCCCGCTCCGTCGGCTGCCGTCAGGCCGGAGACTCCCCGACTGCTGCGAGCCGCCCTGGAGATGGCCGAGAAGGCGTCTGGACTGAGAGGAGCGCTGGCTGAAGTCAAGGAGAGGACCAACAAGTCCTTCATCTCATTACATGTGAATAAACTAATGAACGTGCACGTGCAGCATTAAAAAACAAGGAGGGAGTATGTCACAGACACATTAATCCTTCTCTCCTCTTTCAGCCCTCCATCGCTTCCTCCCTGCCTCCGCCGTCTCCCACCTCCAGCTCCGGACCCGAGAGAGACGGGGACACGCCCTCACCCGTCTATGCCAGCTCCGCGTCATTTCGCTCTGCTTCCCGCTGCCATAGCAACGGCTCTTTCGGGCCTCGCGCCGCATCACAGTGCTGCGGCCCCGCGGACGAAACGCTCGCCACGGACCAGAGCGGGGAGGACGTCTGTGAGGAGGAAGGGAGCGAGGCCGAGAAGAGGAAAGGTCGGAGGAGTTAGGAAGGAAGGGGAGAGAGAAAAACACATGTGGGTGCAAGAAGGAAAATGGAGGAATTATCAGGGAATAAAGAAACTGCTTTGAGAGTGAAAGACACAAGAGGAGAAGTATATGAAGATGTACATAAACACTTATGTCTCATTCTCAGACGCATCTGATTGTGTCACTGCAAAGAATCAAAGTCCTTTTTCACCCATGATGCACTTAATCCCTTCTGTGCATTATCACCCATGGGACTTACAGGAAGCCACGCCTCCACAATCAACCCATAAACTTAAATAGCTGATATGTTTTGATACGTTTGTCGTATATCAGCGATGTTTCATTTCTCTGGAACACGTGAAACCTCCACCTTCATCCATCTCATTACGAGTTCATCTAATGTAAGGAACAAGCCATCCCTCGTCTGGTTCTGTGCCGAGTTCAAACAACCCAATTCAGTGGAGCCGCGATTCTGTGTTGGATGCAAAGATGGATTACGGCTCCTGAAAAGTGAAGCCAAACTGCTTTGATCGCCCCCTGGTGGCTGGCTGCATGTCAGTAGATGGGACTTTGGCCAAACTGAAAAGTCCAAATGACATAATCCTCGCAAGATTGCAGCGTTCGTATCTTGGATATTTCCGATTTCTGGAGACATGTCGTCCATCTTTACATCCACTCTGTAGCTGGATGGCGTAGTTAAGCCATAACGTACCGAGCTGAGCTTCTTGTCTTTTCACAACATCCAAAATGTTTTTGCTGTTGTTGTTGACTTAATGTTTACAGATTCTTTTGTAAACTTGAAATTGCCTTATCTTGTTTTTGTCATTTAACTTTGTGTTGTGTCGGTGTGACTAGCGCACGCTGCGTATGGTTTTAGAGACCAAACAACATGATCATCTCTGTTTCCCTCATAAGACACAGTATGTTAGCAGTATATTTAATAAGACATGCTGAGAATCATATATTTACCACAGCAAGCTCAAAAATAATCTATCCTCTTATTGCCTCAATGCTGGATTTAACATGTTAATGTGTGTATATAATCTCAAAGGGATCAACTCATCACAAACTATCAATACATTTGATTTGCAGCGTCATGAGATGTACATACGTTCTATAAATGTGTATTTTGTGCTGTTAATGTGATTTATGACCCAGTGACAATGTAAGAAATGTCTTCTTGTATAGATGGTTTGATTATATAAAGTCTCAGAAGATAAACCAGCTAAACATACTGCCAGACTGACTGTAGAGAGGAATGTGTGTGTGTGTGTGTGTGTGTGTGTGTTATAGTGAGTCAGAGAGAGATATGATTGCATATAATGGACTATAATGAATGTGTGTGTACATAAAAATGTCTTTAAACCTGAATTTGTCACTGATGTAGCTCTATCTCTTGTGAAGGTTGTTTAAATAAATGACCGTTTGCCGCATATTTCCTCCTGAGTGAATGAGTCATCGTAAAGTGGGTAAAAGAGCCTGACTAACAACACGACAAACTGGAAACCAACTAATCACAAACTTATACTATATTAATTAATTTAGACTAATTCCCATTAATTCAAACTGCATATGAAATGCTTTCTAATTTCCACTGGTGGAGGAAGTATTCAGGTCACGATAGAAGTACAAGAAAGTGTCGAAATATACAAAAGTCAAAGTAAGAATGCTCATTATAAAGAATGGCTCAAGTCAGAATAATAAATGACTGATGGTCTGAACTGCATCTGGTCAACGTGGGTTAATGTTTACTTGGTAAATAACAGTTTATCCACAACAATGCATCACAATTCATTAGTTGACCATGTTTTTAATTGATAATCTGATGGTGACGACAGCTGTTAACCAGGAAACTAAGTAGAAGGAGAATGTAAAGAACCAGTTCCGACCTCTGGGGCCTGAAGCCAAACTGGTGCCTTCCCATTTAAACCATATCACATGTGAACCGTGAAATCTCCCCTCAAGCTCCCTTCTACAACCCCCCCCCTCCCCTTAGATCACATGTTTTACCTGATTACTACACTTCACACACACACTTGGGGAGAACAGCAGCACATTTTTTTTTCTGTCGATTTTCCAGGTAAAAGTTTGAGGCTGCAGTAAAAGACAAATTATATGAGAGTTCCCACACGCCCCTCACCTTGAGGCTTTTGATGTGTGGGGTAATTAACTGTCTGTTTACCTTTCAAATACCCAAAGGCTCTGGTTGTGACAGAACAGCAGAGGCAGCGGCTGCTTCGGGAAGTGAGGGCTAACAAACCAACTCCACTGTGGTGTCTCGTAATGTGGCCAGTGACTACAACCTACCCCCTGTCGTCGCCAGGCACTAAACTTGACCTCGCCTCCGGTGATTGGACAAACGTGTTTGTTGATCCAGGATTTGAGAAGGAATAATTAGACACTTAGACATGAAGTTCTGGAAATTGAACACTTATTGTAAAGCAATGAAATACTTACAGAGAGTCTCTGGGGTTCTGCCGGACACGTCACCAGGTTCACTGGATCATGTCGAGAAGAAGCACCCTTTCATCCTAAGTCCACAGTATTATAAAGACACAGGGTGCAGCAAAGAGGCGGTTCTTTTTCTTTGAGGGAATTCAGTTATTGGCCAGATGTATACTGCTTCCTCAGAGTGCAGTTTTTTGCAAGCACATCACTTGTAAGGGAAATTTCAACCGACCAGGTTTACCACTACTGTGGCCTTGGCAAACAGGGAGTTTGCTACAGCGGACAGACCCAGCAGATAAGACACAGAGGAGGATTTCATATATTTTTCTCACCACGTTTTATGAAGCACCTCTTTGTATTAAATCTGGGATGTCCTCTCCCTTATCCTGAGCACCCGTGCTTGTTGTGCAAACTCTTCAGTTTTTAGGAACCAACTGTCATAAACATGTTTTTTAGTTACACAGGTTACAGTGACAGTTTATACGTTGTGTTGTGCATTATTGATTATATGGACTATGCAGCTGAAATTATTCATAGGATACAGGTAAAATATAGTCACAAGATACAGGGAAACATAGATATCTCAACACCCCCCGCCCCCCTCTTTATATTTATATTTTTTAAATTAGAAGATTTAAGATATGATTACATTAGATCAAAATAAGATAATCCATTATTAGTCCCACAATTGGAAAATTTGCAATAGTACAGCAGCAAGAGTCAAGAATCGGCATCAGTACGTATAAAGTAAGTTAGTAATAATAAGTGTGAGGAAATATAAAGAAAATATTGTTTTATATAAAAGAAAAAGAAAATATTATTTTATATAAAAGAAATTATTAAAGAATTGTATAAAAATGTGACTGTCAGTGGAGTTACAAAACAAAAACCACATTTCCCACAATGCTCTGCTCCCTGACGTCACTGACCCTGCTGCCGGAAGTGAGCATCGCGGGAGGGGGTGGGGGGGACCCGTTCAGTGTAAAGTAGCTTAGTGAAGAGACCGAGCCGCGTCCCGTGCCTTTGAGCAAGTGAAATGTCCGCGGCTTTCACGTAGAATGAGACGAGTTCGATTCTCTTTAGCATTATGTTAGCTTGAAGGCTAACTGCTGCTTTTTGTAAACAGCGCGACTGGCCAGTTGGAGGCTAGCTGCGTGGACCTGTCATGGTGCTGAGGGGTTTCCACTGACGGAGGAGACGAGGAGATGGGGGACAACGATGGAGAGGACGCGAGGGACACACCCGAGGACTCAGCTGAGGACACAGCTCAGGACACACCTGAGCTTCCTATGGAGGTGACTCACAAACACATTCATTACGATGCTTGTTTATATAAATGCGTTTCCCTCCTTCGTCACACACAGTCCATCCCTGGTGGATCAGCTGTTAACACGTTATACACAAACTGATGGGAATGGACTCATTTCAGGCCTCGAATTAATTAAAGATTGAATCTCACCATGATCTAAAATATGAAAATCAACAATAACATGATAGGTATAATACAATCAAAGACAACATGTATCATAATAATGTCTAAATTAAAACAACAGATGTGTATTTGTGATGTGCATTCAGATGTACCCATGAGTGTGTATTTAACACACTTGTATTGATTCCTGAGCTGAAGTACAACCCCTGAAAAATAATAATCCTCGAGATCTGTGACCCCAGTGACCCCAGTGACCCCAGTGATAGCAGCCAATATCGATTTACATGAGCACATGTTTCTGTGTTTCCTGTTTTCCTGTCACTAATCTGTCATCATCACTTGGGATCATTGATCCCACAGATCATTGTTTGCATGATTTTATTTTGAATTTTGCTTTAGGGTTTTGAAACATCCTGGCTAAAATGTGATGTTGAGGATTACATAGAACAGCAGTTAAATTGTGTGGTGGAACGTTCCTCCTCCAACATCTGCAGCTGTAATGTAACCCGGTGTTCTGTCTCATCCTCCTGCTGTAGATCATCGTTTACATCCTGAGTTTCCTTCACGCGTCAGACAGGAAGGAGGCCTCGCTCGTCTGCCGCAGCTGGTACAGCGCCAGCCAGGACCTGCGCTTTCAGGTGATCTGCTCAAAACACACCACGAGGACCACGATTCACCATACGTTGAATTATCCATTAATCAGAGGCTTCATGAGCAGTTAGGCTTGAGGGCAGAGTTAACTTCCTCTCTGTTTGTCTCTGTGCAGAGGAACGTCACCTTCTGCTTCCCGGCCTCCGCCTCGTCCCTGGAGCTGGTCAGGTCTCTGGGCAACAAGTCCTGCTGCAGCCTGATAATCAGCCAACTGGATGGCTTCAGTATGTCCAGGTCGCTGCTTCTGGAGGTGGTCAACAACTCATCTCTACTTTGTTTAGAGTGAATGTGAATAGTTTATCTGTCCATGTGTCCTGACTGTTTGATTATCAAATTAGAGAGAAGTCCCCGACCCACAGGGCTTATGAAACCCTTAAACAAAATTATCTTTTGGTGTTGATCTTATTCATCTCTTAAGCAAAATGCCTCCAGTAAAAAAAGAAAAGTCTCTCCCCCTTAAAGACAAACAACAATTTTGCATTCTTCAATATTCATTATCAGGCTCACTATTGTAACTTTCCATCCCAATGACCAGGATGTAGCAAAGTCACAGTTACACACGTGCTATGGTCCAAAGTCCAAAGCTGCTGCAGCGGTTACTTAACAACCCCCATTGTCCCATATCTCTGTGCGTGTGTGTCTTTTTGTGCTCATGCAAATGTTGAACTTCCTGTTAAAAACAAGTTGTTAAACCTTAACCGTTGCTAAGAAACACAAGGACGAAGTATAACCCACAGGTGTTTGCTCAGCATGTGAATGAGAGAGTTGGATTATTTGAGGAAGTTTGGTGACATTATACCCGTAACACGCAACTCATGTTGTCAGTGAATGAACCTGTCCCTCCCTCCTCAGGTGGGTCTGAGTCTGGGCTCCAAGCTGGAGAGCCTGGCCCTGCCTGGGAGCAGCGTGACCGAGACCTCCCTGCTGGCCCTCCTCCCCTGCCTGACCTCCCTCCGCAGGCTGGACCTCAGGGGCCTGGACAGCCTCTTCATGTCTGGAGCGTTCCTCTCCAGGGAGGAGCACCGCCTGCAGGTATTCTTCATCGTGCAACAGTCACAGATCTGAAGAGCTGCCACCAAACTTGTCCCGCCGGATTTATATGTTAAACTTGCATGTAAACTGTGTAGATGAAGTGAAATAGTCAGTAGAGCGTATACCTCCACTAAGGCAGAACAATCCTACACATGATTTTCTAGATCTTAAAGTTGAGAAGAATCTGCCTCTTAATCCACACACAAATTTAGTGGTTTCTTCTTTGGATCTGCACAATTGATATATTTCCCTAAATATGTCAGATTTATTACATCAAGCTCCATGAATGAGTTGTGTGGTAATCGGTCGTTATGGGCGTTGGCAGTAATAAATAGTCATGAGTGTGGCTGGATGTTGCTCTCAGTATTACCGTCAATGTGTTTCAATGACTTTATTGTTTTAATGGTCCATTACCGAGTCCAACTTTGTTCTCTGGTTCCAGGTCCGGTCCGCTCTGTGTGGCCTGGAGGAGCTGGACCTGTCCGACCTGCGCTACCTCTCCGACCTCACCTTTAACAGGCTGACCAGCTGCACCCCCCGCCTGCGCCGCCTCTCGCTGGCCGGGTGCCACATCGCCTTCGAGTTCGACCCGTATCGGGGGTGCCCGGTGGGGGCGGTCGAGGACTCGTCTGCGTTACTGTCGCTGAGGAACTTGAAGCGGTTGTTGATGGAACAGAGGTTCACACTCGTGGCTCTGGACCTCAGCAGAACCTCCATCACGCCCGAGTCACTACGCACTGTTGCACAGGTCAGGATAACTCAAGTCAGAGTAAAGACCAATTTGCCGAATTATACAGAAAGAAAAAGGCTGAATTTGCTTCAACAATGGTGGCTTTTCATGATTTTAGTATCTCCTATAACACTTCTCGATATTCTCCCGGTCCCAGGTTCAGGGTCTGGTCTTGGAGGAGCTGTGCCTCCAGGGCTGTAAGGAGCTGACCAACTACTCGGTGGAGGCTCTGGTGAAGCACCAGCCGAGCCTCCAGAGACTGGACATCAGTGGCTGCACTGAGCTGACCAGCCGGTCTGTGGAGGCTGTAGCTCAGGGCCTGAAGTCTCTGACACACCTCTCCTTGTCCCGGGACTGGAGGATCACTGAGAAAGGTGCTCGTCATGCATTTCAGTTCATTGGGATATTTATTTCCCCCACTAGCCTATGGAGCCGACTCAGTCCCGGGTGTTTGCTCTATCCTATCGTTTTATGATAAATTAATTAACCCATTAGTATTAATTGGGAGGGAACCACTATCTGTGAGAATGTATGAACAAGTGAGCATGAAGGTTCCATGTTCTCCGCAGGCCTCGCCGAGCTGCTGTCCGTGTCGTCCCTGAAGAGTCTGGATCTGTCCGAGTGTCTGCACGTCAGCGGATCAGAGATGGTGAAAGGCTTGAGGGAGTCTGGTGCTAGTAGAGCTCAGCTGGAGAAGCTCAGCCTCAAGAGCTGCACCTACATCAGGGTCAGTCCGTGTCTGTGTGTGTTTTAAAGCACATTTGTATGAGAAATAAATGGAAAATAAACTTGCTTTTCCTCCTTTTCTCTTCAGGATCCTGCAATTTTCTCTCTCACCCAGCTTCTCGGGGACACTCTCTGTGAGCTGGACCTGACCTCATGCGTCAACGTGACAGACCTGTCTGTGCGCGCTATCGCCACCTACCTGCACAGGCTGGTAGTCTTGAGGCTCGGTTGGTGTAAAGAAGTGACAGACTGGGGTTTGCTGGGGATGGTGGAAGCGACCAAGTGCGAGCCTGAGGAGGAGACGGTAAGAGCCTCAGAGAGATGCAGACTGTTAGAGGAGTAAAACAGAGCTTCTCTTATTCTCTCTTCTCAGTGAAAGCTGTTGTAATGATATTCTACTCAACACAGGAAGACAAGGGTCCCAGGTTCACCCGAACCTTTGGCAACATGGGCTTCTTCAAACCGCCTCGTTTGCCTTTCGAGGAGCGACCCAAGCTGGTGACGCAGAATGACCTGGAGCAGTTCCAGCAGCAGGCCGGGGCGTCGCTGTTGGCTCTGAGCCGGCTGCAGGAGCTGGACCTGTCCGGCTGCTCCAAGCTCACTGACAGCAGCATCACACAGGTGAGAGGCCGAGGAGACCAAGGTTTCAGGCTACATCTTTACTGCTATCTCTTTGTTTTAAAAAAAGTATTAACTTGCACTACTCGCCAAAACAGGGAAGTTTGGAGACAATGACGTGACACTTCCACTGCTCCCTGACTGAGTCTTTTCAGATAGATCTAAAAAAATGACTTAGTTCATATTGTTTCTGTTCTTCCCAGGTGGTGCACCACCCGGACCTCCGACGTCTGTCTCTGTCCATGCTGCCAGAAATCATCGACGACAGCTTGGTGTCGGTAGCCTGGCGCTGCCGCAGCCTCACCAGCCTGAGCCTCAGCAACTGCCCGGGTATCAGCGACAGCGGGGTGGCCGAGGCTGCACCGTACCTGCACAGACTCCAGCATCTCTACCTCTCCGGTTGTAGTAAGATCACGGACCGGTAGGTGACACACAACCTCCCGTCTTCAGTGCATGAAGCCATCCATCTTAAAAAAAAAGGTCCGTTCCTGAGCTGTTGACCTTTTGAACTCCACAGATCCTTGTTCCACCTGGCGAAGCACTGCAAGCGTCTGAGGACTCTCGACATCTCACGCTGCAAAAACATTTCCATAGCAACGATGGACCTCATCCAGTCCCAGTTTCCCTTCCTGGAGAATGTCCAGTACAAATTCATAGGTGGGGCTGATCCCACTCTGACACTGTGAGCGAACCACTGGACATTTCAATAACACAGCCTGCTTCGGGATTTAGCTTCTTTACATTTCAGCAATTTGCACAAGAACTGAAGTAAGTGTTGATTAAAGTTATGAATTATTGGCCAGGATCAAACCAATGAGGCAAACTTAAAGTTTACCTTGAGTTTATGTTCATGTATGTTGCTTCGATTCAAACCATAGACTGTAAGTAAAAGATGCGTCTCTACTATACGCAGATGATGTCATGATATCTTATTAATGAAAACACACATACATCATGTGGGGAGAACGGCCTAAAATCACAGAAACCATCTTATTGAAAATAATGTATTTGACATTAATCTTTGAGTTTTTAGTTTGACCCATGCCCCATCTGCTAACATGGAGGAGGCGGGGTTTATGACCTGTAATGCAATCAAACACCAGGGGGCGATCAAGGTGCTTTGACAAGCAAGAAGTATCCAATGCAATCAAGAGAAATCCTGTGAAGTGAAAGAAGAAACTATTCTCAGTGTCTAAAGTGAATGAGAATTGTTTTTGGGCACATTTGTATCTAGATGGTAAATGAATTCCATATTTTCAGCTTGTTTTATTGTAGAATAAAACATTTATTTTAACATTCTAACTTAATTATTAATATATGTAATAAAGTGAATATATATTTACCCATATAGAAAACATTTTACACTACTTTTGTTCAATGTCATTTCAATGTTTTCTCTTCACGTTGACCAATTTATTTTTATTTTGCTTTGACTTGATTTAAATGCCGACTCTTGTCCACTGTAGCTTCAGCAATGTGCTTTTGATTTTGATTTTTTTCAACAACAACTAAGGTAGACGTGTAGATCAAAATGTTGATTTTTATAAATAAATAAACACACATATTTCTCTGTATAAATCAAACTGTTTATTCATGTGAATTCACCAAAAAGCGAAGGATTCAAAGTGGATATCATCAGAGGTGTGTGGGGTGGGGGGGGGGTGAATTGATCTGATGCCACAAAATGGCAGCAAACACACAAACACACTGTGATATACTAAATAACTGTCAGTTGTTGACCAGCTACTGAAAGCTTGAGGTGATTGAACAAGTACCTTTTTTAAAACATGACCAGGTTTTAGATTTAATTCATGACAAATCTGAAGATGAAGTTGTTTTCTAAGTTTCAAACCGTTGAATGTGACAATTGCACAAATGCTTATTGATGGTCATGATAAGAAAGTGGAGGGAGAAGTCAGCTCGGTGCCTGATGAGAAGCAGAAAGAAATGTACAGATGTGTTCCATCATCACTGAGCCACTGGGATCTGCAGGCGAGTACCCAAACGTATATTTAAGCAAAATATTGTCCGACACTGAAAACATACTGTGTTTCTATGTAACTTGTTGACAATGAGTCTAATGCACCACATATTGAGAAATCAGTGTTCTAGTTAATGCCCATTTAATAAAAAAAACTGAAATTGCAGAAAGGAATTTAAGAGAAATGTGAAATGTGCTCAACCAGATAGAAAACTTCTCCATCCTCAAGCATTGGTGAGCAGCCTCGCACACAGGGACACTCCAAGTACCATGCAGAGCCTTAGCTGTGTTTAGAAATACAAAAACTGATTTGAATAATACATTTTTTTTTAAAGTACCATTACTGGAGAATCTCTTTTGTCAAAAGCTTGTGTCAGACATGAACTCTGAAGGCAGCAGGAGATTGTCCGGGTCAGACGAGAAACTCACTTTGAAATTTCTGGATATTTTCTTGCTGTATTCTCACATGGGTTCACAAGGACATTTTACCAGGGGGCTGGAAGGAAAGGTTTTATAAAGTAACATACAGGCCCTGTGGAAGCCTGGAGGAGCATGGGCAGACTTCAGTGCATGTGAGCAAGCAGCTGGAGTCTCTGTTGTTCCCCGGGCAGCTGAACATCAAGAGATGAAAGTCCAAAAAAAAAGGTCAAACTTCCCCAGATGAGAAGCGATGATCTGCAGCATCAGAGCAGCTGATAAGACGCCTGGTGAGGATTCGTACCAACAACCCGCTGCTGTAGTTTTAAGAGTTTCCTTGTTTTCATTGTAGAGAAACAAGCCACAGAGGAAACTTCTACTGTCAGGATTATAAATCTGTTAATAAGTGCACGGATGCACTGGTAAAATATCACCACATACACACACAGACACACACACACATACAAACACACATATATTTATATATATATATTTACACATTCACACATCCAGCCTGTGCACACACACTCTCTACTGCTCGGTCTGGCTGAAGTCGTAGCAGAAGTTGAAGTTGCTCGGGGGTTTGGGGACGGCCGGCGCGCTGTCCGGGATGGGGACGTTCTCCAGGTCCAGGAGGCGGAGCTTGATCTCCATAGAGAGCAGGATGTCAAGCTCGCTGCGCATGGACTCACTGCTCATCTCCCGGCCCAGGAGGACGCTCAGGCCGTCCGTCCACAGGCAGAACTGACACAGGGAAGAGGACAGTCAGTACTCAGGTGGGAGGGGGGGTATTACTTACACACAGAATAAGGTCTGGACAATAAGAAGATCGACTCACGTCAGTCCTGGAGGGTGCGATGAAGTTCAGGCTGTACTCTTCCACATATGTGAGGCTGAAGGCCAGGTCCAGCACCTCCTACAGGGGGGGAGGAGCAAGTACAAGCACAATGAGGCTTTATTAACTTCCTCTGAGTGAGTGGAAAAACCTCCATAATCTGAAAAGATAAGAAGAGCAGCTGACCTTGTTCTGTTTGCCTTTGTGCTCCTTCATGTGAGGACAGTCTTTTCCCGTCAGCAGCCCCTTGATGTCTGCTACTGGAACTGAGGGAGGAGGAGGAGGAAAGACTTTGATCAGGACTCAGACAGGAATAGTTCTTTATCTTGACTTTATCTGATCACTAGGCTGAAATCAGCTGATCTGAGCCTTTCACGGTATTGGCCTCTGTGTTTTCGGTGATAAGGGCAAATATGAGAATGTAAATGATGTTGTATTTTCTTAATTCAAGTTCTCTTTGTTACAGGTTTGATAACGACAGCTTAGGAATCGACTCACTCTTCTCCTGCAGTGTTTCTATCGGGGGGTTGTCAATGTCTTCCTCCAGGTCGCCGTAGTGAAGTATTTTGTGATTGGGTGACAAGCGGCAGTACCACAGTTTATCTGAGAGAAAAATGGGCAAAGACAGAGGTTGATCAGACAGGAAAGTGGTTTTAGAAGTGTGTGTGTGTGTGTGTGTGTGTGTGTGTGTGTGTGTGTGTGTGTGTGTGTGCGTGCGTGCTGGTTTCTCACCCTGTCGGCGGCGGCTGCTGATCTTCCTGAACTTGGTTCCCTGACACAGTCGGTTGAGTCTCTGCTGACGGATCAGCTCGAGCAGCTCCGGCTTCAGACGCTCCTTCAGCTCCCTGAGGAAGCACAAACACACACTCACATTTAACACTAGTATTAATAATGGTGAAGAAACTGAGACGTGTTTGCAAACTCATGACCAAACCGCAGCAAGTCACAAAAGGTTAAATACAACTTTTACATTAGAGTTTTTTGTGTGGATTAAACGCAGCACAGGCAGCATCTCTGCCGACGTTAGAGCCGACCTGCTACACACATTGTTTAGTGACAAACACTCACATAACAAACAAGTGACACAATACATAACAGCTGATGTATCGGGGGGGAAAGTCGTCATGAGAGCAGATGAACAGGTTTTGTGATGGTGTTGCTTTGCTTTTTCTACATCGAATGAAAACAAATGATCAAACTAATTATCACAAGAAACTAAAATATATACGAAGGCTCATCATTGAAATAAAACTTTAATTTAACAAGTTTTTAACTAATCACAAGTATGAACTTAAAATAAAAGATCAAGACTAAAAAATCCAATCACCTGCTCGATTAAATATCATCCCTCATGATTCACATGATTAGAAATCAGTTAAACAGTAGAAAGGGACAAGTCCGGCCTGGTATCTAAAGTCAGGCCTTCAGCCATGTGACCGGTGCAGTGTCAAACTCACAGTACAGGGGGCGCTAGCGTCTCCTCCTGGTGCAGCCGCTCCGTCTGCCGCAGCTTGAGGATCTCGCCGTAGTTGAGGGCGTTGACTTTGTTCTTGAAGAGCTCCAGAGACGTGGGCTTACTGGACAACGTCCTGGTGATCTGCTCCCTCACCACCTGCATCACCTGCACATAGAGACAGAGGAGATGGTTACATCCTGCTGCGTGAAGCCGGATCTACTGATCCAATGTGCTGCCTCCTTTGATAGCCGGGAGGGATGAGGGAGTTTTTGTCTCATGCAGGTCACAATCTTCATGGTCATTCACTGATGAAGACCATAAACTGTAGATAAAGATGGACGCCATGTCTCCACCTCCTCCCACTTTCCAGAAGTGAAGCAAAAACCATCCTGGAGGTGTCATGACTCTGAACTCTGAGAGTTTTGGGGACACTTTGGTTTATGGACTCTTTTGGGTTTGTCGACTTTTACCTGTGTGTTTCCTTGTGTTTAGGTTTGTGTTCAGTTGTTTCCCCCCTGAGTTCTCCGCTTCCTGTTTTACTTTGAAATGATGTTCCTCGTGTGTCTCTGGCTTAACTTCCTGTCCTGTTTCCTGACCCTGTGATCATGAGTTTCACCTGAGTCCACTCGACCTTGTGTATATAAGTGTCTGTGCTTCCCTTTTGCAGTTTGTCATCGTTCAATCGCCGTTGTGTTTCCCCGAACATCGTGTTCTCACATCTTGTTACTTTGTCTATTCTAGTGTTTTTCTGTTTGGGACTTTGTTTTATTTAAACCCTTAAATCTAACTCACCCAACCAGTAACACCACACCAACCATCCTAACATCTGGGTGATAACTGCTGATTCAATTTCTAATATGCATTTATTTATTTGTAAACAAGTCAGAAATATCTGGAGTCTCACTGACTCAGCGTTGTTTGTTTTGTGCGTGTGTTTTCTGCATGACTTGTTCAACTGAAGCTCAGACAGAGGGACACATGGGGTGACCCTGGCTGCTGCTTCCATGTGATCAGAATCTATAGATCCCTTCGGGTTTACGCGCCTCAGCTGCGAGTAGAGGAAAATCTATATAATAATCTATAGAGCTGCGGGAGGGAGGGAGCGGACTCCAGCTACACAACTCACACAAACGGCTCTGCTGACCTACATCGTTGCTCTTTAAAACTTTGATCGAGAGCGATCACACAATAAAGTGAAGCGTTCAGTGGAGCTCGCTCTGGACGTCTCTCTCCTGTTCTACAAATAACTACAGCACAGAATCTGATACACTGGGATTTACATTCATTACAGAAAACAACAGAGGATTTTTAAATAACGTGGCTTCTGATGACGCAGATTCAGAAATGTATTTGTTGTAACTTCCTTCGAAACATAAAGATGATGTTACCAAACTGTTTACGACCACATAGAATTACTCTACGTCTGTCTGTGTGTGTCTATCTGTGTGTGTGTGTCTGTCTGTGTGTGTCTGGCGCAGACAGTGAAATCCAGACTGTCACACTATATTGTGTGAACATGCAAGCACACAAAACAAGCAGCTGGAGTTTCACACTGTCACCGAGCTCCACGAGCCAAAATAACTTTGGCATCCAGCGATTTCCACATGACACAAGTTTCCGACACTTCACTGTGTCCCGGGACCTAAACTCTCATCTGCTGAAAATCAGTTCAAGGCGAATTCACAACCGAGAAAAAATACACACAAAATCCAGTCTTACCTCCATCCTTCGACTATTTTAAACAAACGACTTCTATCCCGGCTCTGAGACTCCACCTGTCCGGCAAATAGAGAAACTGACGTGGGGGGGTGGGGGGGTGGTTGCCGAGCGGTGAAAGTGAGTGAGAGGAACAGACGTCACCTACACGGCAGGAGAGGTGCAGGCCTGTGGCTGTTTTGTAAACAGACACCCTGATATTCTCACACACATGCCACCGCCAAACACACCACACAGGTCCAGCCCCCTCTGTTATTTAGCTGAGCTGACCAATGGGAGCGATGACAGGCAGCTGTGTGTGTTCCCTGATACCCTTGCAGCATGTGCTTGCTAAAAATGTGTGTGCACTCGTGGAGGATGGGGGGGGGATAAGCACATACATGATTGTGTGTTTTTTTTTGTGGTAGTCTCACTCACACCAACACAACTCAAGTCCACCTCGCTCTACAAGTAAGGAAACCTACATGTGTGGGTGTCTCTTATATCACCCCCACCTCTCTCTCTTTCTTTGGTTTCTCTTGCACGCCCCTCTCTCTCTTCTCATTCTCGCCCTCCCATATTGTTTCCAGAGGTTTTACGTTCCCTCTGTTGTCGTGGAGTTACTGCTGATGCCCCGGGCGCTTTGTTTTTTCTGCATTTCCTTCTCCCTCTGTTTCTGCCGCCCACCACGCTTCTCTTTGTCCACCTAATGCCCCTTTGTCCTTGCCCCAGAGCACCCTGGGTAGGGGGCCGTGGGCAGAGACAAAAGCTTGGTCTGCTGCCCCGGTGCTCGGGACACAGGGGCTGCTCCTGACAGGTCAAAAGGTCACTGAGTTTTATGACTATCAGGAGAGGCGGCTGTGAGAGATGTGGAGCTGCGACTCGAGACAAAAGCTTGACTTCTCTTTCTTTCTTGGTGCTGCACTGCTTGTAAAGAGCAACACACTTAACGTTGTGTGTAGGGGCAGGTTGTGTGTAGTTTGCACGAGAATAAACCAACACAATGTCACAAAAATACAAGGTTACACAAATCCACCATAAAAAGTTTAAGACAGGACACATTTCCACTGGTTTTCTTGAATCTCTCTCAAAATTAAACAGATTTGCTTGAATAAATTGTTCATCGTTCATTAGAAAATATAAAGATGGGTTTGATTTATCTCGTTAAACCAGTTCAAATTCAAAATTAAGCGGGGAATCATTTCTTTCACTATAACTTTATCCATAGGTAACACACTGATGCAATGCATGAATGTTTTGGTCCCTTCTATTTGTGTTTGTCACGAACTGTGAGCCAGTTTATGACACCTGACTGGTACAACAGATTTGTCTGTGGTGCAGAGGATATAACACAAAGCAGACCCTGCTGTGCTGGGCTCTCGTGGACTCTTGTACCTTGTCAAAGTCCTCCTGTGTGGCTCTCATCTCCTTCCAGGTCTTGTTGAGCAGCTGGATACAGACGCAGAAGAGCTCCTCCACGAGTCGGTCCTGACTGAAGAAGATGGGGTGGTAGTCAGATCCCGTCTCCGAGGCTGTCAGATGGGAAGAGAGGGAGAAGATGGAGAAGACAAAGATGAAAAGAGGAAAGATCTTAGAGGTGGTTTGACCAGAGGATATTTATATACATTCATATCAGCAGCAGGTCGGAGGTGGACTCACGTGGCTCTCCGATACGAAGGATCTCACAGAGGATGAGCGTGAGCTGAATGCTGCTCCTGGCAAACGGACACTCGTGTTTGTCCTCTCTGCTGCTGTTCTCCAGAACAAACTGAGATCAGGAAACAAGGAGAGATTAAGATTAGATAAAAGAAAAGAAGCTGAACTCTTTGAGTAAAACAAATAAAAGATAAACCCTGCTCACCCTGCTGTAGGCATCAGGATAGCGTGAAGCAAAATATGACATGGTGTCCAGAGCTACAAGACCAGGAGGCGTCCGCACCAAGTCCTGACCAGGGTTACTGTTGTTCTGGAAGGGAAAGAATCAAAGATAATAATTAATACAGATTTGATACCGTCCCTCAGAGTATTATGATGAATGATGAGAGACAAACATGAGAGAATAAGTGTTCCACTCACAGAGAATCCCAGTTTCTTGAACTCTTTGGCACAGAGCGAGCGGCGCCTCTCGTTGCTCAGGCTGTTTTCAGTCTCCGTCTCAAACGCCGCCTGACGCAAACCGTGGAGGACGTCTCTCTGATCCTGGTGTCACAGCGGGGAGACGTGGGTGAAAGAAGGATGTTAACTTCTCAGAGCTAAAAGAGTTTCTTATATTGATATTTAATCTACTAAAGCCTGATCGATTTAATGGATGAATGATAGAGCTTTACACAGACTTATGTGACAGAATAAAGGATGCAGGAGATTTTACATAAAGAACAATTATGTTCAAATTCTACTTTATGTTTTTTATATTTTAAATGCTTCAATTTATTTGTAATAAAGTCTTTTGTTTAACTGTAAAATATCAAGATTCAATTACATTTCTTTATCATCAGGGTTTAAGGTGAAAGATGAAGACATTTACAGAGAAGAAATAAACAAATCAATAAATCTGTATCTTCAAATCTGAATCACTGGGGAATTTCTTCACTTGAGAGATGCTTTATAACAGTTTTAGGTTCAGGAAAGGATTCAATAATCAAACTATCTGAAACCTAAACTGTGAAGAAAGATGATTTGTTGAGTTTAGCAACAGGAAGTCAGAGAAATGCTCGGCAGCAGCAGATGTTTTCTCTCCGAGTCGGACTCCTCGTGTTTCACTGTCGCTCACCTGACTGTAGCTGTCCAGAGGCGTCCTCATGCGCGGCTCCAGGTGATTCAACGTGACCGACTGCAGGACGTAGAGGTAGTGGGCCATCTCGTCCTGGACTGAGGCAGAACTATGGATGATGTTCTGCAACAAACGCACAACCTGTGTTGGTTTATTCACGTTCACGACAGCAACAAAATAACGAAGGTGAGATCATCATCGTTTACCTTATAGATGTACTGACGCAGATTCTTCTTATTCAGGAAAGCAAACATATCCTGGAAAAAAGAGAAAACAATGTTAAGAGTTAGAGAACGTGAAATGTGTCCGTGAGATGTAATGACATGTTTCTAACATGGGGGGGTGCTGTGGTGTCAGGAACAGACTCAGGGGCGGGACATGGGTTTAAGTCTGAGGCGGACTTTGACCTCTGTGGCGAAACCAACACTTGCTGGTTCTTGCCACCGACTCAAACTCATTTAGTACAGGACGCAGAATTTGCTCTGGGATTGTTCACCCTGATAAGACGGGTGGATTTTCTATAAATTGAGGAAGTGTGTGCATGTGTGGGTGAAAGAGAGAGAGAGAGAGACAGAGAGAGGGAGAGTAACAAAGGGAGCCTGAGAGAAAAGAGATGAAGGGCTGAATGAAGGAACTGTTTCCGTACAATAAGAGAGGAGCAGAAACCGAACAGAGGGAGAGAAAGACTCGACTGTCTGCAGAAAGTCTGAGATGAGCTGCGCAGATAGAACAACGGAGATGGATCATTTCCAGCTGTTTGCCAGAGGTGGTGCTTGCAGGACTCTGAATCCTATGTTACAATAAAAGGTCCGGCTGGTACAAAAACACCCTTTTTACCACGAGTCACATGCAGGCCGCGTTCAGCCCAGGGTGTCAGGGCGTCCCATCGGCTCACAAGGGACTCATAGTCGACAACAACCTCAAGAGAATGCACAGATTTTTACAGTTGCAGGCATCACTGTCAGAGAGAAACAACGATTCAGGGAACTAAACAAGAGATCACAGAGCAATAAGGAGAAGAGGAACAGAGGGGGGGAGAGTAATAACCAGAACTGCAGCAGCACCTGTCTGTCCGAGTCTCCGGCCGTCTGCAGCAGGGCCATGAGCAGGGCCATGGCTTTGGTCTGGATCTGCTGGTTGGTCCTGGAAACAAGGTCGGAGAGAGGAGCGTGTGAGAAACAAACACACAATGTGAGGATTCACTTTGTGTGTTAGGATGTTGTCTTCTGTTGTTGCACTGCATTGTGGGTGTGTTGCGTACGGCAGAAGCTGAACAACAACACTCACAGCACGTTACTTCCCTGTGTGCTTCTCTCTAGCATTGTATTGATAGCTCGCATGGACACACAACGTTAGCTGGAAAGCCGCGTTGTGTGTCCCGAGCATGAAACTGGGATTGTTGTCGTTATGGTGATTGTGTCGACATCGAGCATCGGGCACGCCCTCCCTCTAACACAAGGCACATGTGTGAGTCCATCGTACGCAGTGTGATGCATGGCAGAGAACTACTTCTGCCAAGGAGGTAATTCATTCTGTCTGTTCGCAGGATTACGCATAAACTACCACACTAAATATTTAGAAACTTAGTTTAGAGACTGGATGTGAGCCAAGGAAAAACCCATAAAGTTCTGAGGCGGGTTCAGGAAGGTTTTATCACTTTCTCTAACATTGCAAGATTCCCAAGGAATAATTCATGGATCTTGATGATGATTTCAGAACTCTTTAGGGGATTGATATCCAAGAGAGTGAGAAATCTGGTGCAGCTTGATTGAATCAGATGGGACAGTTGGTCTATGCTCTACCATCCATGTTCCCTCTGTTTTATATCAGTAGTACTATCAGCCATGTTTTACATATTTCAAAACTTCCCCTTTAAGAGACAATGCATCTTTTTATCAACCAGCCCCCTGGTCACAGATCCCTGACGTGTTCCCTCTGTCAGGACTTTATTTCTCTTTCAATTTGCTGAAGAGACACTGCTTCAATTTGAAAAATAAGTGTTTAGTAAATGTATGATTGGCTCCTATGAATCCACATCTATCAGTGACTTACACCTGGAGATGAGCGACCAGCCTCTCCATGGTGACTTCCTGTTTGACCTGCAGGAAGAGGCTGTGACTGCTCAGCACCATGCTCTCCAGGATGTCCAGGGACACCTGCTGCATGGACGCATCTGCCGCCTTAGCGTTGACAAAGCTGGCGATCTGAAAAGGAGAGGAGTAAGGAAGTGAATGAGCGACACACTTATCAGAAGAATACATCCGTGACCAAACTAAAAGACGGGAAGCAGCAGATCCAGCACCTTCTTGATGAAGATGGTCGAGAGGTTCTCCCAGGAAACAATCCCGTGATCCATCAGCTCCATGAAGCCTGTCAGTGTGTGCGTCATGATCACATTACTCCTGAACGACACACACAAACACACAGACAGAAATAAGTATAATGTAATCACACACACAGACACACACACACTGAACAGAATTCCAATTGGCAGGTTGGATGTAATCCTTTCAATAATTCAGGTTGTAATTTAACACAGTTCAAAAGGAAAAGCTCTCTGATAAACTCTGTTGTAACTTGTAAGAAATGTCTTTTAAGAAATTACAGATGCAGATACAGATACAGATGTTCTCTAAGTTCTGTTCCAACTTGCTACAGCATCGTTTGTCAATAAAATCTATGATCATATGAAATGTTAAAAATAAATCAGCGAATACTCTGGAACTGGAGGAACAAACGTGAGGAGATGTTTCTAAAACCCATCCACCAGGTACACTCCTTGTTTTTCTTATATATATTAAGCTCAGTGGGATGTGCTGCTACACGTACATACACCACTTCTCTGTCTCTCTGTGAGGGAACCGCATTCCAAGGGAAACATGTGAGCACAGACACACAGACACAGATACTTACTCCTTAGCATCCTCCACTATCTTGACCAGTAGGAGGTGTCCGTCTCTGCTGATGAACTCCTGAGCGAAGGTCACGTCTGTGGAGACGTTGGCCAGCTCCTTCAGCGAGTCGCAGCGCACGCCCGAGTCCGAGCTCTGGATGCCCTTGAACAGGTCCTCCGCACAGCGACCCTGCGTTCGGCAGAAAAGACCAAAGCTCACCAACACGTTTCCTAATTATTCACAGTGTTGTTACTGGTTTTTACAAGCGGGGCTGGGGCTGGAAGAACTCAGGAGAAAGTCTAGAGGCTCTCACTCAGACATTTGCTCTCTCACACATACATTCAGTTCATGTCTGAAGCAGCAGCTAAAGAAGTGAGAGACAGAAGAATGTGAGAGGAGGAGGAGACAGGAGAAAGAGGCTTGTGGCTGCAGACTCACCGGGCCCTTGGTCAGACGCAGAATGCAGCCGTTCTTAATGTCCAGACGATTCTACACAAACACACACAAACACAAACACACACAGGGGGACAGAGGAGAAACCATTTAAAATATGTTTAAAACACTTGAACATTGTGAAAATGAGCTAAAAGGGCAAATATGTGTGATTGTAATTCAAAGACGAAGTTTAACACAACACAGTGAAAGTACTACATGTCTAACATGTCAGGCTGTTGGTGCAGGTTGGTGCTCACAGGAAAGGGAGTTTTCTCCTTTATAGGAAAAGCAGCTGTTGTGAGTGAGTAATTGCAAAGAGACAGGAGGTGAAGAGAGTCCAGAGCTGCTGCACTATCTCTGATCCTTTCACCTGCACAGGATTCCTACAGGGGCTTTAGTTTCTGAATCAAACTACTGGTGAAAGTGGGAATTTATCACATTATCACACTGATCTGAAATCAGGGTCATTGTTTCAAACTCTCATCCAGAGGTAAAAACATCTGTATATAACTACAAACCAACTCTAAAGTCTGGAAGTTGTCATCTCTAAAAATCTGCTTCTGAAAATGTTCAACAATAAAAACACATCATCTTCCTTCTAATGACTTCTACAGCCCTGTCTCTCTACCTCTGAGGAGGTGGGAGGGGCTTCCACTGGCAGCAGTCTGAAAAGGTCACCTGACACCGAGAAGATGAGTGCAGCTCTGACTTCTCTCTCTGCTCTCTGTCTCTCTGTCTCTCTGTCTCTCTCTCTCTCTCTCTCTCTCTCCTCTCTCTCTCTCTCTCTCTCTCTCTCTCTCTCCTCTCTCTCATCTCTCTCTCTCTCTCTCTCTCTCTCTCTCTCTCTCTCTCTCTCTCTCTCTCTCTCTCTCTCTCTCTCTCTCTCTCTCTCTCTCTCCTCTCTCTCTCTCTCTCTCTCTCTCTCTCTCTCTGCTCTCTCTCTCTCTCTCTACTTTCACTCTCACACTCACATTTGTGCATTGTGCAACCTGATGGGCGTCAGGTCCCTGCTCAAGGTTTCAAGGTGCGCTCAGATATTTACTGGTACTGATTCCCTGGTGTAGATGTAAACATGTAAACTAATAATACAGATATGTCAATAAATGTATTTGTCTTACTGATTCAGTGATGTACGTTTGCACTCCATCAGCATACTGCAGGGCGTAGTTGTCAGGACCTGGGAGATTCCAGCTACACACACACACACACACACGCAGACACACACAAAGATATTAACTATTGCAGAAGTTGGTGATTATAATTTTAAATGTTACCACAGAGCGGTAGAGTCATCGTCTACTTACCCATCACACACTTCCTTTATTACAGCCGACAGAGGCTTTTTCTGCAAGGACACGACAAATAGTTTACAATCACAAACTCGCACACATGGGAAATTTACATTAACACATTACACACACCTGCTGCTGTATACATGTGGGTCAACAACAACAACAACAACAACAACAGGACTTAGCAGACTCTACTATCAAAGTATTCCCTCAGTCAGGGAGCTGGACGCATGCTCGGGTAATAACATGCTGTTATGGGATCACGACACCACAGCTATTCCCTCTGGCTTCAAACCCCCGCGTGCTGAGAAGAGGAAATCCAAGATCTGCCCGACGCCTTCTGAACAATGTTTCCCTCACTTCCCAGATCCCGCTTCGCACATAAATAAAAGCCAGACAACTTCCATGTCTGACTCTCAGACTATCCTGCCATTAGTGGTCAGCCCCGCGGTCAACCAATCAAAATGTCCTCGGCTTGTGCGGTAGACCCAGCGGATGGCCTGTGATTAGTGGCAGCCAAGAAGGTCGACCTATCAGATGTGTTTAGTGACGACAGGAGGGCCAATGAGAAGCTTTTGTGAGCTTCTTCGGGGCTCGCAGGATTAGCTGGGATCTAAAAGAACAAATGTTTTGGGTAGTGATTGAGTTTTCACGTTCAAAACTGATCCTGAATCCTCTGCTGTACCGAAAAAAACAAGAGTCGTGGAATTATTGGTGACGTTAAGTCACTCGTAAGTCTTGTAAGAACCAATTAAACACATTCTCTCTAGTGTGTGTGTGAAACTTTGAACTACAACTCACTGGTGGCGTCTTGTGCAAAGAAGTTTAACTTCCCCAAACATTTCTTGGAAACACATGGAAAACTTCCCCCCCACGATAACATTTGGTAAAAGCTGAGAAACCCAGCCAGATGGGTGTGAAGCCTCCGGAAGCGTATCGCTCTTACCACACGATACATGTTTGTTATAATATTCTCGAAGTAGCTAAAACAGAGCTTTTTTGTCTTTGATGTGAATAAATATGTCTGTAGTATAGAGATGTAAATGATTAAAAAAAAGGAGTTGGATTTAAACTTCGCCAATCAGTTCATATCTCTCTATATGACTGAGATAAGGAGATATCTCTGTATTTCCTCTATTCGTGTGTGTGTGTGTGTGTGTGTGTGTGTTTTACCTGATCCAGTTGTATGAGCTGGGGATAGGCCCCAGGCATCTGGATGGCGATCTTCACGATGTCCTTCTGCTGTGGCATCTTGGCACCTTGTGATTCCACCACACTGTAAACTGCTGATGACAAAAAGAGAAGAGAAAGTCAATGTGTTGTGTATTTCATTTATCAGTTCATCACTGGAGCCTTTCATGAGAGGAGGATGTATAGACAGTGGTAAAGGAACTGCATGTATAAACTCTTAATGACCTCCATACACTACAGGTTACATTCATTTATTTATACACACATTTCTCTATCACGCATGATTCACACTCTGACCCATCAGCGCAGACTGGAGGAGACTGGGATCAAACCACCGACTGCAAATGACAACGTATTCTCCAGTTCTGGTTCTGCAAAGTGAGTCGAGCTTCACTGGACTTTGAGTTAACAGGGTTCTGCAGCCTGAGTCCAACATTGGTCTTTACTTTTAGCGCCTTGATAGCTGCAGTTTCATAAAGGAAACTGTAACCAGCATCGCTACGGACCAAACAACCATCCCATTCCAAATAGGCTGGTTTAGAACACACACTGAACTGGAGCCGTCTCTGTTCAGCTCATAGATTTCACCTGGACTCTGCTGCTCCTGCATTAAAACCAGATAACTCACCAGTTTTAAAACGTAACCTTGTAAAAAACCAACTCCTCCAGAGGAGCAGTTTCTCTTTTAGTTCAAACTGAGTCTGTTTATCGCAGGAATGATTCAGGTCAGTCCGAGCGACTGTCATTTTTCAGTTGTGAGGTTGTAGAACACTGTGTTCCTCTTTCCTTGTATATTTATGGTGTAGTGAGTAAAGCCGAGATGACTGAGCGCTGTCTACACACACATGCACTTTGGATCACACACCCCTTTGCAACTCACAGACACACACGTCTCCCTCGGCCTTCAGTCGAGCATTCCCGGAGGATACAGAAGACGCTGTTGTTGTGCTCCCAACCCTTCCCCCTTCCTCGTCCTTCTCCCTCACTCTCGCCACATGGAAACAATACAGTTTGAATGTAAATTCTTCTGTTTCACTCGCCAGCTCACAATGAGAGAGAAGAGGTTGAGCTTGTGCCTGCTTGTGCTCGGTGTGATTAATAGACCCCACCCTCTGCAGGATCTCTCTTAGAAGAGCTGCTCTGGGAAGGAGAGTCAGACCTCTGGGTTTCAAAGCAACACTCCCGTCAACACAACCACAAGCCTTCACAGCCTCGCTCGCCCCAAGCCTCGCGTCTCTCCTGATGCAGGGCGCCTTCACAGAGCAGGATGATTCTGATCAACAGGAGAATGTTTGTTTGTTTGTTTGTTTGTGGATAATTCAGACCCGAGGGAGAAGAAAACCCGGAGGTGCTGAGAGAATTACGGTAAACTGCCGCCGAATGTCAACTTCTCTCCACGAAACGACAACAACAGTTTGCAGACTTAATCCTGAGGAGATTTAGGGGATGTAGGTTTGTTCTCGGGCAGATTATGAGTCAGCCAAACACAAGGGCAAACTGGGTAAATGCATGTCCGGCCTCTGCAGCGACAAAGACTGTCTGTGGTTTTTTAATCTGGGTGTGTGTCAGAGCGGTAGAGGCCTATCAGCCGAACATCAAGTTATCGGTTTGGATACACTACAAAGAGAGACCAACAAAACCAGTTCTACATCTGGGAGACAAAATCTAATATAAAAAAAAGAAAAAATATATTTTTTGGCCATCGTTCGGCCAAAGATTTTCAAGGTTTCTTAAGTGATTTTTTCTAAAACTTTGAATCATAAAACCAAGGCTGTGGCAGTAGATCCAACCCCGCTACTGCTTTAGGAGTTTAGATCAGGGTTCAATGAGGAAACCAGACAAACAACAGGAGGAGGACAGCTTAGTTTACTGTGGGATGGTATGAGAGTGTGAACAAACTTGTGTTGGTGACTTTAAGTTAAGGGCAGAAGGTTGTGTTACTGAGAAAGGAAGGGATGAGACAAATAACTTTAACCACAAATAATATCCATGTGAACATTGTAAAGGTGCTTCACTGGCTTCAAAAATTTGAAATGCTATTTCCCCGAATAAATAAATTTCCCATGTTTATGTTTACATTTTTCTTTAGACATAACTATGTTTCTTTTCTTGATTCAAACTCTATATATCTGGTTATATTTGCTCTTTTTCTTTACTTCTAGTTATTTATGCTAAAATAATGATATATTTATTGATGATACCATGGAGAAAAGAAATGCATGACCTGAGGTCGAGACCTTCAAATATTGAGAGAAATGTGTCCTCAAGTAGAGGGAAGAGAAAACTATCATGTGAACATAAAGATATATCATTTCTTGCCCCATATCTCACTACCAGCATTATAGACCTTCTTCGACAGGAGACATTTCGACATGTCTCAGTAGGAAAACCACAGGTATGAGCGAGTCACTAATAAAAGGAGTGACTATCTTCAAATCATTATTGATGTCACCATGTGGCTGCTGAGCGTTTCCCCCTGTGACCGGACAAAATGTCTGCTGCTTCTTCTGCTGCTGCTTCAAACAAACAAGTCAGATCCAACTGTCCTGAGAGTTAAAACATTCCACTGCAGCAGATTTTGCAGCCTCCTGGATTCACCCACAGGGACAACAGAGCTCCATTAGCCTGAAGTCCTCATGACGAGTCTGTACATGCTGCAGGCCTTGTTTTCTAACACCGTGTAGAAGTCACTGACATTCTCTCTTCATCAAGATAAATAACCAACTGAAGATTCACACCTCGAGCCTCCTCTCATTTCCTCAAAAGAAAAAAAAACCAACGAGCAGTGTGAAGTGTTGTAACCTGAAACTGACTCATTAAATGAATCCAATACGATTCTGTGCACTTTGCAGGAATCACGTGTCAAACGTCTTTCTGCTCTGGTGAAATACTGCTGATCGGAATGGAAATGTGAAAGAAATTCTCTGTTTCAGTTTCTTAAAATCCCCAGAATATTGGGGGGGGAGTTTTAGTTTGCTTTTATCTCAGTGTTCACAGAGGTTAACCACTGAGTGTCAGTGTCTGTACCTGTCTGTGGCAGCTGAAACCTCACAGTCTGTTTGTGCCTCTCGGCCTTCAAAACAATAGTTTGAGAGCAAATTAAGGTGAATGAAGCTCATCTGTTTACTTCCTGTAAAAACTCATAAAAAGTAAGTAAATTTTACTTTCCAAAAACAACTGGTAAAAAAAGGGAATATATTTGTGTGTTTTTGAATAAATTACACAGTTTGAAAACATCACCTTTAACTTTTGGAAATGAACACAATGATCCATAATAATAAAAAACTTGTGTTTTTGACCATATTATATTTTATTAGTTTTTATAAACATGTAACATGTGAGATGGTTTCATCCTCTAGACAAATCAGAGTGTTTATGGACACAGGTAGAGTTTTACTCTAAGTACACTGATAATAAACTGTCAAGTATTTCTGTTTCACTGTGTAACTGCAATACAAGACGCAGACAGACCTAATAAACTTAACTTCACAGATCTCACTCTCGTAGTAAACTCTTAAAGGTAAAGTTTTGATAACTTTAAACTCCAATCAGATATAAAATGAATATTCTTTCCCAGAGTTCAGCAGTTGTCAGTGTCTGAATTCTTCTCTGAGCGGTTTGCTTCATTAGGCTTAAACCCACAAGCACGGCCGGACCTTTTGTTAGCCTGCAGACCCAGTGTGAGTCTCAGACCCCCCGGACTGACACACTCCCCCCCCATGTGTCTGTGTGTCTGTGTGTGTGTGTGTGTGTGTGTGTGTGTGTGTGTGTGTGTGTGTGTGTGTGTGTGTGTGTGTGTGTGTGGGTGTGTGTGTGTGTGTGTGTGTGTGAGTGTGTGGGAGAGAGAGAAGGGGGAGCTCTCAGCTGCCTGAAATTCCTAACCTGACAGGGTAACACACATACACACACAAGCATATATACACATGTACACACACTCCACACATATATATATACACACATTTAAATGCATACACATTTAGGTACACACTCATATATACATGGCTACATATTTATGCATTAGTATTATCGATATTATGTAGTTCACACACACACAGGCATATGAATGTATGCACATTTATGTATATACATACATTATATTCACACACATCTACATGAGCGTATATGCATATGTACATACACATATATGCACATCTAATACACATGTATACACACAAACACACACACACATATATACATATATATGATGATGTATATGCATAGTATGGACACACACAGACACACACATCACACTCAACTAATATAAAAGAAATACTGTCACAGAAGAAAGAAGTAAAATACTTTGTATCCACAAAGTATCGAACAGTATTTACAACAATGGAGAAGTTTTCAAACTTGTGCTGCAGCAAATTGTGTTCGACCCCCTGAAAGTTCAAGCTGAAGTTGTGTAGAAGACAACGTGCAGATAAACGTCTTGAACTTGTGTTTGTTATCTAAAGCAGATTTTAAAGCTGATTTCCTGCAGAGGGTCTAGAACCCTTTTCTTTTTAAACGAGCTGTTCTCGAGTTCTCTCCAGCTCGTGTGTCGGGTCCTTACCTGGTGAGAAGAGCCGAGTCGAGGCTACTGTCCTGCAGGAGCCGCCGGAGCCTCGAGCATGAGAACCTGGATCCCGCCTCCAGGAGGAAGAAGCTCAGGAGAGAAACGAGAGTTTTCCTCCAGGACTCATCGGAGGAGTTCGGAGCAGCAGCAGGAAAAAGTCCTAGTTTCGAGTTTCCAGCAGAGATTAGGTCACTTTAAAGTTCCGGGTTGGTCCGAGTCGCTCACGAGAAGCTTTGAGTGAAAGCAGCGGGATTGTGACGCGTCTTTTCCGGTTGTGACTTTCAAAATAAAACTATTTGCGTGTCAGCGGCGGAATAAAAAAATCACGAGAAAAGAAACATGTCTACACAATCATTCCATTGCATTCGATTTAACTCTTAATCAACTGTGAGACCATGTACTTCCAACCCTTTCTTTGCTTTACCTGTATGATCACCAATATAAAAACATGTATTACACGAACGACACAGGGCTTTTATTTTTGAAAGACCTGCGGAAGTGTTCTTGCTGCATGTTCTGAACTAAACTAAAGTTTCTTCCAAGTTTCCAAGAAGTTAGTAGATGAATTCATTCAAAGTTCCGGGTCGGGTACAGCTGGCTGCAGCTGCCCCCTGCTGTTCCCCTTTGTCCCACAACTCTGACTTCTTCAAACTGGGATTTTCGTGAGTTTCTATTATAATGAATTATAAAGTTAGGCCTGTTGGAATCAATGTGTGGCCTTTAGTAGCCTTCCTGTTCTGCTGAAGTGCCCTTGAGCATCCAACAACACCAAGATACCACCACCCAATGTCTTTCACTGCAGAGACATGCCATTTCCTTCCTTTTACATGCATATAACCTGTTTGCAAATATATTATAATGTACTGGTTGTTTTAAAACTCTCCTTATAGACACTGGGTGGGGTTGAATCTCAGAGAGTGGACAGGAAATGAGGTGGGGGTGGAAGAGGGAAGGACATCACACATAAGGGCCAACTGGGGAAATTGACTTTACATGGATGCATACAGTAACAGTCTGTGGGGATTTCCTATTCATGTAATGAAGCCATTCCTCATGCATTAGGGGTTTAAACTTTAAAGACTAAAAGCCTCATGGACGAGGTGCAGGGCAGTGTCCATACTGAGGATTTGGTTTCACAGCAAGTTGAGCAATGGAGTTTAAATATCATGGCTCATTCAAGAGTAAAGAAAACAACAATTTGTACAATTTAGATGAATCACACTAGTGCAAACATCACTAGGATTATTCTAGATTCAATTTATGCCAATAGATCCCCTTCATTTAAATCGTACCAACTGAACCTGTAAGTCATAATGCAGCCTCAACCACAGGAAGGTTGTGTGATGTCAGCTGTGAATGACATTTGTCTGACTCACAATTGTTCTTAATTGAAAACAACAATCAAGCACACAGACTCACAACCACACACGTTAAGAGTGCTTACACACTCTCAGGAGAAAGCTAATACACAAACAAAAGGAATTATAACAAGTATTTGTCATTGGAAAAGCAGAAAATAAAATGTTCTCATCTGTATTTCTTCACGAGGCTGTACATACAACCCATTTGTTGTTTCAACTTCTCTTTGTGTAAGATATTCTTCTCAGCTCGATGTAAACACACGCAAATGTAACTTCTCAGTTCTGCTCAGCTGAACTTCATTGAAACCTTCAGTGGCACAAACACCACCAATCGTAATTGAATGATTTGAAAAGGAAACAAGCCGGTACGTAAAGATTACCAAAGAGTTTATTCTGTATCATTTGATGCAATTACATCTTAACAATTGTGAGTCCGTAGGTTTGAGTCTCACGTGCCACAACAGGGACGTGATCCATCCCCCCCCCCGGACTGCTGAACTCCCCGGCTGCTCACACACTGCACACTGCCCGGCTGCTGGGAGGATGAGCTGCTACCAGTCGATCCACAGTGATGTAAAGTGCAACGATGAGACAGGATGCTTCCGTGAAGCAGATTTCTTGCGGATAAATCCCTTAAAACTTTTTATGTGTGGCCCCGTATTAGTAGCAACGATAATATATCTAGCAAGTATAAAAAAATAAACGCTATTCTATACAAGCAGTAGTCACCTGCACAGAGTGAATAGAAACAAAGGGATTTAAAGCAATAAGCATGAAACAGCGCACACAGGGACAAAAGGAAAAACCTTGAGAGGGAGTTGTGCCAAATATACAAAAGAACTGGATCGTTTTTAATGACTCAGTAAAAATACATACATGTCGTTTTACATACAGACGAACTGAGTACAATGGTAATCATATACATACATTATAGCTGAAAGACATACGCCACAAAACGCCTTTGGGAAAGGGGAAGAAAGAAACGTGTGTAGTCCTGTGACGAAACACCAGTTACATATAAATCTGAGCCAATGAAAAATCTGAAAGGGTTTGATAGTAACAGTGCTGATGCAAAATGAAACTGACAGCATGCTTACTTTTATATTTTTATAATCAACCTCTATGTGTAGAAGGGCCAACATCGGACCAGTTGAAGAACCATGATCATAAAGTCAAAATGAGACAGTTTTATGTTAAAAAACATCTTGATGACCTTAAAAAAAAATGTTTGAATGGAAAAATGATAATATTCTAACATCCCCCCATCCCCCCATCCCAGCCCTGCAAATTATTTTTGGTCCGTGGCTTGTTAAGTTATAAAATCAATTGGCTTCAATAGTATCAAAGATTCTCCTTCTTTTAACTTTGGCACTAGAGAGGCCTGGTGTTAACATCCGTCCTGTGTGAGGTGTCTCGAGATCCCACCACTCAAACTGACATTCGGAGGTTGGCTACATTCTTTTAATTGCTTGATTTGCTTGTATCCACCGCCACAAGTTCAACACCGATCACCGCAGAATTTCTTAAATGGGTAAAAATCTTTCTACATCTTTCTCCTAAGGGCCCGGTCACATATACGCTTATGCATCAATATGTGCGAGTGACGGGGAGATTAAAACGTTTCTCACAGCGTGGCTTCACGTGGAGTTTAACTTTGGTGAAATTTGACTTCTGCTGCTTGCCACCAACACACAGACATGTTTCTCGGGACAGAAGCTAAGACCAGATTTGAACAGGGACAAGGACGAGCACCATTATTTAAAACAAAGCACTTCTTACGTACAATATGATCATCTGCGTCTGGCACCTGTCGCTCTGCCTGTGTCATTCATAATATTACAATAATCTTGCGTGCTGGTTTTACAAAATATATATTCTCTATGTACATGAGGACAGTGCATATTTCACCAGCTGTGTTTGGACTCGTTTCAGCCACGTGGGAGCAGCTGCCAGGTGATAAAGGCCGTGCCCCGATAGGTTCTCTCTTTTTTTCTTTTTTTACCTGGAGATGTCTGACTCAGAATAAGAGTGTTCAATACAAAACAACGAGCAGGCACACAGACTCACAACCAACCGCATGTAAAAGGAAGCTTACACACATTCGCTCACGAGAAAACTAATAAACAAACATAAGGATTTATAATACACAAGAATCCAAAAATATAATTATTTGTCATTTGTTGTGACTCTGTGTCCTTGGAAAAAGCAGTGAATAAAACGTTTTGTTCTCATCTGTATTTCTTCATGAGGCTGTACATCGAGCTCCAGTCTGATGAAGCTCAGCTCGAGCTCACCGTGTCCGTGAAGGCTCATCAGATCGCGTCGGCTTCCCTGCACCGCCTCTTACCTTCAATGTCAGTGAGGGGGGGGACAACAACTGAAGGTAGATCAGCATGTAAGGGCAACGGTTGCCCACTCTGACAGCGATCTCAGGGGTCAGAGGTTGAGAATGGGCACGTCGAAGAGGTCGCACAGGCCTTCTGTCTCGTCCAGGTTGTAGATGTAGTCGTGGTCGCTGGGCGGAGGCGACAGGCGGAGGAGCGGCGAGAACACTGGAGGTGAAACGGACAAAGAGAAAGAGATGAGAAGCGTATGATGAATAAAAAGAAGCCTTGTGCAGAAACGTACTCAATAGCCTCTTTGTTACACCGATTATATATAAGTAAATATTTACAGTGCATGTCATTTGCTGAACCATCAGTGAGCCTGAAAGCAAACTCACCCTCTGATGACATCAAGTCGTCCAGCAAATCTCCGCTCAGGATCTCTGTGAGAGAGAGAGAGAGTACAAGACTGAGTGACCATTTTTTAAAACCCTTCAATCTGCAGCACACAGACGATGTGACACAAGAAACTTCACAGTCACCGGAGGAGAACATATGGAGAAAACTTAAGACATGTTTACCTCTTGTTGGATCAAACATGTCTGAGAGGTCTTTGGGGAAATCCAGTACTAGAGGGTTAAACGGAAAGGAGATGTTGTTAGTATTTGCAGATATGAAAACCTTATGTGCATTTATGTATACATTGGACCTAAATAATGTTGTAATAATAGTATTTTCTTATTCAACTCTATAGGTTTGTGTTTTTCTTGAAGGTTTTTCTTTTCACAGTGTAAAATCTTAATGGAGATGTCACATGTTCAGCAAAAAGCAAAGACTTACATTCAGATGGATCCGACTTAATTGGTTCGAACCCTGCAGAGGCAGAGGAGGATGCAGATCCATCCAACGAGGCAGACGACTGCAGCTGCTGAGTGACCGGACCTGTTGTCGGGGTGAGCGGCGTCGTGCTCGTCACTTCTGAAATAAAAAACAAACGCCACACAACACACTGTAAATTACCACGGCAACGGTAGAGCCTGATATCGTATTACAATTACTAATGATTCCGTTTGAACACGACAAAGAATGAATAAAGAAATAAGGAGATTTGTTCTTAGACAGTAAAAAAGCAGTGAAGTCTTGACACCCCCCTACCTGTCACTGAGTCTGTGGTGGGACAAGGTTTTGTAAAAGGGACTGGAGCTGATTTAGAGACCTGCAGGGTGGAGAGAGGAGGGAAAAGTCAAAACGAGGCACAATGAAGACAACAAGTTATAACTAAAGAATGGTTCTCAGGAGAGCCTGAGCCTAAATGTTGCCTTCTTGGAATCAGTTTATTTTCTCATGCTCTTTACTGCCCCAATCAAGACATATGATTTGAGAGTGAATATCCAGTCAACATTGAAAACATCAGTGCTAAAGTACTCAGGCTGAGAGATGGGTAACATTCGTGTGGACCTGGGAGGCAGCAGTGGCCGACTGGGAGGTAGGTGCTGGTGCTGGGAGGCTCTGAAGGATGTCATCTGGAGGAGGGACCGGCAGAACAACAGGAGAGGCACTGGATGGGTCCTTATTCACCAGCAAAACCTCGATAGGACCAGATGAACTCTTGAGACGGATCTGGTATTTCCTCTGCCCATTGAGGACCTGGACACAGACACTGGGTCAGTGACACAAGACAAAAGAAGTGGACATGACACACTGAGCACACCACACTTACAGCTTCAGGGATGGGCACTTCTAGTTGTGTGCCAATGGGAGCACGAATCGCTAGAAGTGTGTCGCCTGCAAAGAAAGACATGATGAGTTGTGATAATCGTCAACACATGTGACAGAAATGAAAATGAAAAGAGATAATTTGATCAATGAAACATACCTTTAAAGGATCCGCAGAGGTCATCATGTTTGATATATGCCATAGTATACACGTGTTAAGGTTCCAAGCAACAACAAGGTTGGACAAAAATACAGCTTTGCACTTCATATGATGAAAGGGAAGAAAATGCAAGATCCATGAAATATTATCTGAGAAATCAATGAGAATATTGAATAATTTCCTCTCTTAAATGAAAAAACAAAATCTGCCCTCTGATCAGGGGTCTGCACCAAAAAAAAATGATGGTTTCTTCCCTACAGTATATTTTACCCAATCTTGCTTAGACACCAAAAAACAGACACTGAATTGAGTCTCTAGTACGAGTCAAGCTTCAAGAAGAGTCCTAAAGTACCAGCACTTAAACTAAATGCCTCTATCGGCTCCTCTCTGCCTGGTAAACTCTTTCCTCAGGTTCCAACAGGAAATAACTCTGATGACATCATTCAGGTTATTTTCCTCAGACTTCATTCAGCCTCCTCCAGGAGCACTGAAGTCCAAATACAGCCGTGTTTACGAGTCATACTCTCCATGATTTGTACGAGTTAACTGAGTGACGTGCACCTTTAAACGACCTGGACAGGGAGCTGGCAGAATCTGTGTGAGTGTAATGCCTCTGATGATCCACTATGAGACGCCAGATGTTTCTGAGATTGTATCTGTTTCTCTGTTTCGTAATTTTGTCTGTCGTTGCCATCGGAGTGGATTTTTTACACTGAGCAGACAACTATTATGAGCATAGTGAAGACATAGTGAAGTTGTCCTTGTTCTTCAGGAGCACTTTTTCCCTGAGATCAAATTGACTGTGGGTTCTACTCAAAGGCCCTGGCTGAACGTCAGTACCTCAGGTCCTCTGCAGTCAGTAATCTGCTGTTGCTGTGAGTGACATTTATGAGCCTGTAAATTCACTGCATATTTTCCACTAACAGGTGAAAATGACAGTACTATATCTGTCAGATGTGTCTTTATCACAGCTGACACATCGCCACAAATGTTTACAGGAAATAATATCTGTCGTGGCTGCGATGTCACTATTGTGTAGCCTAAATTCATGACTGATGAAGCCAGTCACATCCAATAAGTGCCATCGGATACATCCATAGACTCATAAAGACAGTGTGCAGTGAAGGATATGGACTATTGTTGGAGTCATCGGTGACGTTCTTGATGCTCTGCTGGACCCAGACTCTCTGCTGGTCCAGCTCGTTTTCCCTGAGAGCCAGATCGTCCAACTCTGCCTTCAGATCAATCAGCTTATCGGCGATCTCCCTGGTGTTACAGCCCGGACCCACACCCCTAAAGTACAAGAGACAAACACATGGTCATGCACGGACAACAGACAAAGTACATTTTCACACGCACTCCTGAAAACACTCATTGACACACTGCTCAATCATTAATTCAAGGAAGTAGACATAGCTGCATTAAGAGGAGGTTTTCTTTCGGACTAATATGAAGTTAACCACTTGTGATATAATGTCTGCTTCAAGGTTTCTTTCATAAACTATAACAACATTGTCCCTCACCCTCTTTATTATCTAAAAAGGCACATGTGCTGCACAATGAGATACTCGTTTGTTTCATATTATTCACACTAGACCCAGACAGATTAATCAGTTGACTGAACATCAGCTGATATGAGCACAGACAAATCTGTATCAGTTGGTGGTATCTGTGTTTATTATTATCTATAAGTTTATGGTTAACTTTAGAATATCAAGCCTCCTTTACATCTCTTTGTTATAATTTCAAAGGAATCACTGCCAAATTGTTATAGTAAATATATTGGCTGGTGAATCAGTATAAATTCTCTACTCCCCAAATGGGCATTGGCCCCAAAAGTCCCCATCAGCCGGACTCTAATCCAAACTCTTCTGTTCAAAAGTAATTTATCTAAAACTCAGATATAGGTCACACGATCATGTGCATGTTTAAATTCACAACTTCAATTAAAATGTGAATCATCTTTTTGTGCAGGGAAAACAAAGACATTCTTTTAGATTGGATTGTTTACTGTCATAGTTGATCTTCCCAGTGTAGTTATGGAATGATTTGACTAAACAATGCACAGTGGACTTACTTCCATTGGATGCTGTTCTTGGACTTCTTCTCTATGAGTCCTATCCCCTCCAGCACATTGGTGATATCGTAAATGCGTCGTTTCTGCCGCACTGCCAAGGTGTCTGCAGCCTGAGTGACGGGACAAAAGCAAATGTTAAGTACAATAGAGATTACTGCAATCTCCTTCAGCAGACTCAGAACTACTAGAACTTATAAAGAAGGAATTCTGTATCTGTGCCCACAAGTTCCATGCCAGACAACCACAAAAAAACACCCCACCACCCAACCTCTTGGAGTTTAACAAACTAATGATAACCATGAGGTTGTTGCTGATAAGGTTCGGCTTTGACCACAGGCCCAGTGGGTGAAAAAGTCACAGACCTGCTGAATGAAAGCTAATTATAAAGGGTTTTTTATTCAATAGTTTACATAATATATACTTAATAGTTAATGCAGAAAATATAGACTCGCTTGAGTGTGGCTGTGGGAGTCGCAAGTGAGAGGCAAAATCATTATACATATCAAAACCTTAATTAAACAGAGACTTCAATGCAAGCTCTCTTATGAAAGTCATAACTGAGTCTAAAAATATGTTTTTATGGAATTATCACGTCAATCACCTTTGAGTTAATATCTGATAAAAGAAAGTTAATCTCCCTTCTGCCTGTGTTTTTGTTTCATAATTCATTCAACTGTTTTATAACAGTCTAAAATGACCATGTACGGAAAAAAAACACAACAGCCACAAGTGGCGGCTGGAGCTTTATTGTTATTAGCAACGCAAAGTGCCACCACCACGAGTGTCAGCAGCCATGAAGCCAATCTGTCCGCCCAGTCACTGAGGTCACAGTGAAAAGGAAACGGTTCTGTTATGTCAAGTAATGCTTGGCTGCCCAAGCTGCCATCTGGTTCTCTGGTTCTGGCAGAGGGAACGAAAACAACATGGATGGCTGTGTATGATAAAAAAGATGCTATTTATACTGAAATTTGGCACGTGTCCTAGTTATTATTATTGGTTTTATCTCCATTGAAATATTACCATTATCATTTTGTTGTTCTGTTAATCAACCATGTGTTTTCTTGTTGTTCATTTGTACTTTGTGTTGAAAAGGAATCTGTGAACTATGTTACACTTATGATTGTTATGTTTTGACAAAAGGGAAAGATTTGAGACTTAGTGGCACTGGCTGACAACGGTGTAAAGAATGAATATGTTATTATATACAAACAATTATATAACTAAAAGAGGGTGTAAAGAAGTTATATGTTAATATATATAAACAATAATATAACTAACAGGGGGTGTTTAGGGATTATATGTTATATATAAATAATAATGTACCTAACAGGGTTGTAAAGTATGCAGATGTTATTTTATATAAATAATAACGTAACTAACAGGCTGCTCAGAGAGTTAGATGATAGTTTAGAGTTTGGATAATATCTCACTAGTCTATTAAAAGGACAATGTCCTGCAGATTAAAGTGGAAAGACTCATCTAATGTCACCTAATGCACTTCGGACCGGAACATTAATGCGGTGTCGTTCGAATCACACGCTTTTTGAGTCACCATACCCATCGGGCACGAGCTGCTAAATGATCTTGACGTCGTGAATCAGGGAAGAAGTTGTTCATGTGTGAAGATGCAGTCGCGTTGGCTTCACAAGGGTCGACTCACAAAAGATGACCCACTTCTTCCCCTCGGGGTCTGCGGGGGGCAGAGTGGGGAAAGTTCACCGGTTTCCTCAAAGTTCGCTTCCCGACCTCCCTCCGCTGCACCTCCACACACACACACACACACACACACACTACACGTGAAACCACCGGTGTTCAGTGTGTGATCTTTAAAAAAATGAACCCAGCTACCGAGCAGCGAGTAAAAAGCCCATTCAAATTAGCCTGTCACACGGCTAGGCTAGGCTAGCGGGGCGAGCTAATGAGAAGTGCGTGTATCCTAACGACAGCGCCGGGGCTCATGTTGACATGTGCTAGCTAACAACAAAGACCCCGGGCTCCATGCTCACCGCCTTCAGGTCCAGCACCCCGTCCTTCGCCTCCTGGAGCAGCGTCACGAACTTGGTGGTGAGCAGACCCAGGCTCTTCTCGTGCCGGCTCGGGGTCGGCGGCTGCAGCGAGTCCCCCGCTGCCCCCGGCTCGCCGCGGCTACTGGCCGACTCCAGCTCCATCATCATCCGGGACCAGCTCCGTGCTTCCCCCTGCTGCCTCCCCGACCAAACCCAGCCAGCGAGCCCCCGGAAAAAGCACGCCCCACCGCCGCGGTCAGATGCACAGCAGGCCCGGGGGGGAAAGTGTGGCGGATCGCGGGCGGTCGTCTGAGCGCGTCGGACCCGGGTTTCGCTCCTCGGACTGCGGGGATCGAGGCTCTGAGGCTCGGGCAGCGGTTCAGTGATCCGGGGTTCCGTTCCGTGCTGAGCCGTTGGCCACGCGAGGTATGACGGGACGGTTCAACCGCAGCAGGGAGCGTCTGCGAAGAGGCGTAACGTTTCAAAAGCGGAAGTGTGTTTAAAAAAATATATTAAACCACTAAAAAGTTCCTAACACATGAATATCTTAAACAGAATAAGTTACTGTGACTTGGAAGGTATTTATTTGTTTTCTAGGTAGTGGAATAGTGATTCTACGGGTTTTTGTGGGAGGGATAATTTATACACGTCCCTTACATACTCAAACTTGAAGTAAACACGCGCGCGCGCACAAGATCGTGCACGCACAAGTACCAGCCCCACACGCACACGCCCAAGATGTTGTCTCCTTACTATACAAAAACAATAAACATATGTATAGGATTCAGGTGAAACCCTGTTTTAAAGTGAATGAGTTTATAAGTACAGGTATATATAAGTACTTATATGTTATTGTATATAAATAAAAATGTAGCTAACAGGTGCTGTAAAGTATGTATATGTTATTATATATATAAATAATAATTTGACTAACAGGGGCTGTAAAGTATTCATATGTTATTTTGTATAAACAAAAAATAAAAGGCTGCTCAGAATAAGATGATCGTTTAGGGTTCAGGTAATATCTTAATAGTTTATTAAAAGATTAATTGTCATTTATTGTGAATGTTTTCTCACCCCTCTAACTTCCTACAATGATTTTTTTTATACAGATCCACAGTATTACATCATTATTAATTTATTTTTGTTTAATTGACGTGTATAGTTTCTATATTTCCATAAACAATAACTATTTTTAAAATCTAAGTTTCTTTATTGAGCCGTGGTCCAAGGGTGGCCACAGTGGACCACCCTTGACCAGCAGGGGGAAGCAGTGCACAAGGAAACCCCTATCTCTCGTGATTTCAGCTTTAGCGTCAGCAGATTCGTCACTTTTTAAATCTGTCCTGTACATAAAACAGACTAACGAAAAATATTTACAGAATTTTTAGAATTCTTAATTTTGTTTTGATTTTAATAATTTTGTTTACAATACGCAATCGATAGCATTACCTTTCCCAGAAAATGTAAGAAAGTGCTCTTGCTGTCACACAGCTGAACAGGGAAGCGGTCAGCTGACGGACCCAAACAACAGCTCTGCGCTTCACACAGGAAATACATGAAGATACTTTTCATTCAAACTCAGGCAAGTCTGTCTATGTTCTCTCCTTAATGAATCAAGCTCCTGTTTCCTGCTTGTTCACCACCGAGCGTCTCTCTGGTGTCAGTTCATCCGCTGTGCTGCTGGACGTGAGCTGTGCTGCTAGCTAACATGGAGCAGTGGACGTGAACGAGCTAAACAACATTAAAATCAACATATTTAACACGTTGAATTCAGCAAATAGTGAGAAAACACTCGTCTGCTTCCGGTTAGTCACTAATAAGATGTAAAAACTAATGAATTGATCTAATTGTGTTAGTACAACATGTTGAAGTGTGCTTCCTGTGTAGTCAGCTGATGAGCACTGGTCTTTTAAATAGATAGATGAACTTTAATGATCCCAAATTGGGAAGTTATGGAAAAATGGGGACATCATTTAATAATTTTCATATATTGGAAGACACGACAGATGGGAGGTGATGCAGGCATCTCTGTATTACTCATTAGTTCACTTCTTGACTTCATAATAGTCAATTGGACCGTGCAATTTTATCAACTGGGAACTGGTTGACACGACCAGTATCTCTACTCAGATCTGTGTTCAGTCACCTCCACTCGAGCTTCACTGTCCCCCTCTGTTTTTCCAGCCGTGACCATGAAGAGGAACAAAGTCAAAACGGCCAGTGTTGCCGAGAAGGAGTTTGTGTTTGAGTTCAGGGCAGGAACACACAACTGCGTCCTCAAGGTGCCTCTGAGTTTTCCCGTACAAGAGAACATCAGTGACCTCCACGGACGCCTCATGCTGCTACACAAAATCCCCTGCTACATAGAAACCGGTGAGAGCTTGTGTATTTGTAGAACTTCCTCTTTTCTTCTGCATTTCTCAATCAACACTTTCTCTACTTCGTTTGCTGGGTTTGGCAAATCCCAAGTGTAATCTAACCCGACATTCACCTTCTATATCCTAAACATAATCATTTATTCTGAGGAGCATGTGTTGTATCATCTGTCATCAAGTCTTTGTTCTTTCTCCAGAAACCAATTTCTAACTAGGGATGTAGGAAATAACAAAAGGACCATTATCACTGGCAATTTCAGCCTAGTGCCGAACCCTCTGTCCTCAGCTAACGTCTCTGCATCATCCATCTCAAATGTGTTATCCACATCAACACAGTTGGAAAGGGGGAAAATAAGATTTAGTTTATTTAAACCGAACCCTGTTAAATATTTTCACTCCAGACGCCTTCCTGGGAAAAAGGCAGTATTGCCAGCAGGCATGCTCTTAGTTTGAAATGTGAACGGATGGAATCTATCCAGCCCATTGATTTTGCAATGTACCACTTGGCAGGCTTGGAAATGAAAACATTTTTTAAATGACTGGTTTTCTGCTGCGTGTGCATCTCTCCCACCGTAGAGCTGAAAACCTCCCTCTCCAGCTTCGTGGAGAGCGAGACCATCCTGGACTACGACAGGGAGGCGGAGCTGGCCCTGCAGAGACTCACCACAGGGGAAGTGGATGTAAACCAGCTCACTAATGCATGGACCAGGGCTTACATGGAGGTGATCACATATGTCAATATCTTGAATCATGGAAGGCTTTAGACATACCTGGTGTTGTGATATGTTTGTGTACGTGTTTGGCCTCAAAATGTATAATTCATATTAATGAGATCAACATGAATGAGTCTTGAATCTTCAGACTCTGTTTTGTTTTCATTAATTTACCACAAGAAAACAACATTACTTGATTCTATAACAACATTCCTAAAGTTGTGCCATATTTCAGTGAAAAAAATGTCTATTAATAATGTGGACAGCGTGCTTTATTCTTGGCAGGTGTTCCGTAAAGTTAATTTCAGACGCTGGCTCCTCATCGCGCCCTGATCGTATATCCACTACTCTGTGCTTCTGTAGTAGCACAGCCGGGTGTTTCGGAAGTGTCCTTGTGTGCTCTCGCTAACTTCAGGGCAGTCATGGGCCATTAAAGCATATTCAGAGAGAAGTAGCGCTGCGCATGTGTAAATTGATTATTCATGAGTTCTGGAGAGAAACAAGAAATTTCATTACATAAGCCCATGTGCTGCATTTAATGTCCCTCTGACTCATTACACTTGGCCACACTTGGCTGCGTTTCTTCCCAGAGATCCAATATGTGGTGGCGGCTGCACATATTTGATAATGGAGTCATCACTTATATATTACGGATCAATAGAAAACAAGGCGTCTGGTGAGACATAGGGTGGACTTTGTGGTTTTTCTAATTAAATTAAGTAGGGTCTGCTCAATCACGCACTTCTTTGGAGGTGATACTCTTATTTCATGTTTAACGATGATCTATGATATCGTTTGGTTTTATAGAAAACCCACACGGACTCGCTGCCGTCATTTTGAAATCGTTCTTTTCTTTCCTCCGTCTCCGTTTCAGACGACACTGGAACACGCTCGGCCCGAAGAGCCCAGCTGGGACGAGGACTTTGCCGATGTTTACCACGAGCTCATCCACTCCCCCGCCTCAGATACTCTACTCAACTTGGAGCACAACTACTTTGTGAGCATCTCCGAGCTCATCAGTGAGAGAGACATGGAGCTTAAGAAGCTTCAGGAGAGGTGGGTATTAGGGATTATTGCTTAGCGTCTTTATAAATTTGCATAGCACACACACACATTCATATATTTATAGATTTTTTTCTGTCGGACAGGCAAGCAGCTGAAATGGACAAGGTGATGCACGAGCTGGGAAATACTTTGAGTGACCAGGATGTGAATGCCGTGGCGTCTCAGCATTTTGACGCACAGCAGGTAAATTAATGTAAAGTCCTAATCTCTGCTCTGCAACATGTAAACAGGAATATGAATGAAATATTCAAACATCTTAATCAGAGTAATGTCCTTTTCAGAATAAAATCAACAGTCTGATTATTGGCGTCCATGTAAACAGAGTCAATGTCTTTTACAACACACAGGTGCTGGAGAACAAGTGGGCGAGTGAGCTGAGACAAGTCACTGAGATTCAGAAGCAGGAGTATCAGGGCTGGGTGATCAAGCTGCACCAGGATTTACAGAAATCCAAAGACAGCAGCATAATAAAGTGAGTTTATTTGGTTGGTTCTGTGTAAACTTGTATATAAAAACAGCCTTTTAACATGTTGCATTTGTGTGTAAATGAAGCATAATCTCTGTACACACACTTTACACACATATCATCCAGACAAAGAAATAAGCCTCAGTTTCAACATGGATTAATGAAACCTGCAGATGCAGCAGTGTCAGGAGGGATTGTCAAAGGCAGCGATCGAGAGACACGTGTTTACCCACTGACAGTTTGGTGTAGAGGCTTGGGCTTTCCTCTGCTTTGAGATTTAACTTAATCTACAGTGTATAGGTTATTTGTACAGGGATTCAGCCTAGAATTAGGGTGGTAATGAAACTTCACTTGGGGCTGGGTGATCAAACAAAAACAAAGATTATCGCAATATATATGAAATACTTAATACTTAAAATTCCTTCTGTGATCTGTGTCATTGGAAAAGTCTCTGTCTTCCATCTTTGCTCCAGGTCAGTCTGACCCTCGACAAACACGCAGCAGTTTTAATCAAACACTTGACGTGTCTGCTGGCTGTTTGAAGCACAGGCACATTAACATATTAATTGAAGTTATTACAAGAGGTCAGAAACTCATCTCAGTTTGACTGATGCTTGGCTCGGCAGGATCAGTTATGACCGGCATCTAGAAACAATAATCTAACAGAGGTTATCAGTTTATTTGTATCAGGTTTCTTTGTAGTTCTGAAGGTCTCGACCTTAATATGTCAAGTGCCTTGACATAATGTATATGATGATTTTGCGCTATACAAATTTAATTAGAATTAGTAAAGTCGCACTGCAGCTTCAGATCCGGGTCTCACACTCATCCTCTGCTTTTATTGGCTCATCCATTAAAACCCAAACACAGAAAACAGCAGGCTGAGAGCTTCTCAGACAATTTGCTACATAATCTTTTCTTCTTTAAGACAAATATCTTGTCATGTGTCGATGTGGACTTTAAACATTGACATGAGCACTTTGAGAAGTTACATTTTCAGTTAAAGTTTTTGGAAAACTACCAGCAGCATTTCAGGTTGGACTTTTGATGAGGAAAAGTGAAATGTGCCTTATAAGCTCAATGATATCATCTTTCTTCTTGATTGTGTTTTTTCTTGAGACTGTAATGTTTATGTTGTATTGTTGTTTTTCTGACTGTTTTTTTGCATTATTGAAAACTAGTGAGGAGATTAAGATGCAGCCGAACCAGATGTCAGAGGTCACAGATTCTGGCTCGAGGATGTTTGAGGAGCAGTCGCAGCTGGAGGAAAGCTTCACCATACACCTGGGTGACTGACGTTTAACCCCAAATTCTCTACTATCAATCATACATAATTCAGTGATGATATAAAATGACATTTGTGGAACAACAGGTGTGTAATGTACACATTTCTTTTAAGCAGGAGCACAATTGAAGACGATGCACAACCTGCGGCTGGTCCGGGCGGACGTGCTGGATTTCTGCAAACACCGGCACCACGGCAGCAGTGGAGCGAAGCTGCGGCGGCTGCAAGCGGCTCTGTCCCTGTACTCCTCCTCTCTCTGTGGTCTGGTGCTGCTGGTCGACAACAGGGTCAACTCCTACAGCGGCATCAAGAGAGGTCAGGGGGGGGAATGTCTTTAATGTCATATAACTTAACAATGATCTTAATAGAAGTGTTTTCTGGTCACTCGTGCAGGTGATGGTTTTGTTCCGTGGAAATGTCAGACTTTGTTCTGGCACCAGTGATTTTTATTTTCGAGTCGCTCCTGACTCTGGTTTTCTTTACTGGGAGAATACCACTGTATATTCACACATCTTGAAGTCTTTTCTTTTAAGACTAGGCACTCAGTCCCATTAAGTATTTATAGATTTTTTTTTAAAGCAGGAATGTGGAGTCACAGAAATCAGCTCCTAGGTAGATTTTAAACTAGCGGTGATAATCGTTTAGCTCCAGTAGTGAAGCCCTTCTCATTCATGATTTCCACTCCTGGTCTCTTTTCTGCTGACTCGTAGACTTTGCTACGGTGGCGAAGGAGTGCACGGACTTCCACTTTCTCTGTCTGGAGGAGCAGCTGGAGGAGGTGCAGCAGGTGGAGCTCTACGCCAGAGCACAGCGGAGCAGCAAGCAGAAAGATAAGCCCGGTTAGACTTGTTGCTGCACTTTCTCATTAAGCTGTAATGTACACAGAACGTCCGAGGAGAAAGATGTATAATAATATTAGCTATAGTCTTGTTTAGTCATGTTTCTGTGACACAAATCTGCATGATTCGAGTTGTTGTACAAATTTTGATTTCAAATTTGTGTGATTTTCTGGTATGTTGAAACAAGATATTGAATATATCATTACTTCATTACAGAGATTCAGAGGAACGGAGGTGACGATAAGAACAAAAACATAGAAAGAAATCCCGCCAACATCTTACCAGGTGACGGTTATCAAAATATTTCATCACATGCACAAATCACTGATTAATTGATCCTGCAGTATTAGACAATAGCAGTTGTGTATCTTTTTTCCCTGTCCATCTTTTGATTCAACCCTTTTAACTTCCTCCAGGCGAGTTCTACATCTCTCGTCACTCCAACCTGTCTGAGGTCCATTCCGTCTTCCACCTGTGTGTGGACGACAACGTGCGCTCAGGGAACATCACGGCGAGGGACCCGGCCATCATGGGACTGAGAAACATCCTGAAGGTTTGCTGCACACACGACATCACCACCGTCACGGTGCCTCTGCTGCTGGTCCACGACATGTCAGAGGTGAGAATAACTGGGAGAGCATTAGTGTGTATTGATGGTGCTATTTCCTGTGAGACTTCAAACACACACGTCATCCATACTGCTTATCCTTTGAGGGTCCTGGGTATGACAGGATTAAAATACTTGAGATATCTGATGATGGAATAATAAAGCAAAATTGTATTTAATCCTAGTTTATTCAAAATCAGTCATTCATTGTGGTGTTTGCTGTATATTTTGTGTTGGTTGCCACAAACAAACACACAGCGAAAATAACCTGGTCACTTACATCCCATACTACCACCGAATGTGGTTTAAGTGATCAGGACTCAGGAAGCGATTGGGTTGGTTGATCAGATCAGATCACACACACAGATCCGAGACAAGTTATATTTATAAAATGTAAATGTGAGTTTGACAGAGGAATCGTTTTTACTGTGTAACCATGATTGTGTTTGAAAGTTGTACGACTTTCAGTAGAACTTCACCATGAGTTGATTTTTTGTGATTTTGGATATCTTGTCTGATAAGTATACTGATTCCCCACCAGTGGAAGTTGCATCCCACTGACAGAGAGCTCTGCTAATGCCAGGGTATATACATATTTTTTTGATTTTCCCATCACAGTCATTGTTTCCATGTTGCTGTCTCTGCCCATCTACACTGACATGCAGCCTCGGAGCATTCCAACTAAAATGAGGCTAAACTTAAACATGAAGTGAGGACAGAGCCCCTGATTCAGCTCTTGAATCAACATTAACTCTACAAGCATATACTCCTTGTTCTGTTGTCGTACATCTTTCTTTTGGAGGAAGAAAACCTTCTGGCTACACAAGTTGTCATGTTCCTAATGAATTGTTCAGTGACAGTCTAACTCTGCTTGTGTACTCGCTGCGTCGACATGGCCTGTCCTGTCAGGCCCTGACTGTGACCTACAGCCTTCAACTTAACGCTTCCCAGGACTAAATCCAGAAGGGCAAAGCAGAGTGTCGTAAACTTTTGTGTTTACTCAGTGCCTCAGAGTGTATGGAGTCTGACCTCACACAGGAGAGGAGAGTACAGAGGAGGCCTTCAGTGCTCAGGCCAATATTAAGTCAATTTGAGATCCACTTTTCTTTTATATCTGGAAATTGGAAAATGGTATATTTGATTTAGTCTGCTGAAAATGATTTGAATTGGGATTTCTCTCCAAGCTGCAGATCTCTCTTGGTTCTTAAGCTGAGTAAAAATTAAATCATAACGCACTGAGGATCTCGTCCCTTCAGACGGAGAGTAAATCCTCGGCAAGGCTGAACCTCGAGTGCACTCGTGCCACGACAAGCCCGGCGTCTAATCAAGAGTCTCTGTTTACATAACCAAAGTCGTCTCACGTCTGAAGCCTCGGGAACCGGAGGATCTTTAATTGATAGCTCCTGGCCCCAAAAGCTTCCATCTGTCATCCTCTTCTCTGTCCTGTGGAGATGTTTGCCTGTTTCTACAAGCCTATCCCTGTGTTTTGGTTTTAAAACAACTGGCATGGATTTTTTGTCTAGATCAACTACAGGTTGCAGTCAAAACACAACAGGCCTCCTAGTCTTATTTTCAGATGGGTTTTTTCTGTGAGAGCATTTTGATTTTGAGGAAAAAGTAAGAGAAGAAATGCTCAGTGACACTATCACCGAATGTTTGAAAGTAGAGGAACTAAGAAACATTAGTCAAAGTATCTTGTTGCTAATGTGTTAAATAAGCTTTGCTCAAACCAGTGCAGTTTATCTGGAGGGCAACACGGTTAATGACACAGTTGACATGATTCTAAACATGATGAGCCTCGCCTCCAGTTCATGGGCTCAGTTTGTTGACTCGAGGTGGGAGCAACATATTTCCCAGTAGGTGAAAGGGTGTGCGTGCCTGTGTGTGTGTGCGTGTGTGTGTGTGTCTCTTGCTCTTGGCTGCAGAGATGAAGACACGCTGAGGTCACTGTCGGCTGCCTGGAGCCTAAAACACTTCAAATAGACAAAAGACAAGAAGTGACGTCTGCAAGAAGCAAAATCTGCCAAATCTAAACTATTTCTTCAGAGTCAATATCTTCACTTGACAAGAGGCTTTTTGTTCGACCTATTTAATTTGAAATATATACAGAACCTAATTAAAATACCTCTGAACAACACAAATTTGTCTGAGGAAGATCTCAAACCAAAGATTAGTAAACATAATTACACAGGAGAGCTTCATCTTTAAATTGACAATAACGAAACCTTATTTAATTCTGGATTCTATAAAAGTTTATAAAGTTTAACCCACTGTTCTTTCTATACGTTTTCTCTTCCAGATTTATCACATGAGACAGATTTTTTACATTTACATGATTTATTTATAACCTAATTTCATATTAAGCACATCGAACAGAATCATCAGTTTTCTCCTGTCCTCTCTCACCGGTCTGCAGGAGATGACCATTCCCTGGTGTCTGAAACGAGCCGAGCTGGTCTTCAAATGCGTCAAAGGTAAGAGATGGAAGTCAGGCTCTTTAGTTTAGAAACATTAACACTGTTACACTTTACATTACAACATGTATTGTGCCCATTGTATTATCGTTTTTTCCACTTTAATAGAAAACATAAACCACATGACTGCAGTTGTTCCGACTGCAGTTAGAAATCTGAAAAAACTGATCAGTTGTTTAAAACATGGACAACATCTGAGTGTGTTTTCCTCAAAGTTAAAGATCAATAGATTCACGTTCACTGAAAACACTGTAAATAAACCATAATGCATTCCAGATTAGAAACGTAATGTTCTTGTCACTCTCTCAGTTCTGAAGTTTGTAATCATTCTGAAAAGATATTTTAAAGTCGAGGCACGTTTTGGAAAGTGGGTGCACAAAATAACAAAAATCTCACAACACATTAGATCCACGGAACATTATAAATTGATATTATACAATGGAAGAAAATAATCATTAACTTTCCATCTATTTTATTTGCAGGCTTCATGATGGAGATGGCCTCTTGGGACGGTGGCATATCACGCACGGTTCAGTTCCTAGTGCCGAAGGTAAGGCAGGAATGGAACCACTTTAGATTTATGGTTTCTCTTTTTATAGCTTAGCTGTCACACAAAATCCTCCTTTGAGTAATTTCCTGCCGGCAAAGCTTGATGTGGAATTCAACAGAAATTAGGCCCCGTGTGTACACAGCACCACAAAGGGCACACCTGGTCTTACAGTGCATACCTCTGAACGCAGACCGAGAAGAAAGGCAGCATGAAAAGCATGTGATAAATTATAGATAATAGAGCTTTGGGTTCTCTGCAACCGGTGTTTACCGTGCTGTGATAAAAGAAAGCTCATACACTCATCGGTATAAATGTGTGTCAGCAATGGGATTAACGTGAAGCTTTCCCCGACCGAGTCTTAATCTTGAATTTACGTAGAAATCTGGATCTAAGACGCAAATATTCCAGTTCAACTTTTGAACAAGGTTTTCTTGTAAGTAACTGTGACCTCGGTGCTGGTTGTTTTATTCAGGGTTTAGCTGGATGCTGTCGAACCTACAGTGTTTGTGGTTTGTCAGGAAGGCAGCAGAGCCTATAGCATGATCTCGTGTTGACAGGTTAAGATGATAAAAACCAGCGGGCATCAAAGCGCCCTGACTGAACGGCTTCCTGTCAGCTACATGCTCAGACACCATTCAGAATAGCAACCTATTGAAAACAGCATTGTTTTCCCCACCTCAAAGACACACAGCGGCTAAATATACACAGGTTCCTCTTTATAGATTAATACTTAACATTCTAATTTGACGGGGTACGTTCGCCCATTAGGAGTTCACAGCTGCCGGAGGTGGAATCATCTCAGCATCTTGACAACTGACCCGATGGTGTTGAGCTGAAGGGCAGCGGAGGGGCTGCTCACACCCGGCTGTACACAAACAGTCCAGATGGATATAACCTGTTCCCTTCCATTGTCAGTGTGGTTGAAAATGTTGTTTATTACACTCTGCCAGGAGGGGTTATGGTTGTGTGTGCTTTTGTTTGTTTGTGTGTTAGTTAGCAGGATTAGGGTAAGGGTGCTGTTTTTTCCACTTTCTTTACCATAGAGAGTAATTTGTGGATCTCAATGAAAACAACCAGTCATGTTCTGGGGACTGATATTTAGGAGTTTGCAATTATGTGCAGATCCAAATAAAAAAATCGGGATTTGGTGAAATTGAATTTGGTTTCATAAGGAAACAGTTTTGCCCTTCTAGTGTTTTTCTTCTTTTTTTTAATGAGTGATGCAGAAATCTCACCCCCTGGACGCTCACTCACTGTCTGTCTCTCTCTGTCCCTCTTTGTCTTCACAGAGCATCTCAGAGGAAATGTTCTACCAGCTGAGCAACATGCTGCCTCAGATCTTCCGTGTGTCCTCCACCCTGACTCTCACCTCGAAGCCCTGATGGAACGACAGAGATGAACCTGCTCAGGGTCGCTCAGATAACAGACACTCGTTGGTCTCAACAGCTTTGACCAGTTATGTTGCTCGTTTTTTTTCTGGAAACAGATGAGTTGGAACTGACGTGAGGATTTTTGAGGTAAAATCCCATAAACCCCCCCGTTCACGTTTTTTAAAATGACACCAGATGGGTGAAAATTGGGGCGGGATATTTCGATTCCATTCCCGCACTTACAGTCGAGGTGTAAATGGGATTTTAAATTAGAAGAGACATTTTTATGCAGTCGATGAGCCTTGTTATTTTTTTTACGCACCTACAAACGTTATTAATCCTTCAAATTGGAACGAGTGAGAAGGGTCTACTGGAAGCGGGTGCTCACCCTCAAAGCAAGCTGCTGCCATTATTATTTCAAGCTTCCAGGGTGTGGTCCTGGTGACAGAGTTTTATGACATCAGCCCGCCAGTGCCGCAAGGATACCAGTTTCCCTTTAAAAGCTGCAAACTGTAACTTTCCTCATGTTCCAGCTCCACCGTGACGGAGCAGCTGCAGTTCTTTCGCTCAGTGTAATTTCGCCAAAGAAGGTAATGACGTAAATGTGAAGCATTGTTTACTATAGTGATGAAGTGGAGTTAGGCACTGGCAGTTTGACCTGGAGTTAGCAACCATGATAAATGTGATATTAGCAGTATTATCCCCTACATTACCATAGACACAGGTACAAATGTCTTGTAAAATGGTGCTTTTCAAGTCTTGATGACCATGCATAGCACTTCCCAGTATAGTTTGCCATTCAACCATTTATACAGTGCATCGATGTGCAGAACTTTCTATACCAAACATCGCTCACAAGCTGCTGGCCCAGCCCTCAGGGGCCATTTGGGGGTTCAGTGTAGGGCCCAAGGATGGAGGAGACTGGGATCCGACTGCCAACCCTCTGGGTAGTGTGGTTGGTGAGTGTTAGCGGACGTCCCGCTCTACCTTCACTTTGACTACAGAGCATGTATAGAGCTTAAACATCTGCCTACACAGGCTGCATCCAATTGCAAACAGTCCCTAATATATGCAGTTTTTTTCCCCATCAAGTCCATGAATTTTTCCCTTGGAATCTACTGAAGGCGGTAAAAAAGTCCAGGGTTTGGCGCCTGATCTGGAGCCGCACTGTCATTTAATGGGCTCTTCCCTGACTCGTACCACATTTCAGCCGTCATATGTGTTTTGCAGTGTAACCCTGAGGGCAATTGGCAGAATGTGTGAGCTGTGGGTCTTCTACAAAGAAGTGATGTTTACTTGGCTCTTCTCGTCCCAAAGATGAATGACACTGCTGCTGAAATGAGTGATGTGCAGGTGTGTTTCTACTGCATTGCAGTAACTTGTAGCAAGGATCATTCTTTGTGTGTGAGTGTGTGAGAGCATGTGTGGTCCCTCCCCTGTACCTCTGTCAACAGCAGATGGCACTGTTCCTAAAGACTGACATGTGTGAAAGAGACTTCCCTGACACTTACAAGCTTATTTTGTATGAGGTAAAGTCCTAATGACATTGAAAATGAAATAAATCTAACATTAGTCTAGATTCATCTTGAGTGAGCACAGCCTCAGCCTCAATTTACAATCGTGTGTATTGTGTATATTCCCTGTATATGTTTACATTTTTATGTATATTAAAAATAGTTGTATCCACTGCACAGATTTGATGTAAATTCTTCATGAAAGTCACGAGAGGCTAATGACAGTTTCCCATTTTGGATGATTCGGTTTTTTTTCTCCCCTTTGCCACCAGCGATGCTCGTCTGGTGGCATTCTGCTCAGCGTTTTATTTACTGTTGATGTCTTATCCTCAGGAACATAATCTCTCTGAAGTTAATAATCCATGTCATACAGCGGAATTACATTCCAGCACATCTAACAGCTCCTAAGCCCTTTCAGACAGACTGAAGTCAATTCAGTGTGGTATATTGGATGCAGCCGAGAGGTTGTTGAAGTTGTTGATGATGAAGGAAGGATTCTGAGGACCCAGTACTTTCAGTGTAACAAATTTTATTACAAGAAATTACAGGTCGGACGGGCAGCTATAGAATACCCGGAGACACACAGCCAATAGTGAAATCTGACTTGCAGTGGTCAAAAGCACACCTATATAGGAGGTTACACCCATGACTTCTGCCCCCAACGAGTTCAAAGGGCAGACATCCTCAATCTAGACCTGTCCTTCATGTTTCAAACACGCATATCAACATGTTTTAGTCTAATGAATACACAACATCAGCTCATCAGAAAGTTTGCCACAGTCACTTTCTCTGGTGGTATTAGGCTGATTAAAAGAGCTGAGAGTGAGTGTGGCGATCACAGCAAGTTGCCTTCTCCTCTTTCAGGACAAACAAGATGGCCAGCAGGCCCCGGCGAGAGTTAGGAGGTTTCTTAATAGCGTCATGTTGAAACCTGCAACCGTTTATATCATGCTGCCACGGTGAGAACCCACAAAACTGTGATCATACGTATTGCTGAGTGTTTGGGATTCTTAGGATTGGTCCCCAGTCGCCTGCAGGGTTGGGTTTCTGTGGGCAGAGGCTGCAGGGTGCCGATTCAGCACGACGCTTCACCTCTCACTCCCTCAGTGCTGCACTCGGGTTTGAAAAATAACCACAGCAACAAATTAACGTTTTCAAACTGGACGTCAAAATTATGAATTCATCAAGATGGTTTTTATTTCAGAAGATATAAAGCGCACTTAAGTGTTACACGAGGAAAACCAGCACCAGAAGGCACCTGTTCTAAACTTGTTTTGACAGCAGTGAAACTTAAAGCCCATCTCGGTCAAACTAACATGGATTAATGTCCCTGTTGGATGAGGATGTTCCGACACTCAGACACAGACACACGACCAGGGAACAGTTGTCCACAGCATTTACGAGTCCACAAGTGATGCTCTGGAACAGGTAACGTGATTTCAAGTCAGTGCAAGTTATTAAAAATCATTATTTAGCAGGAATGATAAGGGGCCAACTGAGGAATAGTGAAAGTTGAAGGAAGATGCATCACAGTATAAACAGTGTAACATATTAAAATATTCTAACAGTGAATCATTTATCTCTTGTTTTCACAATATAAAGATAAGCATATGAAAAAGGAGAGTTTGTCTCTTCTTGGGCAGATGGAAAAGTTTTATTTTTCAACTTTCACCCTCAGAGATCAGAAATATTCAGTGATAATTGATTTCCTCTTGACTGGGAATTACAAATGTGATTAAACTGCCAGCATTGACCGGCCAAAAGTCAGTTTTTTACCCAGGGAAAGTTATAAATTATAAGAAATAATAAAATAATCATAACAAACAAGCATAATAACCTAATTTGATTAAATATGTCCTGGTTTTGGGCGTGTGGTGACTCAAAGGTTAAGGTACTGTACATTCCACATAACCACAATATCCGAAGTTTGATTCATGGCCGGGTGTGTAGCACGTCACACCCTTCTCCCCGCCTTGTATTTCCTGTTTCTCTGAAGTCTGTCAGACATTAAATGAAAACAAAATACCAAAACAACAATTCAATTAAACGATTTGACTTGGCTTGTTGAACATACTGAAAGAGACATGAGTGTGTAGAGTCATGATGCAACAGAATAAGATCTCTAGAGCCAAGTAAAAAGATCTAACAGTACAACTCTATGATAAAGGTAAAAAGCCTTTAGAGACATAAAGTATCCTCTCTTTACACAATGTAAAATTGTCAACACAATTTCATGCTTAGATTCTTAGATTTCTCCACACATTCATTCATTAACCAGCTATAAGAGGCTGATTTATACAAAGTGGAACAGCTGTAACATAGTTATTATAGCATTATAACATTACTTCTACAAAATTATGAAATAAACGTTATTTTGAAGTTTGAAGATACAGTCAGATGATGTCGGTCGGTTTCTGCTTCATGCAGTTGTGGTACTTTAATGAACAAACTACAAAATAAAGTGTAAAAAAGTGAATTTTCGGAGGGTGAATATTTGGTGAGATAACTAAGAACAAAAATACATTTGTTAATAATCATGAAGATGTAAATGCACAAGTATAAAAGGGAAGCGTAGAAGTAGTAAAATGACAACTGAAAAAAAACTATAAAGGTAAAAACTTCAAAAATAACAAATTAAAATGGAATTTATTTGTTCACTGCCTTTTTCTCCATATTACTTGTGTGACACTCAACCTTGATGAAACACTTTGAATAGAACATTACATAGCATTAAAGTTTGTCTCCTAGTTTAGTTTAGTGTGACATAAATAATAGAAAATATAAAAGTACCACTGAAAAAGAAAAATTCAGTAAAAATTAAATTAAAAAAATAAATAATACATACATAGAACCCAACAGATTAATTTTTGTTTACTTATATGATGTTTATTTATTGTTTGTTTATATTCTCCCCTCCACTCGCACATACTGCTACCGGAACTCGCCACGTCTTCTGCTTTACAAAGTAAAAGCCTGCATGTCACTCATAGCACTCAACGGCATAAAAACAATTAAAAAATAACTTTTTAATCATGCAAATTTGTGTGAACTGGATTATTCATCTATTTTTGTCGCTTTATGTTGAATTATCAACTTCTTACTCCCGAGATAAACGTGTCCCAGGTTTTTGCTTTTCTAACTTTATTTCGAAGGCGCAGACAGGAAGCAGCAGGCGCCGTCACCGCTGGCTTGTGCATCACAGCTGGTTGTTGGTTCTCTCCACCAGTTGAGCGTCGAGCTGCTGCTGAAGCTGAAGCGGGATCCTCCGGAGCTGCTGAGGTTTCAGGTAAAGACCCAAAAAAACAAAACAACAACTTCCCTGCGCGTCCTCCGCTGGAGCCCGGTGTTTATTACACAGACGTAGCGCTCGCGTTCCGCCATGTTTACCGGACTCATCCAACGTGCTGCTCGGGAACGGAAAAAAAAACTTCTTCGCCGAGTGGAAGCGGCTCGCGTCGGGTTGGAAGCGTCACCGCGGGGTCGCTGTGTGTCGGGTGTTGATCCATAGAGGGGCTGTGATTTAAAGAGATGGGGGGGGGTGTTTGGTTTGAGCCCGCGGGCTGAGAGGTGCGTGTTGGCCCGGGGGTCCGGTGGCAGCAGCCGGGGGGAGAAGCAGGAGCAGCGGCACGGTGGAGGAGGTGGAGGTGGAGGAGGTGGAGGTGTCCTCTGGAAGTTTTTTCCACTATGCGTAGTTTCAGCCCCCCCCCCATACACACACCCCACCGGCTTTGACGTGGGGCCGAGGTGGCTCCAACTTTACCCGCTTTACCCTCACTGTCCACGGGGAAGCCTCGGTCAACACTTGGCTCAGCTCCAGATAGAGAGCCACTGGTTTGACACATGGATCCATGGAGGGAAGAGGAGGAGGAGGAGGAGGAGGAGGAGGAGGAGGAGGAGGAGGCCGCTTGTTTCGAAAGTTTCTCTCAAAGTGCTGGGGATGCTACAGGACACACACTGACTCAGTATCTAAAGTTAACATGCTAAGCTCATGTATGTAGCGTGTCGTACAGGTCTGAGGAGTCAGCAGAGCTCAGATGTGTTGATGCAGCCGGGAACAAGTTTCCAAGCTTTGTTCCCTCTCAACAACTTCTTACTTCTCTGAAAATACGAGAACTGAGTCTCCACATGTTGTAAATATGTTATGTAAAATGTAAAACATAAATGCAAAACAGGGATTCTCTAGTGTGTTCATGCTAAGGTCATGTATGTTGCATGTTGTAAGTATGAGGAGCAGATGTGTTCATGCAGCTGGGAGTAAATGTCACTTTTCATTCATTGTTCTTGTCTGCAACCTTTAACTCACACGCTGAGTGTGTAATATACATGTAATATGTAATGTGTGTGTAAACATGATGGCAGTAACACCACAACATGGATTATTTACTGTGTGCATGCTATGGTCATGTATGTAGCATGTAGTAAAGGTGTGAGGAGTCAGCAGAGCTTAGATATGAACACAACTCTTGGTATAAATGTTCCAGTTGAATCAATTCACTCCCAGATTGCGTGTGTTACACTCGTTAACATCAGTGTTTTTGCTCAAGAGCACTTAAGCACTGGTTGTGTCGCAAATGTCAATTTCCCAGTAGTATCCTTGTCTTACTCTGAGTAATCCCACGTCTGAGTCTCCACATGTTGTAATAATCACTGAGACATGTTGTAATGTGCACAGGACAGGACTGCACTGGGTGGGTTCTCCACTGTGTTCACACTCTGGTCATGTATGTAGCACGCAGTCCGTGTGAAACGTCAGCAGAACTCCGATGTGTTGATGCAGCTGTGAACACAACCTCAGCATAATGTTAGTTTTCACTCACGCGCGGTTAACTTCTGCATTCAAGCCTAACAGGAACATTTCCACACTTGATAAGTTGACAAGGCTCTAGAGCTCGCAAGTGCAACTCCCACGGAAACGTTTGATTGCTCAAGAGCACTAAAGCACTTGTTGTTCACAATGAGTCAATATGTCAGAAGTATTATTCTTGTCAGCAACTTTGACCTTCTTTAGAACTGATGACTGACTCACTCAGTCTCCGCATGTTGTAATAACCACCGGGAAAAGGCCAAACAAATCTCGACCGTGTGAATTTTTTTTCGGGGGGGGGAGATGCTGTACCGGAATTCTGGACAAAAACATGATATGCATATAATGGCTGACATATATTCTTAAACCCTAATCTTTATTATAAACGCTTATAAATAAAAAGAAAACCCATATTTCTGTCAAATTAAAGAGTACAGTCATGACACACATTAACTGGGGGGCTGGGGGGCTGGGGTACTAGAACCTTAAAGGCTCCAAACCACATTAAGAGGGAAGAGGATCAAAAGGTTAAACAGCTCTAACCCATGACACAGGGACTTGTATTGTCATCGTGGCCGTGACTCTGCCGTCGCACAAAGAACTCTTTCCCTCTCCATGGTCCACTCAAGTGTGTTATTCATTCTGCTCTGGAAAATAGACTCTCCTGTTTAGGCTGCGTTGGCCCCGGCAGCTCCTCTCTTCTCCTCTTCCTCTTCAACAATTGTCCAATATTCATCCTCTGCTGTGTTTAATAGGGATGAATTGACCCCAGTGTTTCCAACAGAACTAGGTTACATCCACTTTTTGGAGTTTTAAAAGGCATCACTGTTGTCACGTTCACAGCTGCTAATCCACACAGCTCTGTAGTTTGCCGGCCTGGTTTTAGTTTGAAAACTCCGGTGCTGTGTTGTCGTATGGACGGGTAACTGTGGAGACAACTGGAAAGTATGACACGGTCGCCTGCATCTGCTTCCTGATTGGCTCTCATCAGTCGTGACTCAGCTACCAATAGAAAGAGGCTCGTTTATGCTCGTAGCGCCACCTCGTCATCTGCCCAAGAAAAGAAATCCCTCGTTTTACTTTTCACCATTGTTGTTTCTCCTTTATAGAATTTTCTGTAACCAAGCAACCAGCTGCAGAGTTGACATGACCAGTGTCCTCTTCATATTCATTCTCAGGTGCATTGCCAGAGACGGGGAATAGCACCAATATGCAGCTAAAACACTTGTGTGGACAGACCTTTAGTTTTAAAATGTAAATGTAGCCTTGGATTCTAAAAAACGATTGTGGTCGACAGGGACTATGCACTTGTTTTAGTTTCAAATATTTGTTCTGTGTCAAGTGAATAGTATATTACTGTTTATTACATATTATGTTAAACAACAACACATCATGCATCTTCCGCCTTAGTCTGTAATTATCAACAGCGACCATATTGTGGTTGACTAGCAACATGTTAAACTACATTTTCTCTCTGTGTGATCAAACTAGAAAAGTCTCATTCCAGACACACTTCTACCACTCTCCTCGTTCTGTGTGTGTGTCGCCCCAGGAGGGGTTTGCACCGCTCTCTGCAGAGCTCATCTGCTCCACAGCGATAGAACTGCTCCCTCACCCTGGATGCTGTGGCTAGACCAGCTGGCTGTTCTCTAACTGCTCTCCGACAGTCTAATACACCCCCAAGCCAAGCGCAGGATAATCACCCCACGTCGAGGACACCGAGCTACTTAGGCAGGCTGAAGGCTTTGCAGTTTTAATCAGTGGTAGGCTGTTTATCTCTGGCTCGGAGTGCTCCTTGTGTTTTCTGTGTGTACCTGGAATCCCGGTGAATTACTCTTGGCTCTTGCATATGTTTTTACAGACAGGTGGTGGATTACGTGGTGGGTGTGATTTCTTTCTTTTTTCCTCGTGCCTCTTCTGAATGGGGAGGGCCCATCGTGTTTGACTGGAAGGGTTTCTGAGGGGGTTTCTCTCGTAAGCTCTGTGTCCTCTTCAAAGCTTTGTGTGTGCTGTTGTGGCTCTGGTGTCATGTGTAGCCATGAGCAATCGCAGGTATGCGATCTGTACAATGGCTGTCTCTCACATCAGAGGAGTGCAGCAGACACTTTGCTTCAGTGGGAAAAGTTCTGTTGTATGGCTCTCATGATAATCCTCCTCTTTACTCTCAGGTTTGAACTTTAACATCAGAGAAGTCAAGTTGTGGAGGATTCATTGCCTGAACTATGTTTTTTTATTGTATGTGACACTGAGATTTATGCTAGTTGTGCCTCAATTTTATGCTCTATAAAGATATATATATATATATAAATCCTTGTCAATGCTTAAGTTGGACCAGTTGCCTTGGGTTTCATGTAATATGAGCTATTTGATTTATATTGTAAGACTTCATGCTGGCTGCTTCTATTCCCTTTGTCTCGGCTTGAACTCAGATTTAGTAAGAGCTTTTATTCTTCAGATCTGTGCACTGTGTTCTGCTGTTATTTTTAGGCGAGCATTCAAACCACTTTGGCCTCGGACATTTACTGCAGAGGTGAATTTGTCCCTCAAGCGCTAATAATTCTAAAAACAGTGAGCTCACTTGTTGTAACAGGGGCATGGGAGAAAAGTGGTCATGGCAAAAGAAAGTTAATGGTGGAAAAAGTGGTTGTTTTTCCGTCGCCCAGTGTGTTTTTCACCGGACAAGCAATACAACACCTGCTACTATGAAACCTTGCAAATGCTTGAATGCTCCTTATTAGACCACCGTAACTCAGCAGCAGCAGGGGGGGGGAAAGAGGGCTGAATATCAAGCAACCTGTCGGGTTCCTGGATCTCTCATTGACGGGGAGCAGAGGAGCTCAAACGTTTTTTTCCCAGCTCTCTGCAGGCAGCGGGGTCAAAGTCCAAACAGCTTCCCTGTAATAGTGCTCTGTAGCCAGCTGGGCCGAAGAAAAAGACCGCTTACAGGCTTCCCTAATGGGCCGGAGCAAGAAGAAAAGATGACAGCTACCCTACCACCGAGGAATGTCACCTCTCTGACATCGTTATTATTCAACTAGTTCATTGTTTTTGACGTTGCTGCTGCATTCTCACAGTTGTTGCTGGGAGTTTTAGCAGCCCGTCCCCTTTTATATCATGGCAAGGCTTTCGATGATGGACTAATCTTTTTTCAGACTACATTAATTTTTTCTATCTCACCTTGAGTTAGTTCAGCATGTGTTAAATATTAATCGGTTTTCAAATATCAAACACTACATTAACACCTCTCTCCTTCTGCTGCCCTTATGAAAGACTCACACTCGTCGTCTGAGAGGATGATATGCATGGCTGAGCTTCTGTCAGCACCAGAGTCCTCCCGGGACCACTCCTGGGATCATGGCTAACTTTAATTGGTGCGAGAGGGCGAAGGCATCGTCAAATTCAGGCATCTAGGTTATGTGTTTCTTTTAATATCTCGTCTGATTAAAGGCATGAATGTTCCCTATCTTCTTCGCCTCAGCCTGGAAGGAAATCTCGGCCATGCCAAAAACGTGTGGGTGCCTTGGCACCGGCTCAGTTCTCTGTGGCCAACTGCTTTTCTCTTTAATCCTAATTTGCTGCTCTGTATTCTCCTCATTTAAACTTGAATGTAACACAGTGGGTGAAATATGAAGCTGCAGCAGTTTCTAAGAAAGAAAAAAAATGAATTATTTAGTAAATTATGGGAACATGAATTATAAGTGGCTCTCAGCTAAAATGCTTGGCCACAGTAACTGTCTACTATTTCTCTTTCCTGTCATTAGAAGTAAATGAAAAGAGTGAGTAGATTATAGAGTCACACATTGGCAAACAGTGGCTGATAGTGACATGTCGGGCATTGTGGGTAATGTAGTACACCAAACACTAGTGCAGATTCTTAATCAACCCGACCCAGTGTACTGAAGTCTGCCAAACCAAACGATAGTTAAAACTTAATGGACATTTTGCTCTACAAGAACGCAATGGTGCACAACACTGATCTTTTGTGTTATTATAAGAAGCGTTCAAATTTTACAGATCATTATCAGACTGTGACGGGACCAATTAGTTTCTGGCGAGCCGCAACAAGCTCTGTAAATCATGGGGAAACACCTGAGTGCCTTTGCCAATAAGTTATTAATAGGTTATAGTAATGCAGTCCTCAGAAGACCCACCAGTCAGAGTCTAAGTATGTTGTTACATTCTCACAGCCCCTCTGCTAGCATAATTCAATTTACTCACTTTACTTAGTTCTGCCCACATGGTTCATGTGTGGAGGGGAAGTGCGTGGCATTGAAGTCAAAACAGCCCGAGGTCTCGGCCTCGCGAGAAGGAGGAGAACAAACGGCACTGGAGCCTATTGCTTTCACCGCAATTACCCATTAATGAGAGGCACAACTTTGACAGTTTCTCATGAGGAAACTGCTAAACCACAGCTGAAGTCCAGACAAGCTCTGACCCTGCAGGGATAACACAGGCCTGTGCGCAGACGTTTTCCCAGGGTGATAAGGACTTGGCCAGATGTTCGCAAAACATATCCACACTCTCCTTAACTCTTAAGTACAAGTCAGAGAGAGCCAAGTGTGTGTTAGGTTGCAGATCTAGAAAAGAGAAAATCAGGGAAGGTGTTGTGTGTAATGTAATGAATGACTCTGTCATCTCCTGATCATCTGGGTGCTAAAAATACAAGGAAGCACCGAACCAATGGGACAGTGAAATGTCTCAAACTTGATTTAGCCCTCTTTGAAGTCGCGCTCTGTGAATGGGGAAAACAGCACATTATAAGACACCACAGTGTTCTCTTTCATGTAGCGGGCTGAAAGAGATGCTATTGAGTGTTGGAGGGAGACCTTTGATATGTGAGATGCTCGATGCCTTGTGAAAGGATCAAGCTTATGATTTTGAGTCAATATGTGTGTGTGAGTGCTTTGATGCTTGTTTCTGCCAGACCCCATGTTTTGTCAGAAAGGCTCCGTACTGCAGGCTTAGAGGATCAGCCGTGATGGATCGGTCCCATGACAGTCCTTAGCCCGAATAGTGTGTAAAGAGGTGCTTGCGAAATGCCTTGCCCCCGTTTGGTGACTTGAGTAGTTTGACTGTGGAGCGTCTCATCCAGAGCTAAGAGGACGTGATTAAAATGAGAGCAGGAAAAGATTTGTTTTGATTACAAGTTTCTTTTGTTGTCTGGCTTTTTGTTTTGTAGACCTAACGATTGACATTTCTTGTTTTTCCCAGAAGGCCGAGAGTAGTCTTCCGCATTTTAGTCTGCGGACACAAAGACAGTAAAGTTGTAACACCCTTCCTATTGTGTAATTGTGTTTTTTATACTGCTGGTTTTTATGTTTTTCAAGGAAAGGCTGCAGCGTATAGGATTACAATTCCACAGCAGAGCACTTCATGACTGTGGTTAGGATGTTATTCAAAAAATGATTTAAATGTTGCGTGTGTGCACACAATGTGGAGGCTAATGGTGTATGTGTGTGTGTGTGTGTGTGTATATGTTCATGCCTTCTTGTGTATACTAGTAATAAAGGAAGAGAGAGGACTTTGACCTTCTCCTGCTCTTCTTTACCATCTGTTTTGTTTAGCATTTGACTGAGGCATTAATCATTGGGCCCCGGGGCCACTCCTGCCCTGACAACAGCTGGAATAGAGAGATGGACCTGTTGACGATTATCTGTCCTCCTGTCTGTCAGTCCCGTATGGACGGCTGTATTAACTGTATTCATGTAGCTGAACGACGACCTCCCCAGCCTTGATTTCTCTCTTATAACGTCTCTCAGCCGTCCTCTTCGTCAAGCTACCCAGATACCCTATGCTACAAGTATAGTGTATATCAGATATTGTATTAATCTGATTATAGAGAAACTTTCACACTTTCAGGTATTTTCAATATTACACTCTCTAGTCCCAAAGTCAGTCTTTGCATTACAACTTACCTTCCCATGTCCTTAATTGCTCCCAGAATCAATAAATCCATCGTGATGTGGCCACAACCGAGGAAAGTGGCTGACGATATGTGATACACATGAATCATCAACAGCATTAAACCGGTTTTCATAGAGTTTATTCTGAAACCTCAATTAAGTGATGTGAAACTTATACTTTAAAGTTTTGTATATTTTCCATGACTCATTTGTCAGAGTCCAAAATATATTTTCTCATGAGTCTAGACAGAAATGGATGTAAATGGCAACTTGACTGGTCGGCAGAGTCATACAACCACAAGGAGGTAATTGTAGCTGGGCTGGTTCTGCTATAACCCTGTGACGACTCGTGTCCTGTCGTGAGGCGACTTCAGAAAGAGGTCTGACCGTTTTTTAGGGAACTTGAAAACAGAATTATTTTGGTTTCTGTTCCTGATTATGTCCATTTCTAATGTTTGTTTTTATCATGTCTAATGAAGTTAAAATTCAAGCTTCAATGACCTGTGCAAAGTCAATACCCAGGAAATGTGTAAAACAGACATTTACAAAGTGAGGTTTTTATTCCTAAAGAAGGATGTAACACCGTGTGTCACCCAGAGTGTCTTAATTGAATTTTCATTCTTTATGATAGTGTCGCAGCTGTGAAAGTTGCATGTATGCAGTGTGCAACAGATGGCCCTGGGAAACCGAAACACCTATGGGATTCTTAAGCCTTGGGAGACTGTTTTAGACGAGTCTTGGAGCAGCTATGTGATGTCCTCATGTAGATAACACTTGGAGAATGTTAACCGTCTGACGCTCTTGGATGGTCCTTGCTAATCCTGAAGGCGCTACTTGTTAAAAGTGATTAGGTATGTATAGAAGCTCTGTGTTTAAGCATCGGCGTCACGTATTTACTTAAAGGTTAATTTGCTGTGGAAAGCACAAAATGAGTGATTGAACCTTCCTGTCCCATCCTTCGTGCTATGTATAATGTGGGTGACATTTAGGCTTTATTGGGTCCCTGCTGCTACACCAACAGTAGTGGCCCAGCAGCTCTATTTCTGACTTACTGTTTTGGCTTCCCACTTTATCAAAGCGGAGCGATGGAGCTTATTATGGGCTTGTTGGGTTCGGCCAGCGCTGGAGATGCCTGGTTTGCGGAAAAGGCTACCATGGAATTAAAAGCCTTCTTGGCCTACGCAGAGTGCTCATACATCTTTAGTAAAAGCTGCAGTCGAGCACACACACACACACAGAAGAAGCATCTTTGCAGCATGGTGAGGGGTTGAAGATATGCAATATTGTCATGTAGAAACAGAGTCATTTGTAGAAGGAGAAGTCAGTTGGTTGGTGTTTGTGGAACCTCAGGTTTTGGTTTGTTTCTGCTGGACCCTTAGTATTTTCAGCATATATCTTTTTTTTGTTGTTTTTGGACAGTTCTCCTGCACACAAAGAAATGCTTCTGAGAGATTTCTATTCCAAGTTAATAATTAAGTTGTCGTGAGGGTGTGTGTTTGAGACATGCATATTTGTACTTGGGGCGAGTAATTGCCAATTTTTTTGAAGGCAGGACATTGTTTGTTCTGTTTGTGATTTTTTATTGGTTCTAAATGTATCCAAACAAAAGATTTACGAAGTCTGGATTCGGTCGTCTGAGTTAGTGATTTTCTCCAAATATGGGATTTTCAGGATTCTCTTAATTCCAGGCCAGCCGCTCCTGTTGTGGAGGAGAAGTGCTGCACTCTGTCTTCATATTGATCTGCCTCCGGGCTCCAGAAACGGAGATTCCTTAAAGCCTGCCGTAGTCTAATGACATTACTCAACACCCCCGCCTCTCCCACCCAGCCAGCAGTAATCACCCTCCCCAGTTTGGATCTCCCTGCACTCCACTTTCTTTCCTCCTCTCACTGTTATCAAATTAAAAGCTTTTCTAAAGAGGGTTGTTTCTTGGCCTGCAGGCGCGGGGTACAGACATGGCAGCCGGCCGGGGGTTGAGTGATACTGTGTGTGTGTTTTTGTGTGGTTTTACAGTGTGTTGGCAATTGAGTATGTAGGTCTGTACGTGTGTGTGCATGTATGTGTCTACCCATTTATTGGTGTTTGAGCCAGTGAGTCAGGAAATAGGGTTAAAGGAGTCCACGGACAAGCGGTCATGCAGGAGCGTGAGCTTAAGACTGGGTCAGAAGAAGAGAGGTAATGGGAGAAGGTGGGAGAGCTGCCTCTGCCCTGATCGGTAACTCAATACGGTCCTAGGTCAGGGGGTACAATACATAGCTTTTAGGGTGTGGTTATAGTTGGTGAGACAGAATGGGTGAGGGGACTGAACCTTCATGTGGGGTTGCTGGACGATATCAATTCATTCTTTGTTTCCTCACTGCCTGTTGAACTCCTACAATACAACACAGGTAAGTGTGTGTCTCTGATAACTTTGTATCTCAAGTCAAGGTTTTAGCTTTGGTCTGAATATTGAATTTCAAACAAAATCATGTTGAGGGGGGAAACAGAGACGAATCCCCGTTTTGAGGCAGACACAGGCAGACAGAAAGTGACAGGATTCCTCAAGTGCTTTGGGATTTTCCCCAATTCCCACCTTCCAGGCTGAGGCACAGAGGAGAGGGAGGGAGGGAGAATAAAGGGAGGGATGCAAAGGAGGTGGGCTAAATAAGAGAGGAGGGAACAGGGGACACGGAAGGAGGCAGGATAAAAAAAGAGTCAGACTCTCGAGCGCAGAGTTGAAGCAGGTGGTCTAAAGAGAGAGTGAGGATATGCTCTGCGAGACGTGTTGATTGGATAAAGACAGCGAGCAGCCTTTGAAATAGATTAGATGCTGAATGTCCAGCGACGCGGGGCTGTGGATGGACTGAGATTCACTTGTTTGGCCGGTGAGTTGACTCATCGTGGGATTTTGCTATTATCACATCCTATTTTTCCCTATGGGACTGAAAAGCCAGAGATGCTAATGGTTAAAATAAATAGAATTTAATATAATTCTTTGTAAAGACACGCTTTTATTCATGTGTTGTTGACATTTGGGATTTGCTTTGTTTATTGAGGCATATGAAATAAAACCGTACTTCAGTACAATGTGAGCTAATGGTATTGAAAGGTCAGCTGGGATTTTTGTTTTGCTAAATCTAATTAACGCCATGGTTTTGTCAGAGAAGTTCTGACTTGCCCTTTTATAACTTTAATATACTTAAGAATGTTCTTTTTTCAAAATGTATTGCATGTGCATATTTGCTCTATGAAGTCATGCTGTATTACTACAATGTTAAGTTAAGATAAAGTATTTAATTCATAAAGGTCTGCTGAGTCTAACTGAGACACACTTTAACATGCTACAAATGACTTTGATTAGAAAAATGAGAAGCAGATGTCATTGTCAAGATAAAATATCCATATAGACATTTAATTTGTTTTAATACTAATCATTATTTAAATGTGTTGCATGTTATTTGTTGATCAGAAACACCAACTCACAGCAATTAACCATTCGCTGATGAAACCAAATTAAAAGTTTGACGACTCTATTATCTGGATGTAAACACACCTGATCCTGGCTGAATGAAAACTCATTAGTGTCCTGCATTCCCTCTTATTAGCGCTTTCACCTCGACACAATAGCTTTTTTACAGAGATAAGAAAGCCTCAGTGTGGGGAGGCACGTTATCAGCCGCTTTGACTCACAAGAGGCTACACAGCTCAACTCTGCTGCACGCCATTGTTGAGCTATTTGCATGGGCCAGTATGATAACGGCCACCTCCCTGTGCTTGTGCCTGTAGCTGGCTTCGTTCTGAGGCTTCCCTCACTTCACCCTGACACACATACACACACATTTGTTTATGACCTTTAACTGATAAGTGCACTTGTGTTTGTGTTTTTTTAATTTGTGCGTTTCCTCTTGTTATCTCACTCAGATAAACACTTAGGCCCCTTTTCCCACTGGTCAAAAAACATCCACTAACCCTGAGAGAACGGCAACACTTCTACTGGCAACGGGAAAAGAGTGAATCACCGTTTGATCACGACCAGTTTGGAGATTCTCTTCAAAACAGTGTTGGGGATGCTAGACCCTTTTTAACAAGGCAGCACAGTCCTCGAACAGACAGCCTTTCTTAACCAGTCACCAGTTTTAATATCGTCTCTGATCAGTGTGCTGCTGCCACTGTCTTTGAAATGTTGGGCCGGTCACATGATTTGTGGTGAAAGGCCGGGTCAGAGGTCACAGAGATGGATGCTGGCTTAAGATTACAGCCTGGGGAGGAGGGGGTAGGGTCAGCTCGGTCAGGGCTGCCTTTACAAGTGAGCAGAGTGGCAGAGCGCAAATCTAAACGCTAAACTTTAAAACATTTTTATTGAAGGTCCATGTTATTATCCAGTTGTCAGAAACAGAAGGAAACCATGCCTGTGGAAAAATGGTGTCAGAGGTGTGATGGTGGGCTCACAGGCCATGTTGTGATGTTGAACACCTGGTAGAGATAAACACTGTGGAAACAAGGGAAAGAAAAGATGGACTGATGAAGTGCATTTAATACAACATGTCAATAACAGGATGTCTAACTTTTTAGATGGCATCTTCTGGGAAAATAAGTCTAGATTATGCTGAAAGTTATAGGTGACAATTCAGAAAATGGGTTAAACATCACCATGTGTGTGACATGTTGGGAGAGGGAAGTAACAGCATGTTTGAAGTTGTAGTTGAAGTGAATATCATCAATCAAATGAGTTTATGGGTTATTTCAAATCAAACTTTGTTGTGTTTGACTTTCACTTGAATAATTACCCATAAACTCATTTTATTGATGGTTAAACAAACATTGTGAATATGGAAAACCTCATCTGAATTATACCAGATTGGCCTCCTGTTGCGTCTCATCTTGGTTTTATGTTCTTCTTTTATGGTTTAATCTGGTTGGCAAACAGCGTTTAGATGCTTGGCAACCACCTTCAAACAGTAACAGTAGTAACACATTATTTTATACCAGGCGCCTGTAAAGCAAGATTTTTTTTTATAGTGGTGTAAACTCAGTGTTTTTCAAAATTTGAAATTCACGACCCATCAATACCTAAGAGCAGTTAATGCTTTTCACACTGCAGAGAGTTGATCTACCTCCAGTGTTAACATAAACTATATACTACTAAATGGTTCTGTTGTTCTTTAGTCCTGACATCAGGTAGAAACCCTCAAATCCCCGCTCTGAGGACATGTTGACTTGTTGAGGACTGAGTCTAGAACCAACCTAGCTGCGGCCCCCTGAGCGTGACACCATTCAGGGTCGCCGCTCTGCACAGGACGTCCACCACGGTGCCAAGTTGGCACTGCTGAGAAATGCTGAGGTAGTGACACCATAGCAGCGCTGTAAGCAGGGCACTGTTCACTGAGGGAGGCTTCATCTAGCATTGTTTGTGTCATTGAGACAACAGAGGAGAGCCACAGTGGAAAAAAAGGTTTGCAGGACTTTTGCCAGGGAGGCAATGGTAAATGCAGATGGTCTGGTCCATGAGCGACAGGGAGCTCAGAGGGAGGGAGGCCACATTTTTTTGCAGCCATTCAGCGAGAGCCAGACACAGAACCAGAGCCTCCAGCTGTGGTTCCTGCAGCCACAGCCTCCACTGTACCAGTAGCTGTGATGTCATCTCACAGCAATTCATTCCCCTCTTCTCTTCCAAACCCTGCTGTCTGCCGGGAGACCCCAGGCCCCAGCCACCAAACCCCCCCCAACACACACACACACACACACACACACACACACACACACACACACACACACACACACACACACACACACACACACACACACACACACATGCCTATATACTACTATTTATACAAACCCTGTCTTAATAAACAACTTGGAAATGGACTTGATAACTCACTATATCACATTACTCCCTGGCACAATGTATACAAAGCCTGTTTTGTATTGTAAGAATACTGCTCAGTCAATGGGGCGGTTTCTTTTTTTTTGGGGCTGCAGCTGAATAGAACTTGGTAGTGGAGCAGTGGGAGAGCTGACAAAAGCAGACTAACCCACACACACACACTCTTTAAACGTGTAAAGGTTTAAACATGTAAGGTGACAGGGAGAGTTGTTTGTGTAACATCGTGTGTGTGCGTTGTTGTGTCTCCCTGGCTACGGGACGGAGATGAAGGGCATGACTGGAATACATTGAAGAGTCAGAGGTGTCATTAAGTAAGCGGTGGAATGACTGTGTGGGTTGATGTGAGTGCGTTTTCTCTTCTCCGTCCTTAAATCAAGGGCTTGAGAGCTCTTTTCTGTTTCGTTGGCTCAAGGGTGCCATATTCAAAACCAAAAAAATTGATGCTGTTTTAATGGGATTTTGAGGCGGATGGCCGGAGTGATACATTCTGCTCTATATTTTGCTGTTTTCGATCCCTGCCACAGTCCTTCAGTCCTTCCCTCCTCTACATCCGCCCCTGTCCAAACTCAGACAGGCCACCACCACTCGGGTCGAGATTTAAACAACCGTACAATTAACAAAACCCTGGAATCCGACTTCCATTCGGGCTGGCGTCCAGACAAGCCGCAGTTTCTTGAGTAGACAAATCAGATTTCGCTATTCTTGCCACCGGGGGCCCCACTCTGTTTCCAGTGAGAAAGTCTGACAGTGAGTCAGCTGGGGCTGCCATAGAGAGCATTCACACTGAAGCCCGGAACCATAAAGGCATAACCAGTCGTGGGCAGATATGTCAAAAGAGTTCTCTTATAATGCAGGTCAGAGACGAGGCTGACCTCAGGGGTGGAGGAAGGATAAGGGAAAAATGCTGGGGAGAGAGAGGGGGGGGGGCACATATACACACAGGATAGAAGGGAAGGGGAGGGGGGGGGTTGCGGTGGCCAGACAGGCCACAGGGGAAAAGCCTGGTCCCCTGATGGGTGTCTTTCAGTAACACATTATTTTGTAATGCGTCGCTCCCTGTTGCTTTGTGTCTCCGGTTCTCAAAGAGCCTGTCAAGTCAAATATCGGGGCGCAGGATGACTGAGCTGCGAATGCATGAATGCTGTGGGACGACCTCTGATGGCATCACTCATGACATTCAGTTCACATCCTCAATTTATAATGATGTGAAAGGCAGGGGAGGATTTCTATGGATATTCTGAGTCTGCGATCCCTAATGACAGCTATTTCTGCAAGTGGTGTCAATCCAAGGACACGGAACTTCAGAGCTGATGACAGAAGCTGCTTGTTATACCGCAGCAGTCCTCTTTTGTTTCCTGAGAAAACACTGTCATCTAGCTGACACGTCATCTCACACTGAACTGTGGCTACTTGCATACTAGTACGTCTTAGTTTTAAAACTAAAACTATCTGTGTTTTTAGCTCCATATACGTTTGAATCCCCTTCCATGCTAACAGACATAAAACCAGTATCACATGACCATTCCCATACACTGATCATGTGTGTGTTGGTGTTAACAGGAGGAAGATTGTCACTAGTTGGCAGAAAATATGATGAATGAGGAACAGCAGATAACAGATATATTTTCTCAAGCCCTTTTTTCACTGGTCAAAAAAAACCCCCTAACATCTGGCTTTTGTCCTGAAACGGGAATGGATACTATCGGCATTCACCCCCGGGGTCGAATGACTCTGCAGTAGACACAGGTCATTATCGCCTCCAGCTCCAATCTGCAGTGATGGAAAAGAGACATCCGGATGAACGCGCTAATTACACAAGAGAGTGAGAGAGAGCGCCTCAACGTTCGGTGCATTTTGGGACATTGAAAATGACGCACTGAGGAATTAAAACAGAGAGAGACACGCTGCTTTACTGGGAATGGGAAAGGAATCAATCACCTCTTTAGCCACGTTTAAATAATCAGCATATACCTGCTTATTAAGGTTTAAGAAAGGTATTGGACGGATGACAAGGTGGAACTGTCAATACTGTCAAATTGATTCGCGGCTGATAAGAACCATCAGGAAGGGAACAGGAGTTTTTAACAGGAACAGCCCAGTAGAAAGCTCCACAGTAGTTAGAGGCAGGTTTAAACATGGTTATACTATAGGTTTATTTACATGTGGAGCACTCTTCACATTGTTCTTTATACTCTGAAGCACTTCTTGTATGAAAGCTGTTCAACAAGTAAAAAATATTATTATTGAGACCATTTAGTCTCTGCATCATCGGCTCAGGAAGAGATGCATTATTTTAAATCTCTTAGTGATGAGGCAGGTCCCGTCAGAGATGATGACTTCCATTTTGTTTGCTGAGAGAGAACAGATGGCCAACGTTGGCAGAGAAATGTCACAGCGAATGCAAATATAGCACCTTGTTGTTTATGTGTCTGCGGCTGTTCTGACTGTTCTTGCTCTTTCCCTCTGCTTTAAAAGAACGCGCACCTCCTTCGTGGGTGATGACGATGATCTCTGTGCTTTCTCTTCACAGTTTAAATATCTTCCTCTAATGCGGTTGTTTTGTTTGTCTTCTAAAGTGAAGTCACAGCAGATATTTGACCCCTAAACAAAGCTTGTGATGATTCTCTGATAAACTTTTACTCTTCTTTTGCTTTTCATGTTGACAAGTTAATCACTACAATCGCCAACAAGGCAGAATGAACACATGCTATCTTTACAATAAGGCATGTAATGGAGAATGTCAGGTATTGTCTGGAAAGGTTGTCCTTCAGGGCATGGTTGGCCTGTCTGCCAGTGTGGGACAATAACAATTGGTGTTGTTCACCTTGGATTTTTTGTGCGTCTTGAAGCAAACAGCTGAGAGTTGTTTGTGGACGGCTGCAGCTCCACCTCAGATTTAAACACACAACCTTGACGGCAGCCGATGACTTCCCCCTTTTCCTGTATCTGGCACAACTGGACATTCCGTCTTTTTAAGCCAGCATGGTTAAACATGCTGTGTTACACCATCTGTCTCACCTGTCACTTAATCTACCTCCTCTGTAGTGAGATGTCTTTTCAGGTGCTGAAAACTTCTCACGTGCTTAACGACTGCAGTAATCTGCTGGAAATATGTGAGGGGGGGGGGACACCCACATGTGACTACAATCAGAGCTTAATAATACAGATAATGACAGGGTCAGCCTGGGGGGGAGGCTGGATTCCAGTTCGCCCCACTAATTCTAGAGTCATTATGGAGAAGTGAAAGGGCGACAGTAAGGAGAGAGATGGGTAATAAGCACTGACTCCTAAACCTTCCACCACGACTGTTTTGAGATGTAAAAAAAAAGAAGAGACGAGCCAAGTAGCAGCAGCCGAGGGAGAGAAGCGAGGATTCTCCTGGCAAACGGTTCTGTGTGTTTGCCACGTCGCCCCAGCTGACTCATCTCCTCTGTCCGCCTGCTGTTCCTGCCGTCCCGAAGCTGCTGCTGAGAATACATCACTATCATATTCCCTGTGACTGTTGCTGCCACTTCCTCGTTTCTGGAAAACATGTTGGAATCTGGGCAGATTAGATTCTGTTTTGACAAAGCTGTTGCTCCGAGAGACTCCCCATGAAACCCGAGGCCGCTTACATCCAGGTGTTGTGACCCTGGGAATGACCGGAGACTGACCTGTTGGCTCCTCGGCGTTTATTCATACATTCTAACTGTCAAGCAGTCGTTTATAAAGTATAGGATATGCTGTTTACTGCCATGAATATTAAGGGTTTCTTTTTTTTTCTCAGATCCAGAATGCTGAGAAGAGGATGAATCATCCAGGTCATCTCAGTCACCCACGTGTCTTTGCCGCTGTCCCTCCCCGACAGCCCTCTCGTCCCTGTGGGGCACCATCTGCCTCCCCACGCTCCCCCCCTTGCCCTCGCCCGGCTCCCTCCTCCCCCCTCCCCTGCCCCCAGTAGCGACCGTCCCAGAGGGGAAAGGCGAGCCAGCCCCTGTAAATATGCCTGGATGGAGGGCTCAGTGGCGTCTCGTCCTGCTGAACTCCCTGACCTGTGGCCTGGAGATCTGCGTGGCAGCTGGGATCACATACGTGCCCCCGCTGCTGCTGGAGGCTGGAGTGCAGGAGCGCTACATGACCATGGTTCTAGGTAAGGGCTCGGTGAAGATCCGGTTACCACCTCGTTCTGAGGTTCACTTCTATCTCTTTTTCCACATTTATGCATGCTCTCATCATTTGTCCCCCGTGATTCCTCTCTGACAGGGTATTCATTTTACTTGACACGCAATGGTGGCACACAAAAACACACACACACACACACACACACACACACACACACAGGATAGACAATCTTTGTCTTGTTTACTGACCTCATGAGTGATTGTTTCTTGTCTGAGTGTTTCCAATGATAGTTCTGCAGCCCTTGAGTGCCACATTCACCTTGTGTGATGCGTTGTCATGGGGATTGGGGAGGAAGGGATAATTGATTTTATATCAGTCTGAACGGTTTGTTTGCGGCGGCGGCTACACTGAGACCATCGAACAAATGGAAACATTATTTCATTAGTTGCCATTGAACTTATAAGATATTATGAATCAGAACAGGCCATACCCTCCAGGGGATGAAGGTTTTGTAAATTGGTTTGATTCATAAAGTAGGTGACCTGATCCAGTGGCTGCCACGTTTTAAGAGCTGCTGTATGACTGAGCCTCAGGGCTTCTGTCTTCCCGACAAATCCAGGTCACAAAAACATAGTGGAGGCTGCTATGCTAATCGGGGGCCAACTCACCTGTTGTTCTGTGGGGGTGATAATTGGGCACTAATGTAAAGGCAGCAGGAGAGCAAAGTGCCTGGAGGAGAGCTGTGATCTCACACTCACTAACTTCAGATGCATCCTCCTTTCCTGTAGCTGCACATTTTGCTTTGCCGATCTTTTCTACAAGTCTTCATGAAATCTTGAGTAAAACCAATTAGACTGCTGGTGCCGTTTGATCAATGATAATATACATTCAACTCATCCATCACAGCCATCATATGGTTTTCTACAGTACCTTCGGCTATATAGTGTTTTCCATAGTGTCCATCAGTCTCGAAATGGCAGGAAAACCTCTTAACAGGATTTTACTGCCAAATAAATTCCAAAGCAGTTTTATTATAGCAGCACTAGAGAGGCGTTGTAGACCTGGAAAAAAACAATAACTGACACTACACTTAAGGTAGGGTTACAAGTATGTGCCACAGAAAAGCATATGGGGACAATCAGGGGGGGGAAATACCAAATCTTGTTTTGCTGCCTGCAAGTGTTTCTAAGATGTGAACAGTTCAGCTGTAGAGTAAACAGTGACTCAACTGCAAAACAATAGTTTGAAAGAAATGCATCATGCTTGTCCCAACATAATCTGTTCTGTATCTGTCAGAAATCAAAGAAAGTTTTCAGCTCACCAAAAGCTTGTTACTGGAAATGACCTGCTACCCAAATAAGTGGTAAACTTGTAAAGCTGATAATATTTCATTTCTTTGGAGACTGTAAGAAAAATGTTGAACCATATGGCAATTTTTGGGGCTCATGTTTTAGTAATAGAAAATAACGAAACATAAAAGAAAGTGGTTCAACTTCGAATATAATATAACAAAGTCAATAATAAATGTTCTCAAGCAGGGTTTATTCTGTAATCTAAAAGTTTTCACATGAGTTAATAATTAATTTACTTTATAACTAATTATTTTGTGTGCAGATTTTTTTCTGCTCTGTGCAACAGCAGATAAACACACAAACACTGGAGTTTGTTCAGCCAACGACCACACACCATTGTGTCTATCTAACATATAATTAACTTTTTCTTGAGGTTGTGTATTTGTTTCTTTAGTTGCTCTTGACTTTTCAATCTGAGTTTATCCTCTAAGAGTTTCTCTAAACTCTTCCTCATGTAAACTTTAAGACAGACAGCTCTCTCTCTTTTGTGAAAACGGTCGTTTGTCTTCCTGCTCACAAAATCAGTGGCATGCGTGTACATACACACAATTAGCATCACTCAGTTGGTATATATTTGCAGACTGTAACCAAGTTTACTCGTAAGTGAAGTGAATAGTTGCATGGTCCTGTTGGCCCAAATGTTATTCACATGCTCTTCACTGAAGGCTCCTCTTTCAGACATTGTCTTGTGACTATACAGATGATAGATACAATTCTACCAAACCAAAAGGCTCCGTGTGGAACGACAGAAGTGACTATTCAAGTATAAATATTAAACAATATAGGCTTCTACTCTCCGGCCTCTCTGAACAGCTGCCGGTGATATGAAGAAAAATGATTTCATTGTAGGGTTCCTCCCAAACAGCCTGCTCTGTGAGCCACTCTGGAGATGGCACTCAACCTAATTCTCATCTCCCTGTATTATAATGGAGTGCCTGAATGCAATTTGAATGAAGATAGATATTGTGTCTTGGGAGGCTTAAAGCGAATTTCCCCGAGCAGTTGTGCCAGGTTCTCAGATGGCTGCTTTCTACTTTATCTAATAGTCATTTGTTGGCTGCTTCAACCTCTTCTTTTTTGTTTTGTCTCCTCTATGTTAGTGGAAAAGATACACACGCCTTTTTATCATCTGTATATAGTATATTCAGGTTTTTATTTGAGCAGCATCACACTTTGTGGAATGTGACACACACTCACACACATGGTTGGTTAGTGTGAGACAGTGAGTCTTACAGCTGTAGATGGTGAGGATTGTAATGACGGACCCCCACAGCTGCAGCAGGAAGACATGTGGTGGAGGGTGATGACTGCGTTTCGGACATGTCTATCTTCCTCAGACATCCCGTCTGTGTTTGTGCTCGTCTGTCTCCTCGGCCTGTCTCCTTCATGAAGGTCAAAGGGGATCGGAAAACACAAGTGTCGTCTCCCTTTCTCTGTTTCATTCTCTTGTTAAACAGTAGTAGGAGTAGGTGGATGTTGGTCAGGTCATGTGTTTTTGGTTTAAACTTGGTCAAGGTCCTGCCAATTCACAGAATCACTTACTCTCACTTTTATCGAATCAAATAACTTAAACTTACATCTTTAAGAACCATTTAATCGAGGTAGACTTTGACTTATTAGTTTGACCCATGTCCCATCTGCTAACATGGAGGAGATGGTGTTTATGACCTGTCCCGCAGCCAGCCACCAGGGGACGTTAAAGATGTTTTGGCTTCACTAATGGGGAGCCGTCATGTCGCTCATCTTTATAATCACTCTGTGGTCTTTGGTGTGAATGTGTTGACCCCTATTGGTGCCACAGAGCAATGTTCCTGATGAGCGGCTCCTCAGTGTTTTGTTATGTTTATGAGAACGAGGACTGACGTGATTTCAGTAAATAGCCTTTTCACAAATGGCTTTTTAATGAGAAACACTGAATGAAACAAACATGCACTTGCCTCTAATGAAAACTCCACAGGGGGCCTTTCAAATGTCACACTCCTGCCCCGAGATCTAGTCACTTTAGATATTGCGTGTGTGTGTCTGTGTGTGAACACCCATTGTGCCATGGCGTGCTCCAATTAACCAGACCTGGCCATGTGTGGAGGATGAGCTGACGGTGGCTTACATTCAGGCAGCACGCCATCTGTAGGAAGCACCACCAGCAGTCAGCGATGACGGTGCAGGGACACATGCAGTTCACCTCCTGGTAGGACGGCAACAAGGAGGAGGAGACAGGAGCAGTAATATACAGGATTCAAAAACCATGGATCTTGATGACAAAGATCAGGCATGGGCACTGAGTCCCCTTCTCGTTTTTTTGTATGTAATTTAGAGGATGTAATGATTATTAAATCCACCTGCTTGTCTGTAATCATTACGTTTGTAAGAAATCATCTGGAACTCTCTCAGGAAAGTTCACAGTTATGTTAATCAGGCAGGGAAGTGGTTCCTTTCATTTATATGTTTTCTTTAGTTTCATGGTTCGATGAACAGACTCTCGATTCAGAACTTCTCACCAGTAAGCAACAGAAAGATGTCAAACATGCTTCTGGTGACAGCATGTAGATATGAAGGGATTAGCTCGTTATGACTGAATTAAAGGATTACTCAATACTCAACATCTGCTCTATAGCTAAACACTTTATACAAAACAGGATCAGAGATTAGTATTAGTATCTGAAATCATATAAAATAATATGAAAAGTGTTGTGCCTTTCTGATTTGTGTGGGTTCTTTAAAAAGTAAAGGGCTGTTCTCTATCACAGAGGGAAATATTGTAAATGGGATTGCACCAAATTGTCCTATTTCTATTTCAACATGTTTGGATTCATTCACTTTGTTTACGTCCTCTGTATCTTTGTGTTTCTCCCTCTAATATTCTGTGCCTTCTTTAAAGTGTTGTGTTTGAATTCCTCTGGTGCAGGTATTGGTCCGGTGCTCGGCCTCCTGTTCATCCCTCTGATCGGCTCGGCCAGTGACCAGTGCAACAGCAGTTATGGCCGCCGACGCCCCTTCATCTGGCTGCTGTCTCTGGGAGTCCTGGTGGCACTTCTGATCATTCCCCACGCTGACGTCCTGGCAGCCCGCCTCGCCTGGGGTGGACGCACGGTTCAGGTAGCACACATGTTCGTTGTCTGATGAATTTCAGCTACAGAGCACACAACACAAGATAATTCATTGGGTTTTCTGTGGTTTTGCTGTTGCTGCAGGTGGGCTTCCTCATCTTTGGGGTGGGACTCCTTGACTTTTGCGGACAAGTGTGCTTCACGCCGCTGGAGGCTCTTCTATCTGACCTGTACCGGGACGAGGAGGACTGCGGGCAGGCCTTCGCCATGTTCTCTTTCATGGTCAGCTTGGGAGGATGTGTGGGATATTTGCTGCCTTCGCTGGACTGGAGTCGAGGCTTGCTCTCTGTTTACCTGGGAGGCCAGGCCGAGTGCCTGTTTTTCATCCTCATCCTTATCTTCGTCTCCAGCGTGCTCATCACCATGAAGGTGTCTGAGGAACCCTCATTTACCAGCAGTGGCTTGGCAGGGTCTGGATCTTTATTGGAGACTGGGACTGGAGTGATAGATGCTGGCCGCTGCGGCGTGCCTCGCTCATGCTGCTACCTGCTGAAGTGCAAACTGAGGCTGCTGAAGTCTGGTCCCCTGCTGTGTTTACTGAGAACATGCTGGTCCATGACTCCGGCCATCTACAGGAGCTACTGCCACATCCCGCGAGTGATGAGGCAGCTGTGTGTGGCTCAGCTCTGCAGCTGGATGGCTGTCATGTCTTTCATGCTCTTCTACACAGACTTTGTGGGGGAAGGCCTGTACGAGGGCGTGCCCAGTGCATTACCAGGAAGTATGTCCAGGCAGCGATACGACGAAGGTCAGATTTCTTCTTTGTACAAGTTACTATTGTTTGTGTGTGTGCATGTAGCACAATGTTGTATAGCCACAGGATAGTATTCATTTATCTCTTCATAGAACTTGATAACCTTGGCCGAGGGGGTTATGTTTTCATGGGCATGTATTTGTCTCTTTATTGGCAGAAAAAACACAAAAGTACTCCAGCAATTTCCACAAAACATGCTGGGAAACTATGGCAAAGGGTTTGAGTAAAAAGAGTAAACTGGCAGATCCACAATTTATTTTTACGATATTACCAAGATAGGACGTTAGCGTTGGAGGAGATATACTCTCTCTGAGTTCTTCTTTTACCTCCACTAATAATGTTGTGTTATCATTTGATTGTAAGCAGGATTATGCAAAAACAACAGATTTTAGTACAACTTGGTGGAAGGATGGGCAAAGAAAGAAACCATTTTATTTTGGTGTGGATCCAAATAAATGGGCAGATCCAGGAATCTCATCACTTTTATTATCCAGTAGGGTGTTGTTTGATATTTTCACTGATTTCCCTGGGAATAACTCTTGGATGTTGATGACCAAAATCTGCCATATTCAGAAAATGGATAATAATGAGTGTATGCAATTTGGTGCAGGTTGATTGAATTTAAGGGAAATGTTGGAACTTGGAGGAGGAACACGCTCTGAGTGACATTCCAGTGTTGATTTGCGACTTTTAATACCAAGTAGGATTTCATGAAAACAAACTTCCCTTTAAACTAGTTTCCTCACCTGTGATCATCAGGTCTTTACCTCCACGACCTCCACATCTCGAGGAGGTCGGCTCGAGGTCCGGTCAGGCTGCGCTGTCTCCTCTCTCACAGCTGGGCAGGATGCACTCACATTCCTGGAGCCCAGGTGGAGACAGACAGAGCCTGTGTCCCTGCATGCCTACATGCTTTCCTGCGTCCCTCATATTGGCTCCTGTCAAGTTATAGGACACGTGGGGCACAGCGCAGCAGTTAACATAGTGTCGTTCTACCGCTGAACAGCTAAAAAATCCTTTGGGTAAATATGCTTAAGTAAATATTAAGCCTATCAAATGTTATTCAGGTGTTACCTCCTATTTGTACACCTGAGAATTTAACAAATACACACGCCCTCAATTCTTTCCTGTTCTGAAAATCACAGAGTTGTCACTGATCCAGATAAACACTAGCAGGATTAGTGACAACTAATCCAGTTGTATGGGTGTTTTCTGAACCTTTACAAATATTTACAAATACTGTACGATTCCACCGTGACATAACCTTTAGACACTTCTGATAAAACCTGAACAAATCTGTTTTGTCAGTGATGTAAAAAGGTTAAATATGCTATAGGAAGATTCTTTCTCTGGTGCATAGACAACACATGTGCAAGTAAACAGATGTGAGGCAGGTCATCTTGCCCCCTGTTGAGAGGTTGCAGGTTTTTTAAGTATATTTAGGTCTACCTGTGTTTTATTCCCTCTTTTCACTTTTCCTTCATCTCTCTTTACTTGATAATCTACTTCTCAGCTCAACTTTTCATTTTATCAAAACTTTTCTACCAGGATTCACCTGTTTTTTCATCCTCTAATCCTTGTTCACAACTGTTCCTTCTCACCTTTTCCCCCTTTATCCTTTGAGATTTGCATCCCTCCATCCATCCTTTGAATAAATCATGGAGAAAACCTCCCTCTTTCTCCCCCTTACTTTGTTTACTTTTTTACTTTTCCTCTTGTCTCTGTTCCCTCTGCTCGATGGACCACAAGGAATGTCACACTCACAAAGAATTAATGTCAAGGAATCGGCACACAAAGAACATGTTCATTCAAGCCAGGTAGACGGCCGGAGCGCATAATTCTGAACTCTGTCTGAGTCGTGTTTGTTTAATTTGAAACTGTGCGGATGTTATTAAACCACATCGTTCAGCCTGCAGATGTTCCTCCGCAGGTAATCTGCTTTGTGTCTAGTTTTGTAGCTGCACTGGCTTTTCTACTAAGTTATTAAGCCTTTTTCTGGTAATTTCTACTGGGAACTGTTGCACTGAATATAAATGATCGTCAGGCTCGTGTTCCAGTATCAGCCACCTTCCCATCCTGCAGAGAAGCAGCTCTCCTGTAACACTCTGACTCAGTCTCATGTCTCTGTGGGCTTGAATTTCGGTCCTCATTAGCCTCTCCTAGTGTTTGTAAAGTGGGTTCAGCAGAGTAATACGATCCACGCACTCCTTTCACACAACTGATTCTCTGCTCCGCTCCTGAACTTCTGACCTGCGCTGTTTCGCTGAGATCAGGTTGAGACATCAGTCTGATAACGGGCTGAAATAAACAACAGTCCAGACGTGTAGTGAGTCCGGCTTCCGTGGATTATTACTTCAACTCAGAAACTCCATTAAGTAGTAAACGTGGGGATAAACAAGAAAAATGGGAACATATTTCCCATAGTGAACAAAATCCTGCACTAACATACACATCTGAAATATTTCATTAATATTGAAAACTGTTGAGTTGTATGATTTTGTCGATAGATGAAAATCTGCTTCTCAAATTCCACTGAAGTTGAAAGGTCAAGTTCAAACGCAGAAGGGAAATTCAGCTATAAGCATAAAAACATCATGTTCATTTCAGGAGGGAGTAAAGGTTGCAAGAATTTTGATTATATCTTTTGTTATAATAACCTGTATTTATAAAGCCCTTTTCGAAAGTCTTTAAAGAAGAAATAAAACCAAAAAATTAAATAAACTAGACACAACGGTTGAAAGGACATTCGACAAAGTAAAACAAATCAAACATTCCCAAAGGGTTTTGAAAAGAGTTCGTTTTTTAAAGATCGGTGGACAGAAAGGTGTAAAGTGTGGGGGCTCCAATAGCAAAAGCTTATTCTGGTGCATCAAATAATCTTAAATTAAATTTCACATTGCACTGTGAAATAGACATGATGCATCGCTACAAAAAAATACAAATCTGTCCCTAACTTAATTGCTTATGCGTCGATTTGGGGAAGGAAATATTTCGATGCAGTGAGGAACACAGATTCATCCGATTCCTGCCTCGGCCCCTCGGTGAGACCTCATCCACATGTTTGTTGTCTGGCTGGCTAACCGGCCCAGACGCGGGCTAGGAGGCACGTCGCCTCGGTAAACGTGGTCCGACCTCTTGGGCTTTTCAAGGATTTATCAAAGGTTAATGATGTTTGTGAAGTGTCTCCGTGCTGAGGAGCTCGGTGAGTGACTCTCTAACCGGGTCTTTGCCGGGGTTTATTTTCTTAATTCAATTTATATATATTGGGTTGTGTTTCTTGTGTTATTTATAATAATAATGAAAAACTGTTTGGAATCATTGCCAATTGTATTTATATTTATATATCAGCCAATGTATCGATATTGGACATTTTTCAGTTCCTAATATGGGAATCACCTTCAAACGTCCATATCAGTGTGGCTGGACTTCCCTAGATGTGTTCATAGAAGGAAACTCAGTAGAGAAATTATATCTCACTATATTCACTAGATCTAAATTTCTGTTTGGATCTGCACGGAATTAGACTCACTCATAAATATCAGTCCCTTTAATAGGCAGGATTTTTTTTCCCCATCAAGACCCATTAATTATTCTCTGGGAAATTTATGATTCCTTGATCTTCCCCTTGATCTGTATCCACACCATAATGTAACGTGTTCTTCTTTAGGTCATGCCAGACTCCTCCACAAAGTTTCATAGAAATCATTTGGGTAGTTTTTTGCATAATCGAGTTAACAAACAAATGCCTGCAGATGAAAACCTAACTTCCCCAGTCCCTTTACCAGCTGTGAACTTCCTGGTTGTAATGTGTGGTGCCCTCTGCTCTCAGGTATACGAATGGGCAGCCTGGGCCTGTTCCTGCAGTGTGCTACCTCAACCTTCTTCTCCCTGGCCATGAGTCGCTTGGTTCGGCACTTCGGCTCCCGCTGGGTGTACGTGAGCAGCATGGTGAGCTTCACGCTCTCTGCTCTGGTCATCTGCCTCTCCAAGAGTGTGGTCCTGGTCACCGTCATGGCCGCTCTCACTGGCTACGCGTATGCCACGCTGCAGACTCTGCCGTACACGCTCACCTGCCATTACCACAAGGAGAAAGCGGTAAACACAGATCTACTAATGACTTTATAAACAAGGTTACTGTGTTGACAAACTGTCATTGATAAGTCGATTCTTTTCTTCTTTCGTTTTCAGGTCTTTATGCCAAAAAGGAAACCCAAAAGCATCCACACAAATGGGATTTCAACCAAGCGGGACTCTGTGTATTTGACCCCCGTGGAAGAGGAGGGTGGACAGAACCACAAAACGGGGGTTCCATACGGATTCCAGGATAATTACGAGTACTACCCAACCCCCCCGAGCCAGAACAGCTCCCCTCTCAGCTCTGGCAGCACTGAACCGGACGAGGGGGAGCTGGAGTTCGAGAAACGAGGCGTGGGATTGGACTTTGCCATCTTGGACAGCACCTTCCTCCTCTCTCAGGTTTTCCCCACCCTCTTGCTGGGCATGATCGTTCAGTTCGCTCAGTCCGTCACTGCCTACATCGCCTGCTCCGCCATCTTCGGTGCCATCGCCATCTACCTGGCCCGTCATATCGTCTTTGACCAAAAGGACCTCAAGTGCTGAGATTCAGGGCTGAAGACGAGGCAGTGATTGAACCATAAATAATCATAAACAATCATTCAGGTTTCATGGGTTGAGCTCAGCAGTGCACTACTGTTCCCAGAATGCCTTGCTCCCAGACTGTGTGCTTGTTTTTGTGAAAGCTTAAAGAAATGGGTGTGAAAGTGGCAAATAATAGAAACTATTCCTCGTTACAGCCGGGGTTCGTTACCTGCCAGCTGAACAGTCTCCGTTCTGAAAACTAGAAAATCTCCCTACAACCCTTTCTGTTGTGACATCTCTCCTGTCCATTTTCCTCAGGTACCAGATTTACTGTAGAACTCACCAACCTCAGAAACACAGCTACTAACCTGTTTATGAGTTTTATGGTTTTACAGTCTGTATTTAACACTGATTCGGTTCAGTCGGTGGATTTGAGAAAATGACCCTGATGTGTGTCAAATTTGGAGAATGTTTCCTTAAATATTCAGCTGTACTTTGATGCCAGCCTCATCTTCTCTATTTCCCCTCCTAAGTGTAATCTATTACTTAAAGAACAGTTTTTACGACAACTATTTTGAAAAAACAAATTTACTGTGCGTCACTATCGGAATTAAGTTATGCAACCTGTTGAGGTGACGTGATCGACGACGGTTGTTTGAGAAAGAATTTGTTTACTGCATCAAACGTCCTCTGTCTGGATAATCAAGAGTCGTCTCCTCTGGCCGACCGCTCCTCCTGAGACTTCTGATCAGGACTCAGGGATGATCTGGTTTCCCATTGGGTCATCGTGCCACTTTCCCTGCTGCCTAAACCTTCACGTGTCGCTATATTCTCTCAAATGACAATCTACCAAGTCCACATGGTCCCTGGCCAGAGAAACACTTGCTTTGAAACTACGTGTACGCATCATGGCTGAGTCTGTTTGGTGCATCGATTGTGTGTACACAACTGCATCTAGTTGTGTACACATACTTGTGCTTAAACAGGAAGTGTATCTGCGGCCTTGTAGTTTAATGTTGTGTGTAAACAGTGAGAGATGAAGAGTGATGTCTGAGAAGAGCCGCTCTATTCTTGAAAAGACCAAAAAACGTCCGGCAGCAAATGGAAACATTCGGTCACTGAAAAATACTGTGAGGGGAGGCATTGGTGGGCTGAAGGCCAAGCTGGAGTAAGTGGGTGTGTGTGTGTGCGTGTGTGTGTGTGTGTTTAAAACATGGAGGACAAACAGTGAGGAAGTAAAAATACTTTAAATGTGAGGCAAATTTATTAGGACTGTAGCCTGTGCAGTTCTTTCCACATTGGTTGTGATCATGTGAAGCTGTGTGTTCCAATGTGTCGTGGCCTTATTGAGCTTTTCAAACCGGCCGGTTGATGCAAACACTGCGCTTGTGTTACAACTGGTGCGTGAGGTCAGTCAAGCCTTTTGTACCCGGGGCTGTGTGATGAGTTCAGTTCAGCAGATTCAAACAGTCCTGAAGGATCTTACTGCCCCGAGGTGCGCTCAGCAGGGGGCGGAGTAAAGAGCAGCAGAGGATTTGTTTTATCATGTTGACGCCACCGCTGAGTAGAAACACTATAATGATAATTCGCCTTTCCCCCTCGTAGAAGAACGTTGCCTTGCATAAGCTGAAGTGGAAGAAAAAAAACGGTTGTTGTACAAGTGCCTGTACATTTTCTCAAACATTTTTGTACATATATTTTAATTTATTATGCTTTTTCTTACAAACTAGCTCGGAAATTAAACTATTGGCCTCTGTGGCATCTTTCGTAGGTGCGAGGGTGAAGGCTGTTTCTGTGAAAGAGATAAATTATTTGTATAGATGTTGGTATAGAAGCATCCTCGACTATAATTTATTTTAACATACCCCACCTCTTTATCCTGTAGCTTTGCTGGTGTCTGCTGTCACCTGTGGTCTTCAACCAGGTCTCAGATGTTTGCTTCCTTTTCTCTTTTCTGCCGCAAACAAGAAACCTCGTCATTGTGTCAATCCTGCTTTTCACTGGGAATTATTTAACCACTTGTTTCTTCTTATCAGAGTTTTATTGTTTAACGGATAAACACCTCACACACGCTCACTGTAGGTGGAGGTGTTTTCAGATCCATGCTCTTCTAAAACAAATGTTCTATTTGAATTAAGTTTTAAGATTTTCTTAACTGTCTAAGGCCAGAAATCGACATATGCTGATGTGATTAACCAGGTTCTTTTGTGTTATTGTCATTAATGCATTCAGCCATAACAAAAAAGTTGTATTTCATTTTCATTATACCATCATATTGTGTATAAATTTGCAGTTACCAAATAGATTTTTATACAAAATAAAAGAGCTGCATTGTCAATGAGATGTTGTACTTGTATTCTCCTGATAGCGACATTTGTTATTTGTCATTATTTTACTTTGGAACTAAATATTACATAAATATGTCAGTAGATCTGGTTTATATAATTCTCAATCATTCCTTCTGACATCTAGTTTGATCAGACTCCCTAATTTATGAGGGGTCTGCAAGATAAAATGTCCACTTCACCCATTCACACACACATCCATACAGTGCATCCATTCTTTATCTTGCCCAAGGGCACTTTAGATGGAGGAATCAGCCGGACTGGGATCAAACCCATGACCCTCTGGTTTGTAGATGTGAAAGGGCCAGGGATGAAGAGGTCGATGCGGGTTGCTCTCAGGCTCCTGAGGAGAGACGGCTGCCCAGTGTGGTAAGACCTTGGAAATGGTGCCATCCTTTGGAGATTCCGGGTAACTGGAGTGCGCAGGAGAAACTGCTGCTGGGTGCGCAACTGCACCGGCCCCGCTGACGCATGGGCATGCTGCTGGTGGCATTATCTATTACATGGAAAAGACGATAGGCTTTCATGTTGCAGGGAATGGCACGCGGACAATGTGTGCGCCATTCCATGACGCGCCTCTCCAGTTTGCTCCTGGCGCTCCTCACGAATCCACCGTTGGGGAAACGCAGGGGGTTACAGTGCCCCTATAAAAACATGATACTTTATTAGAATGCCACTCTGGGCCTCCGAGGAGGAGGAGGAGGGGGGGGGGACGACTCATGTCATGCTGGTGTCTTGCTCAAGGACACGTCAGCAGGGCGGATGCCGGCGGACACCGAGGTCCTGAACCCTGATCTTTGCCTCCTGCCGGCTCACGTGTCCCGGCTGAGGTGTGATCTGGTTTTTCCCGGAGCAGAAAAACACAGGTTTTTAGGAGGAAAGTTGTTGAACGTCGCCGCAGAGCCGCGGCCCACTTGTCTCCGGTGACAAGTGGGCCTGTTTTTACACCTTCCTTCTAAATAAGGAAGCGGCCTGACAGACATATGACCACCGACCCAATTTGGGAGCGTCCCCACCGCGTCCCGGGGCCGCTGAACGCCACCTCTCTCTCTCCCTGCTCCGGCTGTGACAGCAGCAGATTCCCCCTCAACCCTCCGCACACTTGCCATTTCCCCGCTGTCAGCACCTTCCCTCTCCCCCTGTGTTATCCCGGCGGCGGAGTCAGCATGATGTCATGGGATGGGGTGCGTTATCCCTGGCACGGGTGAACCCGGGTTATTCGGTGAGTGGTGACGGATTGATTCTCAACTCTTGCCGGGAGAGGGGGACGAAGAAGAAGAAGAAGAAGAGGAAGAGAGAGAGAGAGAAGGAGAGAGCGTGTGTGTGAGGAGAGAGAGGCGCGGAGGAGCTGCGAAACATGGTAATCACAGACATCACCATCACCATCACCTCCAGCTCTGCCGCGCGCTCTCACGTCTCCTCTCCTCCTGCGCACCGGGGCGCGCGTCTCATGCCCGCAGCTCCCAGAATAACCCGCCAGCATGCCGAAGGAAGCAAAACAAGACCAGCGGTATTTTTAGGGTCATCAATTTCCACCACGTGGTCCCGAGGTAAACCGGATGGCCGTTGCGCAAAGGTTCCGCGTCAGTATGTCCTGCGAGGCCGGCACGCCGCACCGGACGCCGGCCGCGGCGCTTCTCCTCCTGGGCTTCCTGCTGGGGCTCGTGTCGGGGCACCCGCTCCCGCTGCCGGGCAGGACGAACGCCACCTCGCTGGAGACGCGCTGGGAGACCCTGTTCTCCCGCTCGGTGCTGGGGGTCTCCGGGGAGAAGCCCGAGCAGAACTGGGAGACGGACTACCTGCTGGGCATCAAGCGGGTGCGGAGGCTCTACTGCAACGTGGGCATCGGGTTCCACCTGCAGGTGCTCCCCGGCGGCAGGATTAACGGTGCACACAACGAAAACCAGTACAGTGAGTTCCACACCTCCACCGGTGTTAATGCAATATCCATGAGAGAGAGAGAGAGAGAGAGAGCGAGGGGGGAAGAGAGAGAGAGAGAGAGGGTCAATACGCATGAGTGTGATGAGCATCCCCTCGATTAACCTGCATGATCATCCTTCTCTAGGGGGGAGGGGGGGTGGGGGGGAGCTGGATTTCTCCCACTGCAAAAGACATATCTATTAAAACAAGTATCTATAAGCACTTAACACCCCTCACCCCCCTCCTCCCCCCTCTCCCCCTCCACCACAGCTCAACCATGACATGAATGTATGGACGCTTTTAGACACAACTTATTTTTACGCAGCAGCAGCAGCCCCCCCCCCTTCCTCTCCTGTGAGACCAGTGGCCGTGCACGTCAACGCACATTAATTTTCCAAATAGCCACAGGATTGCGATTTCAATTGACGTGCACCTGACGTGCGGGGATTGGGGGGGGGGCGGATGCGGAACAAAGGCTCTGCGTGCTGTGCGCAAGGATCCGCAAGGTTACACCCAGTAATAAAACAATCCACCAGGGTCAGTGTTTAACTGTTATGATTATGATTATGACTCTAATGTGACTGTCTTTGTCGCTCCAGCTCTGATAGAGATCTCCACGGTGGAGCGCGGGGTGGTGAGCCTCTGCGGGGTGAGGAGCGAGCTGTTTGTCGCAATGAACAGCCGGGGGAGGTTATACGGAACGGTAGGTATGCACAGTATTTCCTTTATTGTCCAGCAAATCACAGGAGGCGGAAAAAATAGGACACGGCCCGGAGCTGCTTGTGTTTCATTTGTGTGCCATGTTTGTCCTCTTTTTTTGTGTGTGTTGAGGGTGGGACTGCTGCTCCATCTGTCAGCTGTGTGTGTGTGTGTGTGTGTGTGTGTGTGTGTGTGTGTGTGTGTGTGTGTGTGTGTGTGTGTGTGTGTGTGTGTGTGTGTGTGTGCGCGTTACGAGAAAATCCATATATTATCATTTCATCGGAAAATCCTGAGGCCTTATTTATAAAGCGTGTGCGCAAGGCCGTGGTGGCCTGTGGGTAAATAATGATGAGGGGAACAGATGCAAGGGTTTGAACCGCACGCGCCTGTAGTTAGGTCAAGTGTGTGTGTGTGTGTGTGTGTGTGTGTGTGTGTGTGTGTGTGTGGGGAGAGAGAGAGAGAGAGAGAGAGAGAGAGAGAGAGAGAGAGAGAGAGAGGAGGGAAAACCCCCCAGAAGCAAGGAAATCTGTCCACAGGGAAGGAAATCGATCAGAACGGCAAACGGCTCATTGAGCCCAGAGCACATCCAACACTGAGCTGCACTCACACGTCACCAGCACCAACAGGCCTCAGTCCATCAAACTGACACTGAAGCATGACAGGTGCATTTCTAACTGATGCTGTAGTGTCATGTTTGCTTGACAGGTGTGCACATACACACACAGCTAGAATAGTCAGTCGCTAATGTCCAACAATCCTCCAGTAACTCAAACATACATATTTCTACAGTTTACATCTATACTTGATAGTTATGTGTCACTGCATTAAGTTGTATTGGTTTGAGTACAGAGAGTTACCCTGTTAACAACTGTGAGAACTCTCAGAAGAGTTATAATGACAATCCACACGTTCACCATCTTATTGGAACTTCATCCTGCCGCTGAATGTGTTGGATGTTTCAATCCCTTAAATATGAATTTATGCTGGTGACATTTAATAGAAAGAAACCTTTACTATAGGTGAGGTTTAGATGACAGTAAATTAACAAAGAAAGACGAAAAAATACAAAAATAAGATGACACATTCATAGATATCAGCTTCATAAATATGTCAGATAGTTTTCATCCAGATCTTTTAATTATTCTCTGGGAAAATGGTGGAAATGTTGAAAAGTCTTGTAATGTTACAGAAAGTGAATTCCTGGATCTGTCCCCTGATCAGGATTAAATGGATTCTCTGTTGACCTACGTCCACTTCGCTCCACCGAGTTTGGTGGAAATCCATTCAGTAGTTTTTGTGTAGTCATGTTCACAAACCGACAAACGAAGACCCAGGGGTGAGAACACAACCCCTGTGCTTTGACATCAACTCCTAATGTTTCCTGGTTTGAAAAAACACATTTCTTAAAGTTGAACTTGAAATCTTACATCCACAAAGATAGAAGTTTCTTTGTAGAATCAACGGAGATACAACTTTGGACGTAGTTTTCTTCCAGAGCGACTGCAGCTGTTAGTGTATGAGTGTCGGGGGGGTGTTCCAGTGGGCGGGGGGGGACTCCTCATGTTGAGCGGTGCTGACACGAGGCCGCTGCTTATCTCGCTGTGGCCGACACATCTGACAGACTGAATGTGAGTCTGTTATCTGCTCCTGAGTGATGAAGCGTTAGCTCGCCGGCCGGCCGCTGATCTGATAAGAGATTGAATTAGACCAAACGCTCTGTGATGGACAGTGTTTGCTGCTGCTCGCTGTGTGAGTCATGAATCATCAGTAATGTTTTTATACAGGCAGATAGTTAGAAGCTTTGGAATATGAAGGGATTTGATGTGAGAAGCAGAGACTAGATGTGAGTGTTGCTTTTCTACCTGAGCTCCTCCTGAGAGTGTCTGGTTTCTTTAGGGTTTGGTTTGAAGTTTGACATTTTCAGAATAAACAGTTGTGTGTTCTTCTTGCAGCTGAGAGTCAGGAAACAGATAGTTTAGTTTAGAGTTAGGAAACAAGTATTAGTCTGGTTCTGTCCAAAGATGAAAATAAATAATAAGTTGTGGTTGAATGTGGAGGACGGTTCATTATTCAAAGAAAAGTTTGGAGCTGGTTGTAGCCAGAATGTTTTTTAGTATTTGAATGTAAAGTTGAATGTTTCCTACGACAAAGTACGAACTTACTGTAGCTTCATGTTCAGCAAACAGACGGATTCACCTGCTGGTTAACAACAATCTGCAGATATGAGCCTTTCACAGACACGTTTATGTTTATGTGTGATTGTACTTGTCTTTTTAATTGCAGTATTAGATTAGATTCAACTTTATTGTCATTGCACAGGTACATATACAACGAAATGCAGTTTAGCATCTAACCAGAAGTGCACAGTTAAAGTGCAGAGTATTGTGCATAGTGGAATATGTAGATAAATACGAAGTATAGTTGGTAATATAAATGGAATATGAACAGTATTAAGAGGTAAGGTATGATATAGGAATGATGAATACACTATGAGCAAGATAAATATATAAAAATATGAATACACTATAGGTGGGATAATACAGTAGTAGAAAAAAATAAGTCTAGTGCAAATGTACAAATGTTCAAATGTGCAAGTGTTCAGTGTTGCAGTTTTTAGTAGTTTATGTTTAAACTGTAAAATATTAAGCCTCATTTCTTTGTCATAAAGGTTTGATAAAGAATAATTGTCCTCAGACATCCATATAGTTTGAGCTCTAATGAGAAAGATCTCATCTCTAATTCTTAGCATATTCTCCTAAATATGAAACTATTCTTTAAGTTCAGTGTGTTCTTCTGTAAATAAGAATAATGTGTTTGCTAAATATCAGCAGATTTATTGGATGATCAGAACAGTTGAGGTCTTTTGAGCCGTCAGAACAAAGAACTCTACCTCATCACCGTGTTCACTCGTGTGTCATCTAAATATATCTCTTTATTTTTGTGCATCGCTCTGAATCTTTTTTCTTCATAGAGCTTCTGACTTCTGTTTATCTCATGGAAGTTTCAGCCTGACTGCTCTCTCTCTCTTTGTCTCCCCGCAGACAGTCTTCCACGACGAGTGCAAGTTCAAGGAGAGCCTGCTCGCCAACAACTACAACGCCTACGAGTCCCTGGTCTACAGAGGCTCCTACATAGCACTGAGCAAGCACGGCCGCGTGAAGAAGGGCAACAAGGCCACCACGGCCATGACTGTGACGCACTTCCTGCCCCGAATATGACGAGCAAAAAACAAACTGGCAATAACAGACTGATTTTGCACATGTGGATTATTTCCCAGGTAACACGAACGCCGCACACGTACAAAGACAAAGCGGACTGTACAAGAAAGAAAATACAACTATATCTGAGAGTATTTATTCAAAACTTTATATGTATATTTGGGTAGCTGACTTTGTATTAGGAAAACTATGGAAATGCCATTCTTTGCTGCTTTTATGATTTGGATCATTTTTGTGATGTGATGGAGACGGAGAGGCCTCATCGGTCTCCTTCGGGTGCTGGAGTCATGAGTGGACGATATTATGGAAACGAAGCGGATACGTTATTACCTCAAAGTTTCCATATCCTGAGAGCGAGAGGGAGGAGGAGGAGGTGAAGAAGAGGAAGAAGAAGGAGAAGAGGAAGAAGAAAGACGTGTGCATGAACTTTCTAGGGATTTTTTTGTGTTTTTTTGGGATAAAGAAATATTTTTGTTGTCATCCGTCAGGAACTTGGGACGTTTCCCCGTTGGATTGTGTCCCTCGCTGTCGGGGGAAACTCGTGCACTTGCCAAAGTACGGGTGATTGTTGTTTGTTGCTTTGTCATGAGGTGGCGGTGCCTTGGATTCCTACTTGCGGGCCCCTCACCCCCCTTGCATGTGAGAAACGTGGAGCTCGGGTCAGAAATAGGAGCGAAACGCAAGTCACCGCTCTCGGAAACGCCTCCGGCCCAATTCCTAGAGGGCCGGAGGTTTCTCCGCTTTATTTTCTTTCCATAATTAGATCAATTAAGTAATGGAGACTCTATGCGGCACAGGACCCAGTGGAGCCTCTGGTTAATATGGAAGGCTGGATTTAGAGTCAGCATCCAAATACCAACATCATGTGGTAAATACAACATCATGTCCAAGGGAGCTTCGACAATCCCAGGTTTTACTTACACAAATGTGTGTGTGTACTGTATGTGTGGGCTTGAATTTGTTTTAAGTATGTTGCTCAGTTTGAGAGCTGTTTAGTTTGAAGCGGGGGGGGTGGTTAGTCTGTAATCGGGGGTGTCTGTGTAGCTGAATACAGAGATCGGACACTGAAGGTGTGTGTCCTCCGTGTGTGTGTGTGTGTGTGTGTGTGTGTGTGTGTGTGTGCGTGTGTGTCGTTCTTCCTTGTTCAAACTGAGCTGGTGCGTCTGGTCGTGGACATTTTGTTAGCCGATGGTTCAAGATGATTTAAAGAATCAGTTTTTTGAAAATATTGACTTTATAGAACGTGCCCAAGTGTTTCAGTGGCTTCGAACATGTGCTTCCTGTGGAGAAGTTCATCTTTGGTGAACTTTGACCTGTGACCGGGCCCTGACTCCTCACAGGGGTTCGATGATATTTGGCACTTACAGTGATGAGCTCATTTAGAACTTAGTGGACGTCAGTGTTTACTCAGTTCACTGTAAATGAGACGGTTTAGTTTTTTAGAGAGAGTTCATGATCCCAGGATTTGTGAACCATACTTCAGGTAACAGTCGGATGATTTGAGGTGATTATTGAATCCCAGACCGTTAAGCTGTTGGTGCATCATCCAGTTTAGTCAAAAAAGCCGTGAACCAAAGGGTCACATGAAGATGTTCCTTCAGGATTGATGTCTGCAGCAAAACCGTACTTGAATTCAATCCCCTGCCTGCGCTTCTCTGTCAGACTGAAGTGTTCCAGTGTGGAGACGAGGGGGGGGCAAAGGGCAAAGGGCAAAGGGCAAAGGGCTGGCAGAGTTGAAGATAGCGATGAGGCACAGCGGACTTGGGAGTCAAGCATGTGGCCGCTCGTTGTTTGTGTAACTTGCCAAGGATGCGGCTCATGCATGGTTCAAATACCCGAGCGTCAGACTTGCATGCGGGCCCCTCGTCTATTGATGTCCCACAGTCGGCTCAGGGGCCCCGGGATTCTTGTCCCCATTCGTCTGAGCAGCGTCTTCACCAAGGTCGGAGATGTAGGGTCACCGACGCCGGCGTGTTTCCTGCTCCATCTTTAAACACTTCTTACTTTACGAAGCTCGGCAAGAGTTGTCTTTAATGTGTAATGTAGAGGGGGGGAAGGGGGGAAGGGGTTGTTTGTGATGCTGAAATGAGGAGATCTTGACCTTTATTTTGAAATACTTCACTACTTGACTTGCAATACAGCTCCCATCTGATCCCACAGTGTTTTACCTCATGGTCTCACATCACTGGAACTGGCCCAGTGAGCGATGGTTTACGCCCTTTAAGCTCCAGCTTCCGTTTAGTAGCAGAGACGATTGTGCAGTTGTCTGATGATGTGTTTGTGTGTGTGAGTGTGTGTGAGTCTAGTCATGTTACGTCTCTGCCAAAGCAACAGTGGAGATGGTATCCGATCAATTGGGTGGACGGGGATGTGAACTCAGAAGCTGCTGCTGCTGAGACGAGAGCACTGAGTGGAGCTAAAAGGCCACGAAATAAAAAAACAAAATGAGAATCAAGCGCTTCCAGGACAAAGGACACTCGAGTGAACATTGTGCGAAAACTGTGATTCAAGAGGGTTATTGTGATTTATGTACGTTTTTCTTTTCGACTGACACCAGGGATGATTTGTGTTGTTTTTATTTGGGGTTTGGGGGGGTTCTCTTTGGTCTTTTTGGGGCCTCGAGCATGTGATCACTCACTCTCACTGATCAGCCTTCATCACGTCACCTGTAGGTTTCTCTGGGTCGATTTCACAGCACTGACGAATCGGTCCGAGAGGTTTTTATTTAAAAATGTTTTTGGGGCTGATTTGTCAAAATGTACAAAAAGGTGCAATTTTATTCAAACTGAGTGCAATTTACTGAGCGGGGGGGAAAGAGGCTGTCACACGAGGTCACACCTTCCTACTGTTATGACGAGTCTGTGTCCACCACTGTCTATTTATTTGATATATTATGTTTCAGAGGACACTGTCAGCACGACAATGGTGAAATGGCAAAGTCCCAGTGGCTCCTCCAGACGAGAGATGAACGTTGATATTGTTTACACCTGCAGCCCGCGTAGCTTAGATCCGCTTGAGAGCTCGAGAACCGAAAGTCTGAAGGAAACACGACGAGCTCCGCAGCTTCTGCATGAAGTTAAAGGTCATTTGAGGTTATTCAGCACTAACTGAGAGAACATGCATCGTTAACATTGAAGTAAAAATGTCATCTTTTCTACATGAACCTTTACTTCCTTAATTCCCCCCATCGTGCATGTGGAGTTCTGATTGGACGAGGTATGTGTCACCACTTTTTGATTCAGGATCCAGTGTCTGGATTTTGCCATTTGTGCTCATCATACCTGATCAGCTGGTTTTAAAAATGTGTTGGTTCACAGGGAACTGGAGGTCTGTGTGTGTGTGTCTGTGATTGTGTGTCTGTCTGTGTGTGTGTGTGTGTGTGTCCCTGTGTCCCAGCAGCCTTTGTGTTTCTCTCTCAGTTTTCTATTCCTGCACTGAGGGGAGCGTGCTTCCTCTGAGTCCCCCCTCCTCTTTTTTAACATATACCTCACCTTCTGCCTTAGTTCCGATTATTGAAATGATTGTAAGTTAGTTTGAAACAACAGACTTCTCCAATCATTTTGTTTCTGAAAAAAAAATATGATGACGAGTAAGTAAAATACTATATTGCAAATGGTTTTCCTTTTATTTTTGTACGTATGTGCTGTGCACAGCAGTCAACTGTATTCCTGAGATGATAATTAAAGAGGTTTTGTAAAAGCTGTGGTTATTTCCTTGACCCTGAGTGACACAGACTGAAGAGAAACGACGAGCTGGAGTTAAGAAGGCTCCCCTCGAGAGGATGAGCTGGTGTGTGGCGCCCTCTACTGGCGGAACTTTACATGTAGAGCACGACAGCTACGTATGCAGGGAATGTAACTGAAGCTGGAAACAGGATTAGTGGAAACATTGATTTCTACAGAGTTTAAATACTTTAAGTAATTACAGATATAAAGAGTCTGTTTAACCAGTGCAATTCAAATAAATACATTTTAAGAATAAAGTTTTCAATGATACAAACATGATGCAAAGGAAGTCACATGTTGAATAGACGTTTAATCCCTATTAGACCAAATTGTGATTTGTGAATATAAGATATAGAAATAAGATTTGATGAGGAATGAAAATGAATAATGGATTTAAACGTCCCTTCCTTCCAGTCCCTGCTGCCTGTCCTCATCAATAAGTAAAATATTGCTGCTGCCCCCTTAACACTTCTCCCTCGTGTGATGGGGCTCAACATCTCCAGTGGAGCCTCTGGTCATTAATATGCTCTGCAGGAGGCGTTTACATTTTCACAGCTTCTCTAAATACAGATCCACGTCCAGACTGTAAATATAAACCATCACAAGTTTCCCTCGCAGCTTCTTGGGAATGAGCCACGAACAGTTTATTAAAAACCTTGTATGTTGTTGCCGTGGAGTAAAATAAAGTCTGTCGTCACAGAATGTCAACTTTTCAGGGACTTGAATAAAGAGTTGTGAAAAGGACAAGGAGGTCAGGAAAGGTCGGGGTCGTGGAGGCCGGATGTGACAGGAAGGGAGAGGCGGTGGAGGTGTGGACGGTTCATTAATAAGTAATGAGTCACTCACTCGGATGACGTCAGCAAACTGTGACACATGCTCCAGTGACTCACACCTCACATGTACACATGTCGTGTTCTGTTCCTGTGACTTTGATCACAGGTGGATTTTCTATTCTCTAATTCAAAGAAGCTTCATTAATTTAAGGTCCCTTCCTCTTTCTTTTGAAGATAAACCATCTTCATCATCCTCTCACATCTTCTGCCTCCTCCTCCTCTTCCTTCTTCTCCGGACCCCTTACAGCAGTGGTCTTCAACAGGGGGTCCGCGACCCCTAGGGGGTCCTTGGAGGTACTGCATGGGGGTCGCAAAATGTTTGGTTGATTACACAGTTTTTTATACTTTTTATATTTTTTGATTTATTTTCTAACCAATTTGTTTCCCACAAATTTAAATGTCTTTAAAAAGACATTAACATGCATCGAACATATTTTAGGCTGATATGACCCTCTGCCTGACAACCTCCATCCGTCCAAGGCTAGATAAGTTGTGTGCTACCCATCAGGGTCCGACATCTCACCAATGTGGGAGTATGTGTGGCATCCATAGATGTATATAGTAGGGGCTCCCTGCTCCATCTCTCCACCAGTTCCGGGGTCCTTGGCCTGAAGACCCCTGCCTTACAGGATTAATCTTTGTTTCAGATGTAGTTTTTAAGGTTTGAACAAAGAAAAGAGTGAATTTGATTCTTCCATCTTGGCAGAGAAAGAAGTATTTTTGAATTTGGAGGTCCCATCCAGAGCAATAACTAATCAGATTGTGTCTCAGTGGTTTGAGCTTGGAAGAATTTGCACTCAGGCAACCCTTAACCACGGATAAACAGGCCAGCTCTTAGTCATTTGGTCAATGAGTTAGCCAGTTTATTGACCCTGTGCTTAAATAGACCTGTTGGACTTTCTCCTCCTCCTCCACTATCTGCCCTCACACACACACACCATCCCGAGCACTTGCTCTGCTGCAGCCAAAGAGTGAAGCGAGCCCAGCATCCCGGCTGACCATGCACCCGGCTCTCCTCTCACTCCTCCTGACAGCCCTACATGTGTCTGTACCGGTGGATTGCAGGCCGAGGCCCGGGGACTCGGCAGAGCAGCGACCGCACCGCCGGCCAGAGCGGCGAGCGCAGGGGATCGAACACAGAGCCACCGGCTGGTCCGGCTCGGCTTCACATAGAACTCAGTGGATCGATGAAAAGAGGTGTTCACAGAGAGTCTCTGGGTGAGTACTGAGTTCATTTCACTGGTAATGACTTCATTGCTCTGAGAAAATGAAAAGACTGATTGATATTAAATGAATTAAACTTATATCCAGTTTATGTCTCAGAGCAATATCATGCTTTACATATATGTTCCCCCAAAAACTTTTTAATAGAGAGTAAAGTTTGAAAATCTAGTTTGAATGATGTGTTAAATGTGACTTTCTAAAAGTTTCTGAAACTTTTCTAAACCTTCTCTCATAATACAAAGTATCGTATAGAAATATCAGTGACACAGTTTCTCTTTTATAAATAACAGTGTCACATTTGAACCTGTTTTCTTACAGTTGTTTTGCCAGTGAGAAGCAACTTTGTGTCAATATTTGATTTGAGGAGAAAACGTTTCCTCTGTGTGGACCTGGAGGGAGAGCTGCACGTCTCTGTGAGTATTAACCTCACAAAACTCTTCAGTGAAGTCAGAAAGAAACGACTTCAGAGGGAAAACAGTTTGTAAATATCCTGCATTTGTCTGCTTTTACCAAACAGAGGCAGAAGAACCAGGCAGATTGCCTCTTCCAGCGCATCTGGTTGGACCTGACAAGCCCCCGGGACATGTTCTACTCTGCAGCCGGCGGCAAGCTGCTCAAACCGCAGGGGGCCGCTCAGGGGGCCGCTCAGGGGGCCACTCACTGGGGGCCAGCTGAGGGGTCCTCTGTGCGGCTTGAAACGCTCCTGGGTCCCTCGGTGAGGAGACAGAGGAGGAGCGAGGAGGTGAACCCCTCCGATCCGTTGAGAACCCACTCGCTCCCCGACCCTTCTGCCAAAGATCACAAGGAGGCGCCTCAGGACCCGACTGAGCCGGACCAGGCCGGGGCCGTGTCCAAAGAGACCATCAGCTCCTGCGACGACCCCCTGAGGGTCCTCCAGCACAACGGGCCCGTCAGTCCCGTGAAGACCAACATCGCAGACCGGCCCGAGCAGGACTGAGACACTGAACTTCATCAAGGGACTGAATCAGGGGGGATCTTCAGAGAAGTCAACATTTGACAAGTTCTGATAAAAAGACAAAGAGTTTCATCAAACCCTAGAGTTGTGTTTCTCTTCATAGGTTTGGTTTGAACGGAGCTTTGACTCGAACCCGGTTACATCACAGTGCTTCTGTTTGAATAGCAGACAACATTCGACACAATCACAGGGCGAGTGAGCTCATGTGTCCTGTCGTCCTTTAACCTCCTGTGTGGGTTGAACTTTAAACCCCGGATCAGACGTGGGGCAATGTTTATTTTGCATATGTAAAAAAAAAGCATAATCTGTAAGTAATTATGAATATTTGTACAGAAAAAAAATTTGAACCAGTGCATATTTTTGTTCATTCATTTACAGGATCCAATTATATCAGGTGCCGGACACCAATAGTCGCAGGAATAAAAATATATTTATTTATTGAAAGGTGTTAAATGATCCTAGTTCTACTGTTTTATTATTTATATATTTCATGTTCTTATTTCTAATACGGACAAATAAAAGATAACTATTCTGTGAATTGTCTATTTATTTGTATTTTTGCGTCCCCACATGACAAACTGATGAAAGTTCTCTCCTCGTTCACATTCTCTTTAAATTGGTGGTAAAGGTTAATTGTGGTGAATGATGATTTTATCATCTCAGGCCTTTTCCCTCCAAACAATTCAAAAATAAATTACATGACTTCTATACACACAACCTCTTGGTTATGCAACTGGTAAATATTAGGCCTGGACCAATATTGTCCAGATGAAGTCATGACTTTCAAATGATTGTAGACTAAATGAAGAATCATGTTTACTGATGAGAAATATTCATCTTAGATATGTTTAAAAAAAAGTTTAAATATAACATTTTGTGAAAGGAGAAGAAATGAGAATCAGTTTCATCAGGAGGAGACGTTTTCTCTCAAGACTCCACAAATAACACAATGACACAGAAATGCAACACAACAGCTTCACACTGTTCAGCAAAGAGACGTGTCTGAGTCTGAGGCTCATTTTTACATCACAAGGTTTTTCAATTACAAAATAAACTGAATCTGTAACCCTTTTTTTCACACAGTAGATTCTTGTGGTCACATCCTGTCAATTATCTTGATTCCACACAATGAATAAAGTTTTTCTACTGTAAATACTTTAGTTTAACTTGAAAGCTGCAGTAGAGAAGCCGTGCACTCAGACTCCAGTTCAACACACGAGGTGTCAGCAGGTGTTTCTCTCTCTCTGTCGCCCAAAGTGTTAATTCATGAGAAAGTCACTGATTTGCAAAAAAGTCAACACGACTGCTGCTCGGCGGTTTTCCTTCATTACAGAGACGAGCGGCCGGAAGACGAAAATAGAAACACGGACTCATTAGAGGACAGAGTTTCCTATTTTAACAGCAATGAGCAAACGAGCAGCAACAAGTGATGGTGACATCGCCTGCAACACAAACTACCACAGGTTAGAGAAGGAGCTCACATCGTGGGAATAAAGGAGAATTTAACATTCATCCTAATAATAAATAAAGGGGCTCTATCTTTATTATTACAATTGTTTGATAAGATGTTGACACTAGCAAACTAAATAATTATCAATACTGATAAATCCTCTGTGTTTCCAAATGTGAGTGAACTGTACTTTGTGGTGATCGAGCTCCAAATATAAAACTAGAGGGACACATTCCTCTGTCCAGGCTGATCGGCCACTTCATCCCCATATTGAATCAGATACATACACCATGTACATAGATGTGTTCTGTAAACTGCTCAAAGTAAAACATACGCATAATATTCACTCTATGATAAAGATGGAATAAATATTTGTCACCGTTCAGCAACTGAATAAAGATCAAACTCATTAAATTACTTATTTTCAATTCACAAAATCCAGACCATTGTCCAGATCCACGTGTTCATTGATATCAACACTTTTTTCATTAAGATCACTGTATTACTTCTAGAAAACTTCCCACTGAAATCTCTTAATGAAACCACATTTAAATTCACTTTATCCAGATTTTGTATTTGGATCCTCACCACAATAAATGTGTCTGAAAGTGTTCCACCAAGATTCAGGAATTGTTCACTGGGATATTGTTGTTTTGTTGTTTTGTTTTTATGTACAGTGCACCAACCACACCATGGAAATTTCCAATATATGCAAATAAACGTGGCAATAAAAATAATTCTGATTCTGAAATCAACGGAAATGAACAACGCTAAAGAAAGTGAAAAAAGAGAAACCATTGACCTGCACCAAATGTTTGTGGTTTCTTTCACATCCTACCACCACGTTTTGTGGTAAACCAGTGGTTTTGGTGTAAAACTGCTGAATAACACACAAACACACACAAACGCAGACTCTTCCTCACATCACTAGAACCTTTGACCTTCTCCACATATCAAACACATGTTTTAAATAACATTTTGAGTCTGAAGAGCTTTCCTCTTTCTGTTCTTCTCCCATCGTCTCCTGCACCTCCTCCAAACCCCTGCGTTCCCATCGCTCCTCTCACTGGTCTTACTGGTGAACCAGCTCTTTGACGTGTTCGCTCCTGTGGACGAACACGCAGCGCCCCCCCGACAGCTGGAACCCGCCCCCCTCTCTCCTCACGCTGAGCACGAACCGGCTCAGACCCGTGTTGGGACTCAAGGAGAACACGTGTGCTCTGTCAGAGCCTTCAGGCAGAGAACAGAGCAGCTCCTCCACAAAGTAACGCACCATCACACCCATGTAGGCCCCGTGTGTGACCACCAGAGCGTGGACCGGGACCCCCCCCGACCCCGTCGTCCGCCCTCCCCTCCGCGGCCGACGGGCAGGTCTCCTCCTCCTCCGAGCTGTGGTGCCAGTGTTCGGCCCCGAGCTGCTGCAGCGTGTTCTCCATGAACTCTTTGACCCGCGCCTTCACCTGAGCAGAGCACAAGTGTGTTACACACACACACACACACACACACACACACACACACACACACACACACACACACACACACACACACACACACACACACACACACACACACACACACACACACACACACACACACACAACACACACACACACACACACACACACACACACACACACACACACACACACACACACACACACACACACACACACACACACACACACACCACACACACACACACACACACACACACACACACACACACACACAATGTTCGTCACATGAAAACGGGATTACGTGCAACGGTGAGGGATTCGAGTTAAAGGTTGTTATATTCAAAACACAACACTGTTCCAGTTTCAAACACACACACAACCACAGACACACCCACATGCCAACTCCAGTTTCACCCTGATGCAACAACCTGTAACCAGTGGATGGGAGGGGTCGATGACACGGATTGAGGGTGCCCAGGGGTTAATGTCAAATCTATCTTTGTACATCTGCCTCATCATCATCACCTTCATCATGTGACTACGTCCGAGCCAAGATCGAATAACTGAGGCCTGACGAGACGATACAAGAGTAATACAACCCCTCCCAGCGTCACAAGCTGAATGACTCTTTAATCAGAGGCAGTGACGGACACTCTGCAGTTGATTGACAGCCCTGATTCACTCCCAGCAGATCCATGCAAGATGCAAAGATGCAAAGAGACAGTGACGCAGCAGGTCACATCCTGGAGGGTGAGTGTCTCCTGCCACCTACTGGTAATGTGTGTGTACTGCACCTAGACACTGAAACCACACTAAAGTCACTGGATGTAAACGTGCGAGAGGATTGAAGATGCAACGATGTATGATTATTAATACAGACACATTAAAACATGTGTCTGCAGTGAAGTCACACAGCTGATGAATGAATAACCTTCTGGTTGAAGTTGAGTCTCACCTGCTCTGGAGTCTCGCCCCCTGGTGGAGTGAAGCCTGGGAACGTCTGACCCGCTGCCTTGGCCATGTCCCTCACGTCCTGCAGTCGTCCCCCCTCTGCCACGCCGAAGCTCTGGAGGACAAACACGTCATCAACGCACTGACTCAGACCTTTAATGAGACTGAGATATGTTTTTAAATGTGAAGACGTGTCGCTCACGATCTCTTTGAGCAAAGGGTCCAGAGCCATTTGGAGAGAAGAGCAGCTGCTGTTGTGTTTCATGATTGTTTCAGCCGTCTGGAAGAAACGAGAAGAAGCAGCTCATCACACACTGAGACACAACATGGATGAAGAGGAGAGGACGTCAACTATCACCAACTCAACACCACTGAAGAGAAGGAGTGAAAGGATGTAGATATAAGAATATATAATGTATGTGAAATGAATCCCGATGTGAATCTACCTGCTGAGCTCGCAGCAGATCGCTGACGAACACGTTGCTGAACTCTACGTCCTTCAGGTATCGACCTGCAGCCTCGGCCTGCTGCCGCCCGACCTCAGAGAGAGGAGCATCGATAGCCTGACCTGGACGGGAGGTGGAAAGTATGATCATTATAAAAAGACAGAAGAATAACTGTTTTGATTTTCTCAGCACAGATATTCAGGATCGTACCTTGTAGAAGACCTTCTTTGTTGTAGCGTGTTTCTCCACTGCAGGAAATACAAGATGCATCAGTGTCAAAATTCAAAAAACAATGAAAGTTCATTGTTTCCTCAGTCAAAGGGGGTGTTTGTTTAATAACTTGTCTAATTTCACAAATTGTTATGTGTGTATGTTTTGTTTCAGTGATTTCTTAGCGTTTTTTTGTCTTTATATTGTTTTAATCTTCTGTTGCTTTTGCCTTTGTTTTCATATGTTATAGAGTTATGTGAATAGTTTATGAATTATTTACGCCATAGTGCCTCTATATGTTTCTTCGGGATTGTAGTTTATATCGTATAATTTATCTTTGCATTAAATGTTGTGTAACCTTTTAAAGGAAAAGTTTTATTTAGTCTGAACAGTGACAACAAAAACAGGAATAAATGCTGTTATAACTTCAGATATTAATTATCATATCAAACTAATAAGTATTCTATTAATTGACAAATCAGACCACCTGCATGTGTATTATGAAACCTGGCGGTCATTCCGAGGTACTTCAGCCTCCACCGTCTGGACAACACTTAAATGTCCCGAGTGTCCCTGAACTAGGCTGTTTTTTTTATTATAAAACTTTATTTATACGTGTGTTTATTAACAGTAATACATGACGCTCCAGTATTTATCGATCCCGACACACACACGTGACACGTGCTGCAGCAACAAGGAGTTCACACTATAGAGACATGTAACTATAGTGTCAAAGAGGTAATAGATTACTGCAGGCTACTCTCTCAGATTCAGGCCCACAGACAGAGTCACAGACAGAACAGGACCAGAGAGAGAGAGAGAGAGTTCAAACTAATACAAACATGAAGAACCATTAAACTCACTTACTGTCGAACAAGCGTTAAACCGAACCTCAGAACCCTCATGCTGGTTCACGAGACACGTGGGCGCGCCTCAGCTGCTCGCTCCCGGGGCTTTAAATAAAAGTGCAGCCGTGCACGAGGTCCCCAGGAAATAAAGTGGATCAGTCCATGTGTGTGCGCACCCGTCTATGGTGCGCAAGAGCGACAAGCAGATTGAACCATTAATTATTACAACATTCAATTATAAAGATTATTTTGATTATTTCTGGATTTACAGTGGACCTGATTCACTTCCTCCTCTGCTCTGATTGGCTGAGTACAGTACAGTTAAAAACAGGTCATGTGATCAATTATATTCACTGAGGAATTGTTTTTTATCAAGCACATGTGATTATTGTTAATGATATATAAAACAAATCCTGCTCTTACAGCATGTGGCCGCTAGAGGGCAGATGTAATTAGTGACAAGTCTCCAGAACTTTTTAATCTGGTCAAGCCAAGTTAAATAAGTAAGTAAGTAGAATTATTAGGGTAAGAATAGGAAATAAGAACAGGAACAAGTGTCAGAATAAGAATAAGAAAGGGAATATTATTTTACATTCGTACTGGAACAGTGTTATTGTGTTTAATGAGTTTTTTATTTCCTATAAATCATTTCAGCCACAGATCCCTTTATATTACTATAAATGTTCTTTATTTTTAATCTATTTGCTGTTTCTGTATATTTGTGTTACGTTATTAATATTACATGTATTTATATTTGAATACATACATAAATCATTGTGCCATTTGTGCCTTTGTCCAAGTTGTCATTGATTTGAGAAGAAGTCTCAGATAGAAGAAACTATTAATCTTATTAGGACAAAATAAAGAATAAATCACTCAAATAAGTCCTGACCTTCCTGTTAAGTCATTAATCAGAATATCATGTATTGTAATTACACTGTAGACTATATTTATTATTTAGATATATCTATTTCCTTGTGTTTGTTTTGCATGTTTCCATATTTAGTTCATTTTTTACTGAAGTTTCTTATCGTTGTCAAACACTTTCCTGCTGTAACACTTCACATGTCCCTGTAAGAACTGATAATGACTTATCTTATCAATTAAATGAGTGTATTGTAATATGCCGTAGATCTAATTAGATGTATTTTACTTGTCCACATGTTCACCATAATATTTCAGTATCTTGGTATAGACACCAGGGATTGTAAAGTGGTCAACAACTGTATTTCCTGAGCTTTTTCCTAACAAAACACACACACACACTTATCAATTGATAAACAATTGTAAAGCACACATCCGACAAGGAACAGAGGCGTGGGAAATAGTGAGCTGATGTGGTGTCACACCCTTTAAAGCAGACGTTTATTGACCAGAGGTTGTGCAACAGACATTTGAGGTACATGATATGAGTTCTTGTGGAGGGGAGGCAACTCGAGGGGAAATCTGCACCATTCAAACTTCCAGATATCAGAATATTTATGGTTGGACACGACAGACTTAGCTCAACCCATTAATTTGTGGCGGTTACAATGGTGCACGCGCACACACACAAAAAAAACAACAACACATCTCTTTCACATAAGGAATCCATGTTTACTGACATTCAGAGTGATTGTGGTTGAATAAAGCAAAGAACTGCACTTTGGCCTTCATAGGAACGCTGTTTTCTTTTCTCCACCCTCCTCTCTCACACACAACAGATCAGATGTAGCACCGGCATGAACAGACACAAAGGAACTGTGTTAAAACCCCCAAAGATAAAGTTGCCTTGTTGTGACCCCCCCCCCTCCCCTCCCCTCCCCTCCAATAGGTGTTGAGTCCAAGTGGAAGCCTTGCATGTTTCCCGTTTTCCCATCGTACTGAGCAAGTCGTTTTTTTTTGTTTTTTTTTAATCCCACCAAAACCAGTGGGATTCATCCACAAGTGTGATAACGTGTATTCTCTCTCTCCTCCGATCCAGGCTTCCCTAACTGCAGAGGTATAGGTGACGGATTTGTGAGTTTTCTATCTTGTCCAGTAATCCTGAGGTATAGGAAAATACCCCTGATGCAGAATGTGACTGAAGAAGGAGAGCAAAAACAGATACAAAATAAAAGGGGAGAGGAGACATGCTATCTAAGCAAACTGTCAAACTGTACAAAGAACATTTCCAGTCGAGTACTCATTTCATGTTCTTCTATCACCATCTACTTCGTTTTTTTTCTGAATGTATCTCTTAAGCAGTAAAATAATTATATTATAATACAAATGTTTATAAAATAGCAGCACACTCAAGTGACACATCACGACTAGGTAATGTTATTTTTTTTTGTATAAATGAAACAAATTCATAGCTTTTAGCAGCGCAAAAAGACAACAACAACTCAATAAAAATATTGACACTTTTTTCTTGATGTCTTCACACCTCCTCCTCGGTCCTCTCTTCACTTTGGAATACAGTATCTCTAAAAATCTTAGAAAAACCCTTTTGCGGGTCTGGTTACCCCATAAAATATATCAAACACAAATTGTAAAAGGTGGTCTCAATATATAACACATGCAACAACAAAATTGCAGGAAAGAAAAAATCACAACCATTTAAGTTTGGGAGAGAGCTTACATCAGACGGCGAAAATGAAGGGGGTTCATTTCAAATATTCATACACGGGATGATTTTGGCAAACGTGTCATTCAATTGCCCAGTTTTCATGAGATCCCCACACTTTTCTTCAGTCTGACAAACAGACTCAGCAAGTGTCACATATACCGTCATGAAAAAAAACCTCAAGCATCAAGTCAGAGACACTTTACTGTGGCGGAGCCGTGTGTCCCCTTCGAAAAAAAAACTAAAAGGACAAAATAAAACAAAAAGAAAAGAAAACCTGTCTCTTGTTGCGTGCTGACCCCCCCCCCTCAATGATTTGAAGCAGCAAAGCTCACAAGGGGACGGACGTGTTCACTAACAGACGACCGAGAAGCCAGCACCGTTAAAAACAAAACAAAAACAACAACAACTGACCAACCACTGCGACACACACATCATCAGTTAAGGTGTTTTTTTTTGTTTCAGAGCGTTTCAAGGCTCCGCTCCGTCTCGGGAAAAAGAAATGCAAACCTCATTGCCCTTCTGAAAGAACATGTGCAAATATTCGATGTTACAACCACCCTGCCCCTGTAGCTCATCGCCCCACCCGCACCCCCCCCCTGTGTGACTATCTGTGGCTGTGTTACAGATAAATAAAAACAAAAAGAAAATATTCAAGTAAAAACAAATATTTTTCATTTCTTGACAAAAGTAAAAAGGAAATCAAACAGAACCCATGGATCAGTGAACTCTGTGTCCGTGTGTGTGTGTGTGTATGTTTGTGTGTCTGCATTTTGCGATTCATGTTGGCATTTTGTGTTTGTTCAAACTCTCTGCGACGGTCAGACTCAACACCCCCACCCCACCCCGTCCACTCGGCTTCAGGTCGGAATGTTTTATGATCGGAATGTCCTCTCGTCTCGTTACTCGTGTGGAAAGCCGTTTGAATGGGACTCTTGCGTGACAGGGGTGTGTCTAATGATTGGGAAACCAGCCCTACAAAGTAAACCAAAGAAAAGGCTAACAAGGAAAATAAAAACCAATAAAAGAAAATTCAAAATAAAAGGAAAACATCCATTCACCTCCAGTCACCACCCAACACAATTCCATTTTAACTCATCTCCTGGGGAGCATGTTCTCAAAGTGCTTTGCCATTGAAATCAAATAGGGGAGCTGGAAACAACCCCAAGGAGAAGGTCATCCTCGCTTGATCTGGCAGTGTCTCAGTTCCTCGTTTCACTTCTGTGTGAATGGAAACTCTTGAGCGTGTCCGTTCACTTGGCCGTGTCAGAGCCGCCATCGTCCACGAGAAGCTAAACACAAACAAACTCTCACGTCCGCCCTGTCCTGACCCGTGTGCAGCTCCACAGTGACCGACTCAGTCCTCCTCACCCTGTTCCCTCCCTGCTCACTGACACAGAGGAGTCTAACGTCCTCCGGCCTTTTCTCTTGCTTTTCAAGACGTCGCCCTCTCCTGGGGGGTTTTATGTGTATTTTTTTGTACATGCGAGAGGTCTCCGCTCCTCTGTCCGGACTCAAAGCAGCCTTTCATGACTGAGGAAAAGGAAACACCATATCGTAACAACGCGAAAAAAGAGCAAAGTATCCGTTATATGTCATTAACTGAACGGCAGTAATAGAACCAACAGCTCAACAGTGACCTGTGAGTCCGAGGGGAGGCGCCTCAGGAAAACGGAAGGGGCTCTGAGCAGGAGGCCCCCCCCCTTCGCTGAATCGTTTTCTTTCTCACTCGTAGTCCGCGCACGCCGAAGCTCAAGGTCGGGCGACTCAGCGTTAATGCACGAAGGCAGTGATATAGCATAGATGCCCTGTTATACTGATGGACAAAGTGTGTGTAGCCTCGGGCCCCGTGGACGGTCAACAACATGGAACCGTGAGTCCACGACTGGACTTTGCTTAAGTGCCTCACGCTGTAGGATGCACACTGCTTATATAGATACAAGATCACATGTAGCATTCAAACACACGCACACACACAGACACACACGCCACCATGTAGACACACACACAGGCATGCATGCAAACTGGCATACAAACACGCAGCCACTTGCACCTACACACTGACGCACACACAAGCAGCCTGAAAAAAAGGAGCTTATTGATCTCTACTACTCAGTTCCAAAATATGTCCAATAATAATATTAATAATAATATTACGAATACTACTAATAATTATTACCATCCCATCTCTTCCCTGGAATTGGGACCCGCCGACTTTTAGCATCATGTCCTCACAGCCTCCTCCGCCTGTCTCGCCCTCGTCAACACACAAACACACGTGGACCTTGTGATGGTCGAGGGACACGTGTCCTCCCTCACACCGGCCACTAGTGTCATAGTGATAATACTCATATAAAACTAAACGCAGAGAGAGAGAGAGAGAGGGAGAGAAGGAGAGCCCCGCTGTGATCCCATGTATGCAATCTTTCTTAATGGTTTCCACAACTTCCACCATACGAGCCTCATTTGTCACGCTATGGTTACGTTATAATTTAAAGATCATACGATACAATCAGAGGCAGAATGCAAATATGATTGGCTTCCCTTCTTGTATATCCAAGGCACCACAGAGCTTCATCTTGAATCTAATTTGTTGCTTTAAACATCATAGAAAATCAATATTTTTTTTCGTGGGCAGGCGTTTTTTGTTTTTTTCTTTTTCGACTTGAAGAACAGAAAAAAATCTACACTAGCAAGCATTGTTCTCTTTCTTTTAAAGGGCTTGTGTTTTTAAACATTTTTTGTTCTTTTTTTTCAGCTTTTAAGAATTTTTTTCATGATGCTTCTTTTTTTTTGTTTCTGGGGAAATCCTGCGCGACGACGCCCTCTGGTGGTTCACAAGTTGACATCCCGGACGTCTGTTGGGGTGGAGGACTGGTCCAGCTCGTCCAGGCCTTTGTCGCTGGGGCCCCTCTGTGTCTGCTGCTGCTGCTGCTGCTGCTGCCGGCCCTCACGCAGGCTGCTCACCAGCACACGCTCGATCTGCTCCTGACACTCTTTGAGGACGTCCTGCGAAAACAAGAAGGAGAAGAACGAGCTGTTAGAATAATATATCAGAATGTGAATCTGCTAAATCAGAGGCAGGAAGTTTCTCTCTCTTCCAAATCAAGCCAGAAAAACTTTCAATATTATCTGACACAGTATTTTTCATGTCATTTAAAGTTTAAGATTTAAATCCATACATAAAAAAACATTTTAACACTTATATCTAATAAATATTCTCACTTAAGAACTTTTTATTCTCACATTTGAACTTTTTTCCATCACTAAACACTCTCTTATCTGCTCAGCATGTAATTAAGACATAAGCCCTTTAATCCACATCAGAAGTTACAGCTCCGAGGATCTCGAGGGACAAATCATTAGAGTTAACAAGAGAAACATGAAAAGTAAAGTCAGGGCCTGAGAAGCAGGGGCCCCTGGTGGGGCAGCAGATGGGCCCCTGGGCATCTCAGGCCGGGGGTTTTAAATGACCACAGACTCTTTAGCAGCTCCGGCTTCTGCCAAAGCTGAACGCAGACACGGACCAGACCCGAGCATTACATCAGTCCTGCAGCGCCGTGCACGGAACACCGACCCTATAGTTCTCACATGCACACATACACACACACATGCAAGCGCGTGCACGCAGGCCACGCCTTCCTTTATCCCACCGCCCACCTCACCCGGCGACTCTGCCGTTCCCAAACACACACACATACAGAACCCAAACAGAAGTAGCCTTGACAACAGAGCGGCTGAAAACACAGGTAGTACTAAAGCTATGTTAATTACATCCACCTCCTGTGGGAACACAAAGGTGGTGCTTTTTTAACGAGAGCCAGTCTGTGGGCCTGCCTGCCTGCGGGGGGGGGATCCATCTGAGACCGGGCCGGCTCGCCTTTCACCATCAAAGGGCCGCGGTGGCAATCTGAGAATCCACCTGGGACGGGAGCCTCTCACCAGCGCTGAGCCCTCATATCCTCCCCTGATGGAGGGTTGACAGAGGGGACAGGGCAGGTGAGGGGAGCCGCGGGGGAGGGGGAGGTCGGAGGAGGAGGCTGTTGAATGGATTGTTTCGCGGGAGAGAAAAGGTCAAACTGTCGCGGGGGTGAGGAGCAGCGACGACATGTCATTCAAGATAAAGCAGACGACAAACTAATGTGAACATTCCTTGTCAGACCCACCGGGCTGACGGCGCTCTCTGGTGGTGGAACAAGGCAACGCACGGGCAGATGCTCATGGCCGGAGGGACGGGTGAAAGTGTACCACTTGTGGAGCGGGGAGACATTCTTCAGCAATTCACAGCTAATTTAAACCTGATGGGCCCCAGTTTGAGTCTGTGCTGCAGCTCCTGCTGCCGAGGGCCTGCTCGCCTGAGAACCGCTCGCCGGGAGCACGGCTCGCTGACGAGAGGTCGCGGTGTCAGAGGTCAAACAGCCGGACACATCACAGGGGGAGACGGGCTTTGTGCTGCCAACGTTTCAGAAGATTTCCTCTCGAGTGGAATCTCTTAAAATGACTCAGGATAAATGTTTTTTTTGCTGAAATCTCAAGTCTGCGTGACCCAATCGCTGCATGGACATCATCTTGATTTGGAATCAAGCGTTTACTGATGATAAGAGAAGAAAATGAGTTTTTTTTATGCACAATCCGAATCTGATTTGATGTTGAGGGTGGGGGGTGGGGGGGGGGTTGTTCTGATCTGGGGTGGGCGCCTCTGGGAGAACGTTTCCCCCAGCAACAGGTCTGACGTGGAGGAAACCCGACCAGCGTCTGTCCCTTAATCTCCTCCAGAGGTCGGCCGCCAACGAGGGCTTGTGCGCACACACACACACACAGAGAGACACACACACACACACACACAGACGAAATCTCCCCATAAAATCATAAAATCCCAATTCCTGTGAGAAATTTAAGTAAAGTGCAGAACATGTTAAGGAACTGCCACAAGAATGCTGCTTTAAAGACATCCCCCCCCCCATCTCTGCTGCTCTTTAGAGCGGCAGTTCGATTCCCATGCAAAGCAACTTTAATGACTTCAATGTGTGACTACTGGAAACACCAGTGTGCAGAGGAGCTCTAGGTACTGGCATACTGGTTGACCATGGGAGGTGACCATGGTTTACTGGAGCATCTTATTCTGCAGCCGCGGCCCCCAGAAGACGAGTTACAGTCCTCCCTCTATCCCATCTCACACATCGCACTGCAACAATCAACTGTATGTGCTCCTTGTCCCGTCGCGTTTGTGACACCGGCGGTAAAGGGGAGGGGGGAGTCGTGCAGATGGAGAAAACCAAAAAGGAAGAAATGTGTGAAGCCGTGGAATGTGTTTAAACTGCTGACTGCACCACAAAAGACAGTGTGAGCTACTCTGGGAGGACTTGGTGGTCAGACAGCTGAAACAAACACAAACACACACACACACACACACACACACACTGACGACATACACTACAGATTTCAAGGACTCTAGGGGCTAACGCTGGAAATAAGGAGTCACCACATGACTTGAATTTCAACGAGTCACAATAGAGAATGTGACCTTTCTCTTTCCTCAGCCTGCGTGCCCGAACACCACAAGCAGCGGAGCCTGCAGGCTGCGTCATCTGAGATAATCTTCCTTAATAAATGCATCTTTGTTGCACGGCTCTAACACACATTACTGCTTTTTATAAAAAAAGACTTCAAATGCAACCTGACGGAAACCAGCTCAGCGATCGTTGGGCCACACTGGAAACCACAGTGAATTTTTAAAAAAGAGAAATGAAAACGGAGGCAAGCAAAAAAAAGGAAAATGTGTTTCCGGTGTCTCCCTCCCCGTCGATCCGGCTCCGTGACTATACCTCCGCTTCCGGCCGAAAGGTAGAACAGCCCATTGTGTGTTCGTACCATAAAGCGACACTGTGGAATGAAGGCGTGACATTCCTGCCTTGCACAACCCGTGTAAAATGTGCTGTAGTGTGTGTGACCGTGACCGGAAGCAAAAAAAAACATGAATGAGAGAAGAGAAAAAAAGACTAAAAATGATAAGATCTAGGAAGTGATGGCCTTAAACCCACACATTACTCTAACCTCTACTTCCTGTTTTACTCATTCAGGATTTAAACACTTTGACCTTCTTGAAATTTAGAAGGATTCTAAATCTCTTTCCTGTCTGTCGAGTTTTCAAGCGTTTTAACTGCAGCTTCCGTTTGAGGGATATTCAGAGACTCACAACTGATCTGTCAACACAAATGTCACATTATGACTTGGCTCATCAAACACACAGCCCCCCTCCCCCCCTAGCCACACCAGGGGTCCAAGATGGTGACGTGGCTCAACTGGGAAACCAAAGCTGCTGGGATACCAGAGATGCCAACAGGGGGCTGTGGCGGGGGTGGGGGGGGCCATGATGCTGTTGGCAGCAATGGCTGCAGAGGTCGGGTGAAACTGGCTTCTCCTTCATATTTTGCCTGGCTCTCTGGGCTCGACCCTCTACGAGGAGCAACTCTACCGGCTGCCGCTAAAGTGAAAAAGCACAGAGCGACGTGTGTCCAGGTTAAACCCCCCCCCCGGTGACTGGCGTCCAGCGGGAGGCTGAGTTGTCCCTTTGGATGTTGAATTGACGTATGAAGTGGTTCAGCTTGTGGGAGACGAGGGGCGGGTGTTAACGCGACACGGTCAAAGATCAACATTTAGCTTTAATTTTTTGGGTGTGTGACAAAACTTAAAGGCTGAATCCACGACAAACTGTGTAAGTAACACAACAAGACACCACAACAACTTCTGGGCATTTTGTCCTGCAGGATTTTTATGTGATTAACTTTATAAACTAGAAGATACTCCGCGGGTTTCTTGGCGGCCTCCTCTGCAGTTTGCACTGAAGCCCTTCATATATGTTGAATTAGGACGGCTGCCCCGTGCTCTGCCTCCTGTGTTTACTGAGAGCCATGGCTTGTCCGAATCCAGGAATGCGAGGAGTTGATCATAGAGACACAGAGCGACTTAATTCCCTCAAGTCTACGACCTCGCAGCCTAAACACACTGAGGCCCTGTGCTGCTGAGGCCAGCTATTTGTTTTTCCTCAGCTGCTGGGCGAGACTTCACACAGCTCGCACCAGAGGGAGCCATGCTTTCCAGCAGTGATGCATTAGGAACCATAGGAGGAGATGAGAGAGGGCTGATTGTCTTGAGGGAAGCACGACACCCCCTCAGTGTCCTTTTCACACTTCAACAACTTTCTTCCTCCTCCTCCTCCTCCTCCTCCTCCTGCCTGGCCTCCTTTTGGGACAGAGTTTAGCATACCGGGGCTTGAGGCCGGGGATCAGTGTCACGGCCTTTGAGCCGCCCCCTGTGCAGCGCGCACACAAGGACACAAATGTTGGTGTTTATATTAAGTCTGCTATTACCAACCCAAAGCCATTTCCATCGTGTTTGGACTTCTGGTGCCAAGGCGCTGGCCTCCGAGCTGGAGCCGGTCCCTGGACGCCGCTCTGTGGCTGCCCCGCTGCCTCTGAACAGTCAGGACCACGTCAAATGCACAGAAAACAAATCTGCCCCACTGAGACTCAGTTACTCCACTTCATCAAGTCCCAGTGTCGGGTCTCCTCGCCCTCCTCGGCAGCTCTGCCCACCGACTCGCGCTCTGCATCCGCGTGATGAAAGCCAGGCGTCCCCCAGCCAGCCCAGGACCCTGCCTGTGTTTGGACTCAAACTCACCAGCCACCGTAACAGTCACTGCACCCAGACAGACACACAACGGCCTGGACCGCATTCCTGTCAGTGATAGAGCCAACGCTGTATACGCTCTCAGTCCCCGGCTCAATTTATAGGACTCTTTAAGTGAGAGGAGAGGGGACTGATGGAGAGGAAAATAAATGTGTGCAATCATCTGCAGCGTGGTGATCATTTATTTTAAGTTCTTTCCTTATTCCTCATTTTTAATATATCTTCTTATGACACATAAAATGAGATTGAGGAGGAAGAATGCCGAAGAAGAAGATTTCAACATCTCAACGACTGTCTGTTGCAAACACACACACCCTCAACAAGCAGGTTGACAAAAGAGCATTTGCTTTTTAACAGATTGCAAAGTTGTGTGTGTGTGTGTGTGTGTGTGTGTGTGTGTGTGTGTGTGTGTGTGTGTGTGTGTGTGTGTGTGTGAGTGTGTGGTAATTCAATGAGTTCATTGTGGCATTTCACAGGAGATGTAAACTGAAGGGGGGAGATGAACAGCTTCCAGCAGAGCAGCAGCTGAAACTATCGACCTCTCAGCAAAACCATGACTAACAAGACCACACTGGAATTCTGCCTTTTTTTTACATTTTCATTTTAGGGAAAAAATAATACATATATCTAGTTCCACCGAGCTCCCGGATGTGATTGAGGTGTTTATAAATGAAACTCACCACTTCTGTGTTTGTGATCTTAGCCAGCAGGTCTGTCAGGCTGTCGCCCCACTGTGACTGGTCAGTGGAATCCAGCTGCAGGCCACAGATCGCTGCCCCCACACTTCCTGTAGCAATCATGGAGGGGGGGGTACATGGCGAATCTGAAATCTGTCAGGAGAGGGAGAGAGAGAAACACCAGTTGAGTTGAACGTGTTGTGCAGTTTACACAAAGAGGGGAATCTCTGTGTTTTTATTCACCTGGTGAGGTTTTCTAAATTACACTTTCGATTCATGCGCTCCACACAACAGAGGTACAGACACACATGCCTCCCGGAGACAATATGATTTGGTAATCTAGCAGTCAGCTAATAAATAATCCCTCTATTGTCCCGGGTCTGAACGCAGCGCTCACTAATGACCAGGGGCCTGGATAATGAGGGTTCACTTGGCTTGTAAAGGAGCTGAAAAGCAACCACCCTCACCCGCTCCCCACCCCCGCTCCCCCTCTCCCCAGCCCGGCCCCTTTTCTTCCATCTCCTGAGTAAATCGTGTGCTCGCTGAGCCCCATAGCGCTTGGAAAGGGAGGAATAAAGAGGCTCAGTGCCTCTGCCAATGCTCACTGCTGTAGGTCCTTTTTCCACGTGTGGTCACAGGCGTGCGTCTCAAAGACCAATAACCTTGTTAGCTCCCCTCACTGTCATTCATAATGCAAATGAGACAGCTTGTGAACGGGCCAGAAGCCCGAAAAGGCAAGGCAACTGGCATCCAGGGGGAGAGCGAGGGAGACACACAGACAGGGAGAGAGAGAGGTTTTCACAAAAAACACACACACACACACACACACACACACACACACACTCCTTTCTCTCTTTCTTGCTCAACTTCTACCTTTCTCTTTGGACAACACATGGCCTGCTCGGATGGGGGCAGTGAATGGCACACATGCCCCGCTCTTTGTTGCTACAACAGGCAGCGGTTTGCATTGGCGGCCCTCCTATCTTTTAGCATATTAATAGAGTGGCGGACCTGCAAGAGGGGCAGGAAGAAGAGTGTGACTCCATTGTCCAGAGTCATCACCTCATTTCGCCCCAATTGAGAGACACAGCATCCATCCCCTCTCCGCTGATAACTATTCAGCGCGACAGGCCGGACAAAAAGACTGTGGCCGGAGACGGGGTGGGGGTTGCGGTCGAGGGGTCGGCGGGTGGGGGGGGGGAAGATGAAGAGCGAGGGATGGCCGGTGTGGCGACAGGGGCAACAAGGAGAATGAGAAGGGAAGGTGGTGGGCGGGTGGAGGGGAGAGGGTGTAGACAACTCAGCTGCACATCACTCTTAAGTCTGTGTCCAGAATCTTGTGAGGTTTTTTTGGGGAGAATAAAAGAGTCGCCCTCCATTGACCCTCCGCTCCTGCCCCCCCCATCAACCCACGGCATGCCTCTCTTCCCGGGGGCCACCTATGGACTGGAGGAGCGGGCAGTGGGGGCAGAGAAACAGCCTGCACATTAACATATTGCCATATTCAATTGCAAAGCAAACTGCACGCAATGGCTCTGAAGGAGATTTTTCTTTCCTTCTTTTTTTCTGTGTGGAATCAAAGAGGTGGGCCCTTTGATAGCTGTAAAGGCAGCCCCTCACTGCCTTTTTAACATGCACAGCCAGGCGCTTTCTCATCTTGTGGGCTCAGTGTTGACAAATAAATGAACTTATTATACACCCCTGTGTTAGCTGCTGGGCCTCTGCCAAGGGGCGATTTATTAAAGGCCACCTCGAGCCAAGAGGAAGGAGCGCACAAAGCCCCCCGGCATTACATCACTGCTGTAAGAGCACAACTTTCTATAGAGGGGTAAAGGGACAAAGGCATACACGGATTTACTGTACGTGTGCAGTGAGTGCAGACTGACAGGCAGGGAGGCAGACACCTCAGAGACAGCGGCCGGGAGACAATGAACCAATTCCTATGCTTTAAGATGCAGACACACACACACACACACACACACACATGCGTGCACACACACTGGGCATAGATGGAGGTTTGTGGGAGAGCTGAGTGGCGGGCAGTGGGCAGCAAGCTGATTTTTCGCACTCAAGACAAGACAGGTCTGTAGCCGAACAAGGACGCGCGCGTGCAGCCGATGCGGGCTGACACTCCGGCCTGGTGGCTGCTGCATGTGGGGGGAAGAATGGCCGTATTTTAGGAGGCCCTCATTGGTATTCATGTGGAGGATAAACAGTGTATGTAGCTGAGTGGGGACGCCTGCGATGGAAAGCTCCCTGTGAGCAGCGGCTGGCTGGCCTGGCCTGCACGCCTCTCACCCCCTTCAATGGCCCTTTCTCCTCCCGGTGCCCCCTCGTCTCCATTCCTCCGTGTTCCTACCCCGTGAAACTTCATCCCCAGGCCTCTGGTCACACAGGCTGCTTCCCTACATGGCCCACTCCTCCTGGGTGGCTGTTATGCACAGTATGCACATTAAACTTGTAAATTAATTAAAGCTGGAAAGTTGAACAACAGCCAAAAAAAGAAAGAAAAAAAGCTCTCCTTTTCAGCGTCTCCTCTCGCTCCGGAGCTATAAATCAGGGTCTTGTATTCTATACATGAATCCCTTATTGACCTTGTTTATTAAAGGAGCTGCATTACGAGGACCCGCGGCCTGTGGACTGGTTAAGGCCAAAAACAAACATCATTTGGGGATTGGCATGACAGTAAGTTCCACCATTAATGATACACGGCCCCGGGGAGTGAAAACACGTCTTTCAGATGTTCCACCTATTGCAGCTCCTCGAGAAATCACCGGTTAAATATTAACTCCTCCGAACACGGCTATCTGTCATATTCCATTCCCGGTCTTGTTCCAGACGAGTCGCTCTGTGGACGATGAGCGTGAAACGAAACATGGGAGAGTCTGAGTCACGCAGCCTGCTCGAACTGATTTCAAGTCATTTGCCAGAAAACAGCATTCCTGTTTAATTATAGCATCCTGTGACAACTCTTTTCAGTGTTGCACCATCATCTCCACTGTCACAGCTGCAGCCTCGAGGCGTTGGCAACATCGGGGACGAGGAGCTTACAGATCTGGAGAAGTTCGAAGGGAGGAACGCAGGAGGGTTCACTTTGCTTGAAATTCCAAAAACTCTCTCTGATCGTCTATATGGGTGAAGCTGATTCGATTTTAGACAATCAGGAGCTGAGCAGAAAGAATAACGCCAAGACTCACGTCATTCAAGCTGCCGCCGACATTCACTTCACTTTCAAATAACAAATATTAGTCTGTGGTCGCCGTGACCTCCAACTTAAACATGTAAGTTTAACGGGTGTTTTGATTTCTGCTGGATAACGGCTGCATCCAGAGTTAGAAAAGCTATCTCCTCGTGTTTCTGCAGTGACTCAGCTGACCGCGGCTATTTAAGAGTGTGGTGCTGATTCCACCGGCGAGGTGAGGGGGGGGGCCACCACTCAGGACGTGCCACTCAATGATTCACTCTGTGTCACAGGTCTGGGGCGCACACTGTCAGGAAGCGTCCTCCGGCTCCGCGTGTTGACGATGCAGCCGAAACCGGACGTGATGGTGAGCGACGATAATTCGTTGGAGCAAGTGGCCAATTTGTCGGGGTTCTGACTCATCGAACATGAAAGGGTCTTTTTATGTAAACAAACACCAGTAAAGAATTTTTCATTGACCACATCTAAAGATGAATCAGAGCCCGGAGGGGATTCTCCGCAGCAGCAGCAGCTTGGAGAGGAAGCAACGCGGAGCATTCCTGCCTCCGGACCAGTGAAACTTAACATCCTCCATGCATGAGTCACTTCAGAACATCTGAGTGGTCACTGTTGCATAAAAAAAAATGGGCATGTTCCCTTCCTGAAGTTTGGGGCGCAGGACTTGGAAAGCTTTGGGGGATACGAGCAAAAAAAAACTGAACAGACACATTTTTTAACATTAGGCAAATCTCTTATGACAGCTGTGAACTTCTTCATTGTTCTGCAATAGGAATGAAGTGTATTTCAACATGTGATCCAACATATAACTCTTTTTGGGTTGTATAACCAAGCAAACAGTGGAATAAACTGTGTTTCTGCAGTGGGCACGAGGAATAAGATTCCAGGCGACAACTGTGTGAAAGTTGAGAAGAGCAGGGTTTATACTAACTGCTCCCTCATTTAGTAAATATGATTTACTGTAATATGCTGCACAATAAGAGCAAATAGCTCCTTCCAGGGCAAAGTTGGTAGAAATATCCAAGAGTGAAAGTGAAGCCATGAGGCAAAGCTCGACCTCTCTCATGTTTGTTAGCCGGTGAATCATTAGTTTGTCTCGGAAAAAAAAACAACCCCTAACCAGTTAATCACAACCAAGAGACACTTCCACATTCCAGAAAAAAATACTTTTCCACAGATAAAAGTACTCGGTTACTTAAACAACTTGAATATTTACGTCCAGGCTTGTATCAAAACGCTCTTTGTGTCTTCCACGACAATTGACTCTCTCTCTCTCGGACAGAAGCATTGGCCCCAATCCAGAATTTAGAATCAACTTCTAAATCCATTGTCACCACTCCATGCATACCATTACAGAGAGCAGCTATTGGAGCTGGTATATATATATTTAACACAAAAAAAGGAAAAACTATAATCCCTGCCAATATGGCACGAAGACGGAGCTCAATAACTGCTGAAGACAGGTCGGGGTGCATCTGTCTGCCCCATGCACCCCCGTCCATTCTCCCACTTTACCTCAATTGAATAAGAATGGAAGAGGAAGCTGGGAGTGCTTGGTGTCTGTGTGGAGGAATGGAGGTTCATAATCTCCCTTAATGAGCTTGTTTCTGGGCTATTATCCGGCGGCCTGCCTGAGGGAAGCGCTGGTGTTTCCTATCGAGTGGCCCCGCAGCGCTGACCCTCGCATGGCTCTGCATATGAAATGTAAGGGCCGAGCCTTTTGTCTCCTTTCTCTCAGCCTCTAGCTGAGCCCCCCGAGCCATTTGCATAGTCGTGAATGGACCAGCCAATGTTATTAATTAATACAGAGCCAGCCTGCGCCACCTGACAAAATCCCACCGAGTGGCTCGAACGGAACTGTTTCATCAAAAGAGAGGAGCCATTAGGAACGAGAGGCCTTATTCTCCACTTCTCCTCGTCGCTCTCTTGTTCCCCCAGAAAACAGAGAGCCGCGGTTTTAATGCGTGTTTTTCTTTTTCAGTATAGTGGGAGTAGCGGTGGTGGGAGTAGTGGTGGTGGGCGTTGGTTTTGAATGGACTGCATGAAACAGGAAAGGCCACAGGTGACCCGTTGTCAATGTAAATCCTCCTGAGAGATCGGCTCCTTCTGCTGTGACTTCACCTTCAAGGAGGATTCTCAGCAGATACCCCGCCCCCCCCCCGAAGATTTACGGCTGGGAACGTTCCACAAACGAGGTTTCGAATTCCCAGCGATGTTCAGAAGCATCAAATTGTTGACTCACTCACGCTCTTACTCTCTCTCTCTCTCTCCGCCCTTGCCCTCACTCTCCATTTGCCTGGATACAGGTCTGAGGAGAGCATTGCACAGACAAATGACCTGTTGCTAATCCAGAGCTAACTCCCGAAAGTCTCCCCTCTAAAACACAATGTCAGGAGGACGACTCGTAAATGTATTTCCACTGCCTCATTGGAGCAATTAAGGACAAAGTGCATGCTGAGCCTTTCAAAATGTTGCTTTGGGGAATCGGTCCCATCACAGACACGCTGTCATTCCACACATTATTCCACTGGCACGAGACGACGAATGAAAAAAGAAAAGAAAAAACAGATCTGGAGAAGAGGGCGTTTTTTCTCACCCTGTCATATCGATTGCACAATCAGAGCAGGGGATTCCATCGCTTTATGTGTTAAATACCTGTCGCCTCCCTCGTATCTATTCATCTACAAACACTCCTGTGAATGACGTCAGCGCAAGGAGCTGGTTTCCCATGATGGGTTGTTGTTGTTGGAGCGTTTCAGAAAACACGCCGGGGTGGAGGATGGGGAGTCACTCAGACAGGGAGAAAAGGAAGAGGAGACAAAAGCCGTATTGTAATAAATCAATACTTATTATGGATGTTAAAGGGCTGGTGGAGGCGCCAGTTTTCACAGCACTCCACCGAACGTGTCTTGTGTCTCTGAACGAGGTGTCGGGGGTGGCGAAAGAACAGGAGTAACCTGTCCTATAGAGAATCCCGACATGGGAACTCAACATGGGAAAAGCTATCATGTCCTCCAGCTGTAGGGCGGGGAGGCGTGAGAAGATGGTGGAGGTGGCGGGGAAGGTGGGTGGGGGGTGGGGGGCAGGAGAGATATGAAAACACGACATGCCTTAGAATTGCCCGTGCAAAAACAATACGTTCCTCCGGCTCTCCCCACACTCCTCTGTCTTCCCCTGCCTCCACCGGGGCCGTCTCCTCAGATCATGTTTAAGGGCTCCTCGTTCCTCCCACGACTCTCTGGATGTTTGATCTTGAGGGAACAAGAGCCGAGAGACAATGGCCCTCCTGCCTCCGCCCCTGTCCATTCCTCTTCTCGACCCTGTGCGACATGGGGAATGCCCCTCAACCAGGCAGAGTCTGCTTTGAAGTGTTACTGGATGCTCTGCAAGCCACTGATATGCCTCTAAAACACCACCGCATACCAGCCCGGGAGAAGACAGATGATGGACATCACAACCTAAGAGTCTGACGCTTAAATGTCTTCCATGACACGTGCTTTTCTTATGCAGAATATTTTCCCCCCCTGGAGGTAATGCATCTCACTTGAGTTACTGCGGGCCGTGACTGGCCCACAGCACACAGAGCTACGGAGCGACCAGGGCTTTTGATACGTCGCAGAAATAAGATTTGACCCTTTGCACACAACTCACGGTCATTCTTTTTTCTCAATCGCTCGTCTGGACACACAAGTACAAACGTTCCGCTAGCTGCGATGGCGTCCTACCTGTGGCACAGAGGGCGATGAAGGTCTGGACGTGTTTGCGTATAAGTGCCAGCTTATCCTCGGGCAGTGGCAGCCTCCTCACAATGTGCTCAATGAAGTCGTTCGGCGTCACCGCTGCCAAGTTCCACTTCAACTTCCCCAACACCACCAGTTCCCATTCCTGGAGAGAGGGAGGGGGTAGGGAGGGAGGGAGGGAGAGAGGGGAGGGAGGGAGGAGGAGAGAGAGAGTTGACCGAAAATGAGAAAAAGGACTGAGAGTGTTTAAGTGACACAAAGTACGACCACATATTTACATACTGAGGCAGTTGTAGGGCACAGCTGTTCGAGACTCTGGCCTCAAAGTGTGTGAATGTGAGTCGCTGGGCCCCCGGGGGCCCCTGTACAGTGGCGAGGGGGTGTGGGGGTTAAGCATTATTGTTATTGCATTAGCGTCTGCTTGGCCAGGCCTGGGACAGAGAAACACCAGCAGCGCCACCAACTCAGGTGACCTCACAACACTGCCTCCCTCCCCCGTCTGTCTGTCTGGCATCTGGGGACTTTCCTAAAGAGGCCCACCAGAGGTTCTACAGTGTGTGTGTGTGTGTGTGTGTGTGTGTGTGTGTGTGTGTGTGTGTGTGTGTGTGTGTGTGTGTGTGTACAGTGAATATGGATAGGAAGGCTGGGCTTGTTGAGCAGGATCAGCAGTAAACCCTTGTTATCTTAAAAAAGTTAAAACAGTATTTAATCCTTAATGCTCAATCGCTAATTCATTTAAAAATTTCATTTTTAAAAAACCTTCATTGTGCAAAACAACGCTAAACGTGATTATTTCCTTTATTGCATCCTGTGTTTCACAGAATTGTTTTTTTGTCCGTGCCCTTTCGGTTCAGCCTTTACGTCTTAAACTCAACTTATATAAACGATGTCAAGAGCCAAATAAAAAGATCAAGAGTTTATTCTAAATCATTTACATCCCGTTTCTCAGGGGAAACTGGATCCTCTGGGGAACATTTCACATTAAAAGGGCTTCAGATCAAACATGACTCAACTCCCTGTGTTATCGAATTTGCCTGCATTAACCGCTCTGAACGTCACAAAAACCTTTTAATGTGGGTCTCCTGGGAAAAATGTGCCGTGAGATGAGTGTCGGTGTGAGGTTGAGCTATAGGTGTGGCTTTCACTTCTCAGCAGAGGTGATCACCGGAAGAGTCGGTGACTAATTTGGGAAATAAATGTGGTAATTTGGTTCCGGAGTGCAGCCTTGTGACCGGGACTATGGATGCTCCTCATTTTCCTTTTCAGAGAGAGAGAGAGAGAGAGAGAGAGACCACATGGACTCAGTCATGAGACAATTCAACATGGCTGCCGTGGACCCTGCTACCAGCTCTAGCTCAAAGTGACCTTTTTCTTGCCTCGTCTGATTTTTCTCCTCAATGTCAGTGACGTGGACACATGGGAGGAGCGGGAGGGTTTTAAAATTTAAACTCCTCATATGGCAGGAAAGGAGAAAACTAAAGCCTTTTTGATTTGAGGGGTGAAACAATCATCTGATCGGTTTGAACAGAGCAACAAATATCTGGGGGAATCGATTATTTGATCGAATGCAAATCTCCAAACAAGCCGGCCGCTCTCGTGCATCATGGCCGCCTCCTGCTCTCAAACAGCCTTTTTACAATCGCTGTGACAAACCTTGCAACACAGGCTCTGTGCTGACAGAGTGGCAGGCAGGCACCCACTTCCTTCTGCTACTCGCCTTCCTCTGGTCACACCTTCTTTGTAACATATTGCGGTCTCTTTACAAGAAATTGTTACCAAAGATGAGAAAAAAAAAGAAACACACACAGACACATACACACACACACACAAAAAAAAGAAACGATCACATGCCCTGAGCAGCTGATCTCTGTTTCCTGTATCTGCATGTCAGCCAAAATACTGCCTTATACAGAAACACTGAGCGGAGGCCTCAGCAAACCGGTTCAAGGACCTAGGGCTTTGTCTGCAGAGTGAGCTTAAAGGTAGGACGCACTCAGTTGTGTGAGTGCAGCGGCAGCAGTCTACACACTGGTGTACACGACCTCCACCTCAGGTTAACCATACGCCACACTGGTGTTTCAAATGGTTACCAGTCGACCCCTCCGACTGACCACTCCGCTGACTACTGAACCCCTTCGCTCGGCAGACGGGCAAATTAAATCTGACACGATATTCTCAAGCAGAGAAATACATTCCAGAAAATTATCCAACAGAAGCTTGTGAAGAACTTGGAGGGAAGGGGTTAGGGTTAGGGTTAGGGTTAGGGTTAGGGTTAGGGTCAGGCAGAGAGCCGCCCGCCGGTCAGGCAGGCAGCGAGGGGAGGCCTGCAAACATCAGCCACGTCTGAACCATAATATGTGGCCTCTTTCACAACATGGGTGGGATTGGTTGTTGTTTACCGAGGAATGTTTGTGTAGCACCGCAAGCGCAGCAGGGAAAATACTTATCTGATGTGAAACCCAGTTAATTAATCGGTTTGCGCTGGTGAAAGCAGCTGGTGTTATCAGGCCAGAGCGGCCTTATCAAATAAATAGGAAGGAGAGGAATGACATTTATGTTGCTCTGCCCCTGCATCACCGGTTATGTACATGTGCACGTGCTGTAACCTACGCGTGGAATAACGTGTCAGGAGTGAGAGCAACGTGACACAAACGTCTGAAACGTGTGCGGTTATTTTGGGATGAAAGTTAAACTGTAAAAGGCAAACTTGAATTTCTCTTGTGTCTCTCTCTCTCCCTCTCTCTCTCTCTGACAGGAACAGAGTCAGAACTTTGGCTGGAGTTCAAGCTGACCTCGTTGCTCTGTGCAAATATCTGCCACCAGATGGCGATGGAGACCACTGCACAGACTGGCTGAGTACTGTAAAGTCCAGAGGGTCCTGTACAGTGAAGAGAGCCCTTGTGGGACAATTCACTGAGGGGCTCCTGCTTTTCTTTCGTGGATCTTTGATGACGGCGAGGCGCAGAGCCGAACGACTCAGACCAGCTCTGGTGTTTGGACTGAGATGTTCTCAGCTCAATTGTTAAATAAACACATTTTATTACCTCAAAAATCAAATGCAATAAAACAAACCTGTTGACTATACAGTAAACATGATGCAGAAACATGTCATGGAACTAAACCATGTCTTTGGGATGACATCATGAACCCTATGAGGTGCCCCTGTTTAGTTTTTGTGCACAAAACCCTTTGAGGCAAATGTTGCTTACCAGCAGCTCTTGAGGTCTGATGGAGTTATCTGTGTAGATGCAAAGCTTCTCTGCAGTTAGTGGACGAGTCTCTTTCAATTTGGATGCGAGGAACATGCAGACTGCGCCCAGCAGCTGCAGGTTGCACTTTTTGGTGGGTACCACGGCTAAAAATCTGTCCAAGTAGTTCATGGCCAAGGGGAAAACTTCTTCCTCGCACTTCTGCTCCTCACAGACCTGAATAAAAGAGACAATGCAGCAACAGTTTAGCATCTGCGCGCAGCCGCCCATCCTGCAGTGACCTTCCTTTATTTCCCAGCACTTGAAAAGTATATAAAACCTTTATGACACAACGAAACAAACGTCTAAAAACATAAAGAGCGCATATAAATTCAATGACACACATAGTTGGGGCCCGGCCAAGATTTTGCGCCCAGCCCTAATCTGTTGCGACATCATGAATTAAATCGAAATACAATATTTCACAAAGAATGAAATAAGTCCGGGACACAAACTGTCAATAGAGTCACATTCCTGCAGTTCACTGACTAAGAAATGAATTCAAGTCGCAATCAGCCGAAGCCAAAAACATCCCAACAGCGCAGCACACGGAAACACATATTTCTTCATTCGTCATATTTTCATAAAATAATTAAAAATACAAATAAATTATCCACGGCGGTTTTTTTCACATCATAATGTTCATTGGACCTTTCCACATCATACCCGACAATTCCTATCCAAATGCACGCGCCGCAAATATGGATAAAATGTCAAAATAAAAGACGAGTAGCGAGAGGTTGGTGTGGCGTGCGTCACCGCCGAGCCGATATGTTCATTTCAAAAATTAATTAAAAATCCCCAGTACGTCGCACCGGAATAATATTGACATGAAAATAAAGATCGAAGCCCGGGGAATGTTTACAGGTGGGTGTTGATCAGAAATAATCGACCAGGGGACAAGAATCGAACACAATTCCAGAGTGAGGCGATGCGACGGGGGGAAGAGCAAGAGGAGAGATAAGGCCCTCGCCCCTTCCGACACTTAAAATAGATGCGTAAAATGTTCGCAAGGCTTTTTGCGATCATTTCTATATTCCGCGGACACCCAGGAGCTTCCTCTGTCAATGCCGACGGGCTTCGAGCGCTGTTATTGCGTTTATGACACAGTAAAGTCCCGTTTAAAGCCACGAGCGCTCCTGTACAAAACCAACATGGCGATGGAGAAGCTCAAGGCAGCAGCGCATCGGGGGAGTGCATACGTGTGCATGGAAATATTCAGCCTAAGTAAAATAATAACAGTAAAGAATCAACACGCAGCTGGCGCACGCGGCCAGGGGAAGCGTTTAAGAGAAATTCGGCCGTGTCGCGGATTTCTCGAGCTTTCGGAAACGCGGTGGCTCGCGAGCGGACTTTAAACGTGGTACGACAAAACCTCGAGAAAACGACGCGTCAAACGAGGAATAAACATCGAGAAACCAGAACCGGGAGCGAGACGTGTTGTGTGTGTCCGTCCAACGCAAACCGAGCTCCGCAAAGCAGCAAAGGCAACAAGTCGGGAGGCTGAAAGAAGTCGAGCACGGAAATAATAAGCCTGTATAAGGCTTGTCAGCAGTCGGGTGTCTCGGTGTGTACCTCCAACATCCAAGTAGCCAACATCCTCCTCATGAACGGCTGGATGTCTTTCTGGACGCCTTTGAAATAGGAATATTGGGGTAGAAACCTCTCCTCGATGTTCAGCAAGCTCTGCAGGACCCTGTCATCGCACAGGAGGTTGGGATCGGGACGAGCTCGTATGACGGTGTCCATTTCGAGGCAGAGCAGCTCCATGGTGCCGCTGGTGCTTTCACTTAAGTAGAAAAAAGTCGGATTTCTTCCTCGGCGGCGGCGGAAAGCGGTGCGGCGGAGTTAAAAACGCAAAGAAAGGGATGGCAGGGAAAGTGTATTGGAGGCATAAGAAAGTGAGACTGCAGGGGCTCCGTCAGAGTAGTCCTGCCTCTCCTTGTTGAGAACTTTTTCCTCTCTCCCCACAGTGCGCCTCTACTTTCATCCGCCTGGCTGCAGGCGCATGCATTTCAACCCCTGCCCAGCGTGCGCCACTGACGCAATTCACTTCATTACCTCTGTATAGACCAGACGCAACACGCTGCTCGCACTCCTCTTCCTTCCACTCAGGCATGCGAGGCAACTTTTTCTATTAAACTTTTTGTTTCTTTGTAAAACTCTCGCCAAACGCAGACGCAACAACACAAAGGGGGGATATGGCACAAGACAAAATCCGAACTTACGTCGAGGTTAACAGGACTTTACGCACATTTAAAGAACTTATGGGATCAAATAAACAAATGTTATCGTTTGTTTGGATGAATCAAATATATCCAGCTGATAAGGGTTTAGTGAAAGTATGATGCTGGCAGGTTAAAGAGATGATTTCTGTGTGCTTTTTGTGCACTTATTTCAGGATCTTGATTGTGATAAGATGCTGATCATATGATATTGTCATTTATGTAATAACACAGTATAAATAAATGACTGTCTGGTTCATAATTAAGCACATTTACAGCTGTTACGCGCCACAATGAGACCACTTTACTCCAAAGTAGAGCAACAAGTGTCCCTTGTGCCTGTGAACTGAATATGAGTTTGTCAGAAAACAAGAAAGATCAATACAAAGAAAAGTGATTAATTGGTATTGATTTCTGATTCAAACAAGTTGTCTGAGAGTTTGTTTTTAAAGTTTTGTTTCAATGGACTCACTGAACCTGTGCTGAGGATGACGCATGTAGATACTGGATGTGGCCATAAAGGCTGCATGATAACTTACAGAGGCCACACACACACACACACACACACAGACACACGCACACACGTTTTGTCGACCCTTTTTTTTTAATAGCTGCCTCTAACTGCTTGTGGTTGGTGAGATAGCTTTCTAGGAAATTTGAGGCAGCGTTGAACTTTTTTCTTCTTCTGCTTCACAACCTTCTCGTAAAGACAACACACAGATCGTTGGTTTGGTTTTTATAGCACAACAAAAAAAACTAAAACAATATTCCTGCTATAAATCATCTTTTCTACCCATTTAGGGATAAAAAAAAATATATGCAAAAAAAAAGTTTGACCAAAGCAGGTGGAAACTCAGAGTGTAAAGTAAATGAGCAGATAATTAAAAAAATGACTGCCAAATGATTTAGCCTCACATCGCAGCCACAAAGAGAATCTGCATGGGTAAATATGCTAATCCCTCTGCTATTCTTAGTCAACTTCAAAGAGCCCGGAGCCCTGAATGAAACAAGGCTGAAGTGCATGAGGGGAAGACTGCGGGACTGTAAAATCCTCAGAGCTTTAGAGCTGTTAATTTCCATCCGAGGCTCGGCTGGTTGTATAGCTTGTGAGAAAAAGTGGGGGAAATGTCTCTTTAAAGTTTTTCTTTTTTTTTCTCCTCCAGTCTAAGTTGTTTCCTCCTCCCTGTGTGTCTGCGCGCAGGAGCCAATGGTTCCTCAGCGCACCACCGCCGCTGTGCGATTGTTACTGGGCAGACTTCTTCTATACCTTCCTCCCTCTCTCTCTCTCTCTCTCTCTCTCACTCTTTCTCTCTCTCTGGTCATTTATCAGCCTCTCTCTCTCTCTCTCTCGCTTTAATGAGTGTCGCTGTTGGAGCCCAAGCAGCCTATCAGGGCGTCTTGAGTGGCATCACGCAGGACTGAGGGCTCATGAGGTCTTGACTCAACTTTAGTTTAAAAAAATTAAATAAAAACTTTAAGCAGGAGAGAAACTTCGGTGTTTCCGCATCTTCAACAAGTGTCAGATTCTTGAAACAACAAATAATAAGATGAGATCAACAAGGATCCTGATCCAAGAAAATTCATCAAACTATTTGAATTTTAGGTAAAACAATAATTATTTCAATCACATGCTCTGAGTTGGACAAACATAGATTTCTCTACCTTATTGTGGATTGAAATTAATAACTGAAATAGGGGGTTTTCACTCATGTGATGCAGCAACATGTATAATGTATAAATCTTGTTTTAAGCTTAAATGATCATATTTCTACACAGATAAAAGATTTGAACTTGATCAAAAGTAAGAGCTGTGGCATTTCTGATGAGAAACAAAGAAAGAAAGAAGGGAGAAAGAAGGAAAGAAAGAAAGAAAGAAAGAAGGGAGAAAGAAGGAAAGAAAGAAAGTAAGGGATCTGCGGTGGAGAGGCAGGTGCTCCTAAAACAAGTTATCCAACAGCATCAGGTGCCACCAGCAAAATACTAAAGACAACTTATAATCACAGTTTCATGTCACATTCTCTTTGCTGCAGAATAAAAACAAGTAATTTAAAGTTAAACAAAATCGCATTTCTCTTCATCATAATCATCATCATCCGCCTGCACCCTGCACATGGATGGAATCTTTTAAATCTAGCTCCCAAAATAAGTATTTAAAAAAACAAAAAGCGCAACAAGTTGAAGATGAAGAAGCAGCAGCTCTGAGTTCTTCTTCCTTTAAATCAAGAACTTTATCTCCAACTACACACATTTTAAATCCTTCACACAGACTCACACCCAAGTGTCACATGTGTTAAAGTGTAAAAGCGCAACTTGTCTGGAGTTTTTTCTACAGATATTAACACGCGGTTGTTTTCTGTGTGCGCAGCGACTCCTCTGAGAGGAACGAGGCGACGCAGCTGCAGCAGCTCAAAAACGCATTTCGTCCCCGGAAGCATTCAATTACCATATCACAATAAAATTGGAACACACCCCACGGGTTAGTACCGTTCACAAGTTACGACCCTATTCACAATGAAAGGTATAGGCTGCGGAGGGGGCGGTGAATCATGACTGAAGTGAAACTTCCGACGCTGCTGCACACTGCAAGAAATATCTGTCGGGACAAATTATTTTGTACATCTAAGAGCCTTTAAATCTTATTGTTATTTTTTGGTTTTTAAACCACCAGAAAGGATGAGAGGAGGCAGCGAACCTACAGCCAATCAAAAAGTCGATTTAATAGAGAACAGTGTAGTTATTCTTCTTTAATCAGCACTGCTTTAAGGACTGATCATTGGAAATACATAATAAATAAATGCATTGGAAACCAGCAGGTTTATTAACTTATTATTTGTAGATGTTTCCGCTTTAAAATCCGATTAAATCAAATAAGAAAAAAAAACTTGAATAGTGAGGGTGAGCACTTTTTGCAGTGAGGATCGAGCAGTGACTCATTGTCGCCATCACCGCACCTTTCACAGTTTAAATCAGCGAAGCGACGACCAGAAACTGAAGAAGAGGATGCTGATGTGTTGTGTTTCTTCTTCTTCTTCTGCTGCTGCCCAGAAAATGAGCAAAATGTCCCAGATGAGACCAGAGAAGTGTCGGAGGGGAATTTATCAGACTCCTGCTGAGCCAGAAACAGTCGTGAAATGACAGCATCAGGTCTGAGTGTGTGTTTGAGTAATAAACCCTGAATTAAACAGCTTCAAGGCTGCACACTGGAGTTTAAATGAGTGTGACAGGCACCTCGACGATTCTAATTCCCCCACAAACAAAAGAGGAAAATCACATATTTTTTAATCACTAAAAACAAAACCCAAATACAGCATTTTTCATGTAAAATACTAAATATTAAAATGTCTAATTTAAATGGGCAGTAATCACACAAAGAAGAGTTCTAGGTTTTTCTATAATCTTCAGGAACCTCAACATGAAACAAAAATAAACAAGAGAAGAAGGTGAAGATTTCTTTTCTGTTTTTAAAACCACAGTTTTTCCCAATTGCAGTTAAACTGGTTTAAATAGATTATATCTCTTCAGCAATGTGAACAGAAAACAGCTCAACACACAATGTGAAAACAACACACCTGCATCAGCAGGTCAGCAACTGCCAGGCAGGAAATACAGCTCTTTTAAAAAAGGAATAAATTTAATTAAAATATTATTTTATGTTATTATAATCAAATATGATCAAACTCACCTTGAAGCTTCTTTTAGGAATTCAAAGAAATACAAATGATCAAGAGATTTCAAGTTACAAAGAGAGTTTATGTGAAATTCCACCTGTGTCTGTTCAGTTTGAATTATGTATTAATTGTTTATTTAGCCGTGTTTAAAATGTTCTTGGAAATAATCCTTGTTTTTATGATAGATGCTGTTTGGAATAATTTTTGCAAGATTTTTCATAAAGGTATTAAGCCTCAATCTCCATCAGATTACTGTTGAAGGGCAGAAGAACCGAGTGATGTACGGAAATTAATTCAGAGATTTAATTATTTACGAGAAAATTACATAAATAAAATGAAACATTTCATTCTTAGAATTCAAATCAGCTCATTTCCTAATTTTCCTGATGAAAAACCTGCTGGATTTCCTCTTTGTTTAGAGGATATAAACATATAAAATGTATTATTATTGAATTAAAAATAGAAGACGTGCAGAGCGATGTTGTGGACTGTGGGAAACATTGGGAGGAGAAAAACGAATTTAATTAATAAATCATTGATTTCTTTTAAACTTCATAAATATGTTGTCATATGTACAAACATAATGGAGTTGTTCAAGTTGTAAGATAATAAGCAGTTTTCACATGGAGGGAGTTTATTCATAGAGCAGGTGAAATGGCATCAACAGCCCTGACACCAACATCCACCCTCCTCCTCCTCCCTTTTTACTTCAGCCACGATTATAAGAATTCAAATTTCTAAATAAACTTGTGTCACTTCCTGCCAGGTGAATACAGCCACAGCGAAAACATGGAGGAATCTGGGAGAGCAACATCCAACAGCAGCAACATAGTCTCATCAGTGGGCTCAGAACACATGTGGCAAAGAAAACCCACAAATTACACAAAGCAGAAAACAGTTTTCAGCTGCTTCCAGTTCGATCAGGAGAAGCACCGTGTGTGGTGGCGGCCATTTGTTTATCACACTCACGTTTCCCCATCTTTGCTGTATTTGTTCTGTGGTCGAGCTGCAGATGTGTTTCGCCAGAAAACAACAACAACAGCAGCAGAGAAAAACCCACCAGTCCGTGACAAAAATAAATTTATAAAAACAACAGACTTCATGCAAAACTTAAAATAATCTCTAACCGAAAAAGTCTCAAACAGCACAAACAGTTTATTTTAGTCAAATGTAGAATAATAATAAAAAGAAACAATACGGATCCTGTGTTTCAGTCGTTAGAGGCAAAAATCTGCAAGTGTCACACTTTGCTAACCTTTAAATTTGAATGGTTATAAACCGTGAATCTATACGACCAAACATCCCGGATAAGAAAAAACACAACCAAACAACAATGTCTACAGAAATTCAGCCAGTTCTGTAATTTCAGCATTCGATGAAGAACCCACATCACACGCTGCCGTTTTGTTCCAATCAAACACAAACACAGAAACACAATCACGCCAAAAACAGCCAAACAATCCTCAGCCTGCTTTTGAAAAGGTTTGCTTGATGATCTTCTCTCCAAACGCGTCTGAGCAGGCTGCGTAAAAGTATCTCTGTTTGTTGTTTGTGTGAAGAAACATTCTATTTGTGTTTTAAAGGAAACTATCAAGAAGAGTCTTGGCCCCAAAAACCTGCTGTTTACCCTGAAAGCCCCCAAAAATACTCCTTGTCTTCCCCAGTGGATAATTCATCATGAGACAATAGCCTATTAGCCTTATGATTGGTTTAATGACAGAGACGTGAGCTTTTCTGTACATCTGCAAACTTCCCACCTGATCCTAAGCATCTGTGGAGCGGATGGGGTCGATGCCACTTTCTCCAAATCACTGGTGAAATCACTGGGTCGTTTTTTTTACCTGCTCTGTTGTGAGAGCAGCCCCCCCGGGGTTGTTTTAAACCTGAGTGTTTGCAGCAGTGCCGTGAAGCTCGTCCCTGACATCTCCACACTAACCACCTGTAGGATTTTCTCCCCCCATCCATGACTGATGTTACAACAATGCAGCTTTGGCATGGCGAGCTCGCCCTGCAGACTTCCCTCAGACTCCCTCAGAAATTCTTTAACGCAAACACGTCCTCCCCGAATTCTTTGAGACGTGCCCTTATCTCATTAGCTGGAAAAGAAACAAGGGGAAGCGAGAGAAAAGACGGAAGACGTGAAGAACAAGGTCGTAATTGTTGTGGTTTGACGTCTTAACGTTGGCTGCGTGATGCCGTGAGGTGAGGGCCCCTCCAGGCATCTTCCACAGGTAGGATGCCTTCTCAGAGCCTCTGGTCGAGAAGAATCAACTGCTCTCAACGGCTGAGAAGATATCAGACTGTGTTGTTCATATTTGTGTGATTAACCCTCAATTTTTTCTCATTAATTTAGCATCAGAAAAAAGCATCTATCTCCACAACGGCTCCACAAGACATCTCTGGACATGCTACTACTTTCTGTGACGATCCGCTCGTCGTGTTCATTACACACAACGAAGAATTCAAAGCTTTGCATTCGTATCCTGAGGGAAAATACTCAGAAGTTTACGTGAAGTTACCCCGGGTGCTTTCGAGGGAGATAAGAACACAACCAAGTGGTCAACACAAAACTCTGGAACATTGTGCTCCATCGTGCAAATTACTCTCTGTAAACAAAGTGTCAAAAGCGTGCATATGAGGAAAGAAGAGCTTTTTCAAATTTTAAGAGAAAATACTAAGAAAATGTACCCAGCAACACTGCAGATAATAAAAAAAACACCAGGTAAGTTGTGGTTCCAATAATTACTCAAGAGGTGGTAGATTGCATCCCTCTGTCAAGGTCCAACAGCCCCACACGCTTCAATGCATTTCACACACTCCTAGATATCAATTCCTCCAAATGGGCTGGATTTCATTCTTCAAGATCAATAAATTATTCCCTGAGAAAGCAGTGAAAATTTAAAAGAATCTCACACTGTTAAAGAAATTGAAAAAACTAATCCTGGATCTGTCCCCTGACCCTGATTGGGACCAAAATCGAATGAACTCTTTCTCTCCTTTCATGGAAATCAGTTCGGTAGTTTTTGCTTGTTTACAAACAAATAAACAAACAAATAAATAACCTCCCTGGCTGATGTAATAAACTGTTGAACAACTATAAGCTCCATGTTTCATTATATGAAAACAATACCACATTTTCTCACCTATCTCTTCTGCTGTACAACAATCACACACAAGGATATCGCAACAGGGTAAATAGAAGCAGGGAATAACCTGGGCGCCCCCCGTCCCCCCCCCCGTCCCCTCTGAGACCCCCGGAGAACGGCTGATTACGTGAGTCCACAGCAATTACAATCTTGTGGGGAAATCCCCTTTTAAAATCTATATAAAATCAGCTCATAAATGAGAGTGTTGATGATGGGAAACCCCCCAAAGACGCTCCATGCTACAAGACTTCTGCAAAACGCTTCCTAATTGTAAAGGTTCGGTTGAAGATTAAAACGTCTCAATTGATTGGTGAGGGGTGAATTTTCTCTTTATGACTTTACCATTATTTATTTGCATGCACAGTTTGCAGCTTGATTGTTGTTTGAGGATTGGAATAAGGTTTGGTTTGGGTCAGATCCCCGTTGTCCTCTTTGAAACTCTCCCGGAGACCCATCACCAAGCATGGACCACCACTGCAGCCAATGGGGACGAGCGGCTGAAATCGACTCTGACAACAGCTGCTGAGGGAAATATTTAGCTGTTCCCTCCTCCTGCTCAAACCTCCCTCATCTGGGGCGGGGTATCACTTTGAAGAAGTGATACTCTCATCCCATGTGGCCGCCTTCATCTTCCTGACAATGTTGCAGCAGAGCACATGAAACAAAAACACACCCGATCCTGGAGGAGTTAATTTGTTGCACTTCACCTTGCATGTCGCCGTGTTGCAGGTGCTCATGGGAAAACTGTGCAGAATCATTTCTAGCACTTTGCTCTTTGTCGTCATAACAAAGCTAAAAGATCATATTGTTTTATCGCCCTTTAACAGAGATAAAGTTCATCCTCTCACAGCCAGCCGGCCCTTCAGAGGACACTGAATGTGCAAAGTGAAAGCGTCACTAGCAGCTGAACACCGCCATGTGCTTCATCTCAATCCATCACGGACGTTAGTGACAGTTTGCTGAAGGACAGGTGAGCTTCTCCAAGCAGCGTGGGTCGTAAAAAAAGAAAAGGAGGAACAATAAGGTCTGGTAGCTGTGGCCAAGCCTTCAGTTAACACAAGGAACAAACCGTCTGGTATTCATTTACCTTTCTTCAACCCCCACCCCCCCACCTCAGCTCATTCCTTCATCCCTGCCTCCATCCCGACCCCCTTTCACATGCTTGACCCCGTCTCCTGAACTGCACCAACAACCTTTCATGTGGTCATCAAATCTGCGGCCAAATGAGCCAGGGAGAGAAACGGTGGGTTTGGAACACGGGCTGCTGAATAATGTCAATATTTCTTTATCCTAACGGAGAATAAACTGATTTTCTTTAATGTTTCACACACTGTTTTCTTTTTTTTCCTCCTCCAGGAGCAGAGGAGTCTCGGTCCACACAGAGCAGAGCAGAGCAGCTCAGCTGCTGCCGCCGTCTCTTCCCCTCCAGCTCCTCCAGGGTTTTCCCATGTTCATATCACTAGCCCTTGACTTTGTCACTCATGCAACAGCTGCTTGCTGATACCACACCACAGCTCCAGCCTGTTGCACTCCCTTCTTTTCACCACACACACCAAGAACAAAGACAATGTTAATCCAATGTTAGACCTTGGTGCAGAATGCAAGGACTGCTCGGGAGGGGCTGTGCACGTCCAGACATTAACTAAGAGTTCGCCTTAAACAACTTCTCCAGACTGTTGGAAATTGTGTCTGTTGGTGCTGTGGGGAGGATCAACATCCTGAGGATGTCCACCTGGGATCACAACACGCTCAGACTAAAACACACGGGACTTGAGGTCACATAGATCTCACAAGTTATGAATAAAGCTCACTGGCATGGGAATAAAAGGCAACATCACACATTAACCATCACACAAAAACTGACTATAACGTGTCATCGCATCCAATGCAAAGGGATGATATGAGAAACAAAGATGCACCGAGCATGAAGAGTGACTGAGCCGCTGAATAACCCCATATGTCAAAACCTGTCACACAATCCTCGCTTAACCTATGATTCATATACCGCTCCCAATTATGAACAAAAGAAAACCTGCTTATTTATTTAAGTCTGTCAAACAGACGGTGAGGAATGCAAACATCAAAAAAAATAAAGTTAACCATGTAGTTCCCAAAATAACACAACCCATTAAAAATAACCCCCACAAACCAAACTTATGGAACACCTGAGCACACAACCTCACACGCGTGTGCACCGTCCTGTTGCCCTCGTTTCCCTGACTCCGCTGCAGATGGTGACAAATGGCGCAGAGATGAGGAGAAGATTATACTTCCACAAACCAGGGTCGGTTTCCCGCCTGCTTCAGGTGCTCAACCTATCTTCTGTCACTAATAATAACTCAGAACGCTCGGCTTTGAGACCGTGAGCTCAATTAAGGAATCACACGTGTCAGAGGGATGCCGAGAGGATGCACGTGCAGCCACAAAAAACACCACATCAGAAACACACACAAAAAAATGACGCGTACTGAAATAGACAAAGAATTTAGCACAACCCGAACACACACAGACACTGAGTATCTGATCTTCTGAGGCTAAATTCATAAAACTACAACAATCCCCGTAACTAACACACTAGCGCTCCTAAACACGTATACATCACGTGATCACTCGCACACACTGGGCATGCGTGTGCAGGTGAACACAGGTAGAGTTCGAACAGCTCGTCACCTCCACATGTAAACAGTTGCAACAGCTGTTAGCATAACAACAGGGTGAGCAAGGCTTGTGATGGATTATTCATGTGGTGCTTGACACTGGGAGCCGAGGCTAATGCCGGTTGCTTTCTTGTGGACGGGGATCTTAGGATCTTGAGGAATCAGCGAAGGCGATGTCATGACAAGAAAGAACCAATCAGGAAGTGGATCCGAGCACCAACATCATCGTATCCAAACATCTCCACTTTCACCCGTCCAGACTAAAACGTGGCGTTTCCAAACTTCTCCAGGTCTAGTGTGGACGCCAGGCGTTTATACATGGTGATCAATGATGGAGATAAATTGTGTTGTGTGTGTGTGTGTGTGTGTGTGTGTGTGGGGGGGGGGCTCCCTTGGCAGGCGTGCAGCTGTGTGTGGGTGTGTGTGTGGCTGTGCAACGTCCCCCCCCACTCTGGATCAGGCTGCAATAATCGGATCCTTTTGGGAAACTGAGGTGTTGCAGTGTAATTTATAGGCCGTATCTTTCAAGTCCCCCCCGCTCACCCCGGCTCTGCTGGTGGCGTCAGCCCCTGAGCCACTGTGTGTGTTTAACGGCTACATGTGTCGCTCCCTATCTCTCTCCCCGAGTGGCACAAAGGTAAAGGGAAGCTTAACAGCCTGGGAAAAAGTTGAACAGTGTGAAATTACCTTGATCCAAAGATTCCTGCCGCATACCAGCCCAATGAACCCATAACAGAGCAGGCACTCAGTCAGAGAGCCCTGCCTGCAGGGAACAGCTGAGACATTACAGAGGCAGAGGGAGGGAGGGGTGAGGACGGGTTGGGGGGGGGGCACGGGGAGGTGAAAGAAAGATAAATGGATGCCGGAAAGAGGCCCACCTCCAGTAATCTCCAGTCTACAGTCAGTGGTCGGGGTCAGAGTATCTATATCTGATGTACATCCTATGATAGTGCCGGACAACTGGTGGCTGTGGTACCACTGACAGCGGGTCGGTATCATACTGGACTGAGAGGCGGTTTTCTGGGAATCTAAGAGGAGCAGCTGTAGATGTTGACAAAATATTGTGGAAAAATTAGATGACAAATCTTAAATGTGGATTTTCAAAATGTGTCATTCTTCACAACGCAACCATTATTCAGTTTCTTTTCTGGGAACCTGGGACACGGCACGTTTAGGGAAACTATAGACTACATTTTTATTTAGGATAAAACAATTATAGACACAAAACCATTCTACAAACAATCAAGATGCTGGTTTATGTGATGGGAAAAGCATGGGAGAGGTTTCATGTAGGAGCTTTACATGCTTGTTGACCTACTTGTCTGAGTCATGCTTTGATGCCCCGGTTAAAGCAGGTAAGGCTAAAGAGTGACGGTAAATCATCTACAGTTAAAAAGAGGCTTTGAATAAGTTTCTGTTTCACAAACCGGAACCTGGTTGTGTAAAGAATGACCCTCGCTTATTTCTATTTACTCTTATTCTTTGATACTGGTCACGTTTATTCTCCTTCAACAAAGAGCAGACCATTTTAAAACTTCTATAAGAAGTTGAAATAATAACTCACGGTTAATAGGTTCAGGGATTTGGTTATAGTTTAGGATGTATACACATATTTTTACTGGTTACTTATAAAAACAGCCCTCATACAATTATAATAATATAGTTTTGTTTGTGCTCAATTACAGGACAATATCTATCCTTTCTGCATAAACTACTTTTAAATATTTCCCTCAAAAACTATAAGGGACGATTGCTTTGGGGGTTTCAGTTCAAAACATGAATTTAAGACAAGAGATCAGAATTTCAGCTTTTATTTCCTGATATTTCCATGTGTCGAAACAACTGACGAAATATCACCTTACACCAAAGTAAAGGAACAGACGCTCTTAAAGTAACTTCCAAGTCAATAACGCTTAATATTTGGTTGAATAATTAACCAGTACTGCATCAAGCCTATGATTCCATGACTTATTACATTGTTCATTTCTGATGCTTTTCACTGCTGCCCTCTTTCACTTCTTGTTTTTTAGTAAAAGTAGTTTCTTCCTTCAGTCCTTTATAGTAATGCCAGTATGTTCTGAGTCACCGTTTCCCTGCAAGATCAAGTTCCTCCTGATAAGTCTGGATTCATTTCTCAGACAAAGTGTTTCCAAAGACTTCTGGACTGAGTTACATCATCAAAAAGACACGAGGTCACACAAACATCCCACCTGAGTCCCGAGATCAGGACCAGGAGAATCAGACCTTCTTCTGCCAGTAGTATATACGTGTGTGTGTGTGTTTGTGTGTGTGTGAAGTGAAATACAGACAAGGACAGTGTTGTCATGTTTATATGGAAGCAGAGAGACTTGGATCTTTGCTTCCTTCTGTGTCAGATACAATGATTGAGTAACACATTTTGTTTTAAATCCAAACACCTTGAACAAACACAGCTGCTTTTTTTTTAACTTTTCATCACCGTTCTCAGATATTTATACTGATCATATCTCTCGTGCTTATAAAACATACAACCTGTTGGGCAGGAAAAAAAATAAAAAAATAATAATTTGGTTTTGCATAGAAAAACACAAAGCGGCTGTCGGTTGAGTTATGGAGGAAATCCCCTCTTTAAAAGGGGAAATATATGACGGTTCACTCCACCTTCAATTCAGCCATCTTTATTCTAAACTAGAGCCGGTAAACTTCCTGATTCTTGGGTTTATCTTACAGGAAATAAAAGATAAGCAGCTATCGTCATTAACTACTACTTCTTTTGCATTGTAATCTACATGAGACCATTTTAAAGTCATTAAAATGGATTACTAATATATGAATACACCTATTGACATGTATATTAAAATACTGCAGTACTTTTTTTGTCTTAATCATGGAGGAGATTCCACTCAGAACATAAAGGAGAGAATTAGTGTCACAGTTAAGTCACGTTGATTCATTTGAACACTGATGACAGCTGGAGGAGGAGGGGAACACGTTTTAGGGCAACGCAGAAAAAAAGAAAAAATAGTTCCTGTGTTTGTTTGCTGCACCTGGTTGTTGTGTGCCAGTTTGTGATGAGGATTTCCTTATCTGAATATCTGCAGCACCTCTGCAGACTTGTGGACTCTCTCTCTCTCTCTCTCTCTCTCTCTCTGGGGTTTGAAAGTGTGACAGTTGTTTACAGTAAATTATTGAAACCGACTTCGATTGTGTCGATGGCTGACAGAGCCGGATACGAGCAAACATTTACCTTGAGCCACATCCAGAGCAACTTGTAGTTTAGGGTTAGGACGTGTCTCAGATTAATCAGGTGCAGCTCTTCTGCTCGAAGGACTACGAGGAGAAATCAAATCGCCGTTTGACACACATTACAAGATAGGAAACATTCAGGGGAAATGTTCTATTATATATAATAATACAATTTGACAAAAGGCAATTTATTTACACCTTTTAGCTATGTGTATTGGTTTTGGTCTTTGAAAAATATGACATTTGAAAACCACTAGTCTAACGTATATACATTGAATATATCTCCTAGGTTCCTGTTTGTTTTGTAAGTCTCCTGCTGTATTAGTGGCACATTGATGCCACTGCTATTAACACCTTGTGCACTCGTCAGAAAATGTGCATCCTGTTCTCCTGCCACGCTCGAGAGTGTGTGAAATTTGGTGCAGCTTGATTGAATTTAAGTGGCCGGCTGGGCGTTGGCAGAAGTTTGCACAGAATCATTCTAGTAGATTTCTGCCTATTATTGTTACATGATTAGTTTTTTTAATTGTTGTTCTGGTGTCAAATAAGAAACTAAAGCGTCGTTAATGAACAAAACAGTATCTACGTGCAAACACAATTCACACTCTGCTACTTTCCTCTTTTCTCCCGCATTGATTACAGCGGCACATGTGACCAGCGTGTCCACTCGGAGAAAGGAACCACATCAATAGAACGAGAGCAAACCCATTTACTGAATTAGCCTGACACTGGGGTCACAGGTTGGGTCACTGCGGGAACCTGAGGAGAACCAGTGAATACCTTCATTTACCAGGAAACTCCCCAGCTAAACATTGACAGAGAATCTTCTACCTCAGGAAAGTGGGAACAACTATGAGGACAGCAAACACAAAACGAAGATTTCTGGGTCTTTCCTCCACGAATCATGTTCTATTACCTCTGGAATGTCGACTGTGGAATAAGGAAGTGGCCGCACATCACGGGCTGTTATTCATCTTTCAATCACCGTCTCCCCCCCCCTCCCCCCCACCTTCCCTCCATCGCCCTCACCCCTGTAATCATGTTAGCTCATACATAATCGTATTTCAATTACTGACAGGAGTGTGACCCTTGCCTCCCAACATGCCTAATCTAATACATGTGTTTCCGAACAGACACAGGGATGCCTTGTTTTGGTAGGAGGACAAAAAATAAAAAAGACACGAGCATCAGCATGCAGTGTCATGCCAAAACTATAAAAAGGGATTCTGGGATTTTCTTCTGATTCAGCCTGGGACGTCAGCGGCTATTTTTAGCAGGAGGTGAACTGAGCGTTGTGATGTGAAGACTCTGTTTGGGTTCTGCAGGAGAAGAGGAGAGGAAACGAGGGGGTAGAGGAAGGAGGATACCTCAGAGGATGCTTGCAGAAAGAATGCAAAGCTCACAATGTACGTCTCCATCGGGTGCACGGCCGGCATGTGTGTGTGTGTGTGTGTGTGTGTCAGGGGCCCACTGAACTTTCTGTAATCCCACTGTTCAGGAGAGTGGAGAGAAAACACCAAAGATACCTTCAGCCGTAAATCTACCTCTCCCCCTCTCCCCCTGTCCCACTGGGCAAGGTAATTCTTTCCTGCAAGAACTTTTTCATCTCCCCGCCGTCTCTCTCTCCCTCTTGTCGTCTTGGCCTGCTCCCTCTCTCTCTCCTTCTCCTTCTGTCAGCCCGGTCTCTCCCTCTGTAATTCCCGATCTGTCACTCGGTGTGTGTGTGTGTGTGTGCTTAGTGGCCTTGTGTCATTATTATGGGCCAATTTGTGTCAATGCTAACATCCCATTCATCATGGGGGGAATGGTTTCCGCCGCGGCTCGAGGGGCTCACATACCTCACCTCTCACATTTTCACCATGGTGGCATCCGCTCCGCTGTGGGGTTGGAGGTCAGAGTTCCAGACCTCTTGAGTGATCACTGACTACTCCTGCTTCTCTGCTAACCCCCTCTCTCCCTGCTCTCCCACCGTTTCCACCTCTCTTACTTTTCTAGCTTCACTCTGTTCCTCTCGGGAAACTCAGACTCGCAGAGAACTATTTCTTTGCGACCCAACTTTTCCCAAACTTTTGCCGTCGAACAGAATGACAGTGAAAAGCCAAATTGGGTTTGATCAGTTGGAAGCTGTTTCATCAGTCTCATGTTTCTGCTTCATGCTCTAGACATTACGCTCCCATGCCTTATCCCACCCACCCACGACCAACCCCTCCACAACCCAACCCCCGCCATATCGCCTCAATGGCTGACCTGCCCTTACTCTCACTGAAGCTGCTACATGCGGGTCGATGGTTTATTTCTTATGAATGAACGGCCCCGAATGAAAGTGCATTCCTGCCTCGGCCCCGAGAGGAAGCAGCTGGCTGTTTGGTTACTCCGTGTCAGACGTTGGTGGTCTGCACAAGAGAATAAGATGAAGTAAATGATTGAGAGTGCAGATATAGACGAAAGAGGAGGAGGAGGAGGAGGAGGAAGAAGAGAAAGAAGACAAACAAGAACAAGAAAAACATCAACAACTAGAAACAGGGGGCCTCGGAGGATGATGTGCAGAGAGCTGCTGTGGAATCGCTGCCACGCCACCTGAGGTTGCTCTCTCTGTGAACTGTGCGCCGGGACAAAGGAGGAATTGAGGTGGATGTCAGAGCGGAGGGGTCAGAAGGCAGAGCTAATATCTGCCGGGATGAGTTGGACACAAACAAGTTTCACATGCCTGTGTCAAAGTGGCCTCACGGACAATTCTGCTTCCTGTTCACAGCGTGGCGAACGAATTAGGATGTGCAACAGTCTCCGACACGCGACACAGAGCAAAGGTTTCAGGAGAAGTCGGAGGCCTTATCCTGCTACAGCCCCGGAATAAGCGGCAGGGGCTGAAAGGATCCTTGTTGTTGTGAAGTCTCCGTTGTTTGTTCAGAGATGGTATTTGCTGTAAATCTGTGCAGCGAGAGCTTGGCTCCGGTGTGTCGCGGGCTGCCAGACCCAGGCAGGCAGGCAGGCATGTGGGGCACGCAAGTCCGTCTCCATTTCTCTCTCTGCCAGCTTCCTAATTATGCCCAATTACACCTTTAACACAAGTGGGCCGCTGTGGACATTTCTCAGGGTGTGAGGTCAAGCATTTCCTGTGTCTGTGAATGACCCAACGCCAGGGGAATTGTCTTGCAGGGGGCCTCCACCGCTTCCCCACCTCCATCATTCACTCTCTTCATCTTTACAACCCCTCCTCCACAAAAGCCCAGATCCCAGACCTCCACCATTCTCCAATGAGTCAGATAACTGGGGCTTAACCTCTGCGACTTGCTGGGGCTCTCTTCTCTTGAACACAAACAAACAGGAAAAGGCATGCACCCCCCCCACCCCCGACTCCCTCACTTGCACACATGCCTTGACCATGCATGTGCACTCTCCTGCATGCAAATAGAGGTTGCACACACAAATCAGACGTGTTCTCAAAACAACAAACACACAAAATGCCAAACTCGTTGTAACTGAAACCCCAATTGGAGTTTTTGGGAAGCTTCCACCTTCTGAGTGCCGTGTCCTGCATCCTGCTCGACGCTCATCCTTCTCCAGTTACACACGTTTTCCGACTCCAGTTGTTTTTTCCCGACGGTTTGCTCCATTCCATCTTTATCCTTCCACTGTCAACACAACACCTTAGGGTGCAGCCGGCGTGGACCTGAATGCTAATTACATATCTTTTTTTTTCTAATCTTATCCAACACATGTGAGTCACGGCTCCGGCGGTAACAGCAACCCACCTCACAATGGTATAGTGTACCAACAGGTTGGGTTCCCACACCCAGTAGGAAAATAAATACTTCATAATCACCACCTATCAAAACAGGCAACGTACGCAGGATGAACCGAAAATGGTGCATTCCATGGGAAATCCATAGCGAGCAAGTACATGCTCGCTCCTCCACGCTGACATTTCAGAGACACAAGGGAGAGATTAGAAGCACATATGGGAGGGCCACAAAAACCAGGATGAAAGATGGCTGAGGGATATGGGGGTTAAGCCCCATATTTTTACAAGATGAATCCGCGGTTGAAGTGACACCACGATGAATGAATTGTCTGCAGGTAAAAATCAGTGAGTGGCTCAAGTGGGCAGGCTGGACTCGGGGTGGATGATTTATTTAACATGAAAGATCTGGAAATTGCACAAGTCACTGGCAGAGCAACCGTGTGTAGGAGGTGACAGTTCTGTAACATGTATGTTGTGGTTTTTTTGGAGTCTAGTGGCTGCACGGTCCCTGCAGGAGAAATCCAACATGCACCAAAAAAAAGAAAAGAAAAGAGCGTGAGTAAGAAGTTGTTTCTCCATGATTGAAAAAACCTCAGTTGCAAAGAGAGTCTATGTTTTGAAGATCTTTAAAAGCAGCCATCTGCCCACCCACCACCTCACACAACCCTGCAGGCCACCAGGCAGTGGATACAGTTACTGCAATGACCTAGCATTTCACTCTGCCAAAAACACAGGAGTGGAAACAAATACGAGAAAAAAGTCAGGGCTTCGTTTTTTCCTTTTTTTCCTCAAATGCTGAGTAGAGGAGTTCGGTTGTTGTTGGAGGTGGGGAAAAATGAAAGAGGTCATTCATGACAAAGAGCCAAGATATGAGGAAACCACACTTGTGTCTGAAACAGGCCGAGCAGAGGCCGAGCCAAGTCTTAGTCTCAGCTGTTGTTCCAAGCCACACATTTATCACACAGGCACTTCCCCGGCAAGCAAAGCCCCTCACAGGCGGCCTCGGAGGGGGTGCAGACTCGCTTAAGTGACTAGATGACCCCGAATACCGGAGAGTGGCAGGTCTGTGGGATGAAAGGGGACCTTGTCTTGGCCTCTGTTCGTCCATGGGACTCTAAGTGCCGTCCCACGTTAAGGTAGACTGAGCCTGCCGAAAGACACAAGCTACCTTTGCAAATATTTGTGCGCTGGATCCACATTGTGGGCCCGCGTGAAGAGGCGGAAAGCCGAACTGGGCGGAATATGGCCTAAAGCTATTAAACACACTGCGTTCTCCTCCTGCACATTCTTCACCTTGGAAAAAATGAACAGGATAGAGAAGGTGGAAGCAGTGGGTGAGAGAGAGAAAGAGAGAGAGAGAGGGAACAAACTCCTCTATACTAAAGAGCATTGTGTGTAGCACGTCGGCGGGGCTAACGATTATAGCAAAGCTTTTCCAGGTTTTCGCCATCTGTCACTTTTATGAACGGTGCCGTAGGAAATTGGGTCTTTGGGTTGTTTGGCCTGGGAATAATGAGCCACTGAAAATGATTGTTATAGATGACCTCCTGGCACTGTTCTCATATGGAGCCAATCGAGGAGCCGCTCCAGAGGCCTCCTAACAATCAGGGATAAATCAATTGGATGTTACGGGTCAGGGGCACGGGTGCCGCAGGAGGAAGCCCTGGGAACATGGTAACAATGTCTTTCCTGCCTCGGCTATGATGTGTTTCTGACAGGAAAAAGGCCCCGTGCCAATCAAAGCAGCCGAAAACATGCTTTAATGCGATACCTGAACTCCTGACAGGCGCTGCATAAAACGACTGGGGAGGTACTCCTCCAATTAACTCTCAGACAGGGGGGAAAGAAGGGGGTCTTTAATTCTGGGTGAAGTTAAGAAAAATGTGGACAGATGAGGGATGTGAGGGGAAGAAAGGGGGGGAGAGAGAGAGAGAGAGAGAGCATGTGAAGGAGGTGGGGAATGATACGGGATGAGAGGAGGGGGTTGTGTGTGAGGAAAGAGGAGCGAGGTGTGTATTCCTAAAAGCCTATCAGCGGCAACGCCAAGCCCTCTTCGGATGCCCCTCAGACAAAACAGACAAAGCACCTGATAAGGTTGATTGTGAAAAACATTCCTGAGCTGAATGTGTGTGTGCGTGTGTGTGTGTGTGTGCCGATGAGGGCACGTTGTGTGGTCAACAATGTTCACACAACTGATACCACAGAGAGTTTTGTAGGGGAAAATGTCACACAGGTAAAATAAACACAAAAACACAACTCATCGATACGGAAACTTTACTGCCGATTAAAAAAATGCAAATTTCTATTTAAACCTATTTGAAATTCTGTGATTACATTACACATAATAGTCCCACTCTCATGCTTTGTGTGTATTGAAAAAATGTTGTTGTTCTGGGACGTGTTAACGTGGCTGAAACTGGTCTTCAAACATGCGTCAGACTCGACATCCCCATGACCCTTGGGTTCAGTCTACAACCTTACATGAAATAACAATGTTAGACGCTTGAAGCACAGTATTTAAAAAAATTCCCTAAAGGGCACGTCCTCTGTAATCTGGAGTGAATTCCATTTTTAAAAGTAACCCTCACAGCCCTGATTGCATTACCATCATGGGAGATTTTTGAAGACGATTAAATTCCTGTACAACAACTTCCTGATTCTTGTTTTAAGAAGCATCCGGAACACAACAGGTTTGTTTTTACGTCTATCTAATAAAAATGATAAACCAAACCCAGAGGGCGTTGGAACCCTGGTCGGTCGTTTTCTCGTGCCGCTGCACTGTCAAACCCCAGACGTCAGGTTGGTGCGGTTCCTCCGGTCATTTTGGATTCGGTTGGAACATCCTAAACAACACTTGGCTCTCGGTGAACTTCCTGACAGTTTCCCACCTCGGGCCTTTTGCATGAGAGTTGAGGACGGCCAGTATAACCCCAGGGGATGCAAATTTCGGAGGGTTATAAATATCTGTGTGTTTTCGTGTTGCAGCAGCTCCTCCTGAGGACAGGGATGGGTTCCTTATTTCCATATCTCTCACTGTACCTGATACCACCTGTCCAGATTCTATCTCATCTCATACCTCATCTCGTTGGAGTCTTTGATCCTAGTTGACTCTCGACAACCAGTTACTGGATCTGTGCAACTACTGGTCTACTGCAACGAAATGCAATTATGAAGTAGTAAGAGAGGGAATACCATGTTTTGACTTCTTTAAACCACACCACACTGGGACCAGAGTAACCTTTTGCATTTGGAAGAAGGAGGAGGGAGCAGGTGATGAGATTACTTCTGTTCTCTTCTCTGGTTTCTTCCTCATTCTTTCTCTTTCTGTCCTACGTGCTGCTCTCCCAGGACGGTGATCGTGAAGTGAACTCATGACGTAGCCATGTTCTGTGTCCAGTGCATGATGGGAAACAGACACCAGCCCAGAGGTATTAAGGATGTTTGACGTTTTGAAAATGAAACGAAATGCGGGATTGGGGCGTTTTGAATGAGAAATTCTCCCCAGTTCGACGAGGCTTTCGAGCATTAAGTATATCAAGTTCCTCTCTCTCTCATTCTCTCGCTGGGGCTTGAGTTATGAGGTGCCACAATCACTTGCTGCATGCGGACAGCTGCCCTGGCAAACCGTCACAAGCAAGGCAGTGTACGCAGCGTCCTGCTGGAGGGAGAAGGGGGATAACTGGCCAGGACGACAGGGGTGCAGAGTTAATCCAGCATAACAATTTGATAAACACATAAAGGATTGTACGAACAAACACCTACATGCGAAGACGCTCTCTCTCTCTCACTCTCTCTCTCTCCCTTGCAGCTGGTCCGGACATGAAATAAAAAAGAGCCCTCAACAAGCTGTTGGCTTCTTCTGTCCTACACGATGACCATGAAAGACACAGATTAGAGACCAGTGTATAAATGTGCCTGTCAACAGCACATTGTGTTCGCTTCTCAGAAAAAAAGCCCATATGTTCAGTTCCCATTAGCACGGTCACTCTGACGGATCCCTATATATACACGTGTGGACGGCAGCATAAGGAGACGCATCACAACAACTTTGAGGACAGCTTCACAGGGATGTGCATATGTGGGTTTACGGACAGGAGCTGGAGGAGCAGGTTGCACTGGAAACCAGTGGCACAACATTCAATACAGTGGCGTTAAAAAACAGCAACAGATGCACAATCTGTTGTTAAAGTTGGCAGGAGACAGTAGTTCATGGTGTTTTAAAACGTACGGTAGCATGTGATACACAACAAAGAACAAATGGCTGAGTATATCCCCCCCCCCGACACCAAACTGTGCACCTCTGCAGCCATGTGTGCTGCGTCAACAATAAAACGACATTTTCTTGTCTTACAAAGTAAGTTGACAATGTGGCTGCGTCTTTTCTGAAGGAAGACGAGGGAACAATCGGCCCCCGAGCCCAGCGCCGAGCAGCAGGGAGCGTGGGCGTCACGGTGGCAGCTGTACAGCGAGATTTTGTCTAAATTTTGAGGGGCACATGCTTTGTCTTTCGATTATGTAACCTCCAAAGTTTGCTGCACGTCTCTGTCCGGCGTAACAACAAAGCCAATGACAACGCAGCGGGGCTCGAGGCTTTCCACAAGATCATTTGAAAAGAAGAGCTGATGAACTGGAGCTAAAGGAATAAAACAATTCCACTTAAAAGTCAGAAAACTGTCTTCACGTTTAAGATTTGTCTTTATCTGAAGTCTGATTACACTTTATAATGTTTGTTAATGAGAAAACACAAATTCAAAATAATAAAAACAGCAAAGTGTAGCCTCATATTTACGCCAGGGTTAAACTATTGCAAATAAATTCACAAACACACGCTCATTAATTCAGCCAGTCTTAAATGCATAGTGTGGAATGTGTGTCTTTTGATTGTGATTGTCTTTAATGAGTTGTTCTCTATAACTGTCATGACACCAAGTTATATATTTAACTATTAACTGTTAATCTGCACACTAGGGCATAAACTTCCTCGATTACATGTCCACTGCTCACATGACGTTTCCACCAACAGTCGTGCAGATGTTAGGTTTTAGACACACAGACAGTTAGACAGACAGACAGACAGACAGACAGACAGACAGACAGACAGACAGACAGACAGACAGACAGACAGACAGACAGACAGACAGGAACACTCAGAGAGTAGGAGAGAAAGTAAGAGGAGACGAGGGCTGAAGGGGAGGGCGCTCAGCACAAAGGAGAAGCCTGGATTAAGTCATGAGTGGCAAGCGACATAGGTTGGATTTTTAACGAGTGAGATCACATCCTTTTCCCTAAACAGAGGAGGAACTCATCCTCTGGTGGACAGGACGGCCGCGCTGAACCTCTGTCTGTCTGTCTGTCTGTCCGTCTGTGTGTGTGTGTGTGTCTGTGTGTCTGTGTGTGTGCGTGTGTGTGTGCAAACGGGACATCCATTACGGAACTGAGACAGTGGCATGCAGCTCTGGCCTCGCACACAGGAGGCTCCACACATGTCAGCAAGCTGCACACTAAGGGACACACAATCAGTGTGTGTGTGTGTGTGTGCTTCAACACACACTGAGTGTCAGCATGTATTGTAGAAACAGTCTTTGTTAAGAAGCATGTAGAAGCCTGTAGAAACATACTAACTGTTATGTCATGTGAGTGTTGTGTCACTGTCTGGATGAGGCAACGTTTGCGTTACGGAGCAAAAATCGTTACTTCAGCTCCTTTATGAAAACACAACCATATGGTGCAGTTCAAGTTAATACACATAAAAGAATAAACTTTAAAGACTCTTAAAAGACATGTTCAGCTGTGATTGTAATCAAAAGGTCTGTTTGGTGAACCTCCTCTGACTTAAACTTGAAGTTTGCATTTAATACTCAAACAATAAAATAGCATTTAAACAAACTTTTTCTTTGACAGTCTCAATAAGCAGTAACCACTTAATACAATGCTTTTAACTCTTGTCTGTCTCTGCATGACAACAAGGGAAAGATTGGTATTATTGCAAAAGTTAAAAAAAACTTTAAGATTATATCAATATTGAAAAAACATGGATATAGTTAGTATTTTTAAAGCAAAGAGTTCAGATGAGGTATTTGACCTTTGACTTTGGAAACTGGACAATATATTACTTTGTCCAATGTGAAATAGAAAATAGATTTCATTTAGATTTTTATGAACTGCAAACCCTCACCCCTCCTTCATTTTGTAAATGAGTGAGAATATATTCTTGTAAATTAGGGGTGTTTTGTGAATTCCCAAAATATGTAAAATTCATAACAATATGTTTGTATTAGAGCTGTGAAAAATAACGCGTTAACGCGTTATGATTAAATTACAGGATTAATTCGTTAATTTATTTTAATGCATTTAACGCATGCGCAGAAGGACCTTCCAAAATACCCACATTTCTGCCCACTCTGCACTAGTCACCGCTCTAATGCAGTCAGACGGCAGCTGCTACTCAAACAAACAAACATCACCTTCTGGATGGGAAGATCGTGCTCCAAAAAAACAAAGATGGACCATCAATAAAACCAAGGTGATATGCACACTCTGCGGGAAGTAGTTATTGTTTCACCGTAGCAAAGCCGCTTAAAGTTCCACCTCAACACGGAGCATGTGTTGGTCGGCGAGGGGCGTTCAAGCGGAATCCGCCAAATCCAAGGACACATTGTGCAAAAGAAGCGGACAGCTTTACTGTCAGAAAATGTGAAGTGAGTTTGCCTCACCAACTGGCTGAAGGAAGACTAGCTAATAGGGCCTTAAGAGGCATTAGATTGTGCCAGTGTGTTTAATTGTTGTTTGACAAAAAATAGAAAAATGCTCAACCATTCAATAAAAACAATGGCTAAGAAGCCCAAATAATGTCTGTTTGATTTAAAAAGAAAAGTAAAAAGTTGTATTCAACCATACAATGGCTAAGAAGCCCGAATTCTGTTTAGGATGAAGATTATATTAATGTTCCATATGGAACAGCAAAGATAACTGCTAAAGAACTGCTGAGTTGCAGCACCATTGTTTTGTTTATTTATGAATAAAAAAAGAAAACATGTTAAATGTATATATCTCTGTTGTCATAAATCTTTTTGTTCTCACAAAAATATAAAGAGAAAATAGGTAATGTGATTAATCATGATTAATCCATAGAAACCTGTGATTAATTTGATTAAAATTTTAAAGCATTTCACAGCCCTAGTTTGTATACATTAAATGTTAAATGCAGCTCTGTGACAGTAAAGAACTCCAGAAGTTCTGTGTGTCCAATATCCATAACGTCTTGTGTTTTACTGGCACCTTTATGTATGTAACCACAACCTGAAGTGATACTTTAGAGCTGTGCCTGAATGCATCATGGGTGCACACTCAGAGGACCGATGCTGTTCTGCTAACAAGCTACTTTCACTTTGCAGCTCACACTTTGTGCCCTGGCAACACAACGAGCAGCGCCTGCACCGGGTGTCGGCACCGAGCCTCGATCACAAGTCGCCAAAACGCACCTAATTTCTCAGGGTTAGTCATCTGGAAAATAAATAATAAAAAAACATCATAAAATGCTTTATATTACCTAATTACAAAATCACTACATAATGGAAATCTCTGGTTCCCAGTGCAGCACCTGTCATTTCACTGTTGCTAAACAAACTACTCATGTTAAATCCTCTCACACCGTCCTCAACCGTAGAAGAAGCAGCTCCGAGCCATGGATGCAAGACAGAGCTGTGGAAAACGCAGGCAGAGCTACGACTTTCCTAAAGTATGGACTCGCTGATAGATCAATCACTCGTGGAAAAACATATTTCCCATCCTGACTTTGTGTCACAGTGGAGCTTCTGGGAGAAAACTCCGGGGCTACAAGGTTCCCACTGTGCTTTTTCACTTCTGATGCTAGAAACTATTTGAAAAGATCAGTTCTTAACTTTCCTGGAAAGCTGGGAGCTCGGGGGTTGTCAGGTCCCGTCGTCTATAAATCTCCTTTCTTGAAGGAATTTTATCACTCGATCGGCCTTATGGAGACTTTATTTTTTATTTCTTAAAAGATTTATGTGAACAATATGGGCTTGTTTTTTTTGTAATGAAAAAAGACAAATGCAAAGACGCTGGAACACACCAGGAATGCAGGTCTAATCTTGATCCCTGTCACACATGTTCGTTACCTATCCATTTCAAGACTATCAATCACGCTTACTGCATAGCCCACAAGACGGAACCCACACACACAGCCCGTATACACTGCTGCCATCCCTCTTCATCTCCCACTCTCAATTCTGATGTAAAGAGAAACAATATATGAAGCCGCCCCATGTTTCTCTTCCTCCCACACACTCATCCCTCCCCTCCTTCCTGCACCCCACTTCCCAATCCCCGACCAGACGTGACCCCCGTGTGCAGAATGCAGGGGTGGAGCAGTAAAAGTCTAGGCCTGGTGAGCTGAGGGGAGATGGTGCACAGATGGAGATGCTCTCCCCTTACAAGCCACAGAGCAGGGAAGAAGAAATTAAAAAAAGATAAGAGGAAGGAAGAGAGAGGAAGGAAGAGTTAAAAGAAGAGATGGAGGGAGGAGGGGATCGAGGCCCAAAAGAGAAATAAAAACACTTGCAGCTTGTAATGGGAATTTTCCTCCCTCTTTGGAAATATTTCCTGCATGACTTTAGCTGAGTTATTCGTCCCTCTAACGCTTTCTCTCTCTCTCTCTCGCTCCCTCTCTCTATCCACCCGCATTCTACCCTCCCTCCGCCCCTTCATCACCCCTCTGCAGACTGGGCTTTCACTTTGGGGGGCCCTCCGCTTCCCTCTCGGCTGACCAGGGAGCTTTCAAGGTACCCTGATGGATGCTAATGCTGGACTCTTTCAGATCGTTTTACTGCCGCGGTCTTTGATCTGCCAGCAGGCCTCTCTCCACGGGCTGCCTGTCCTGAGAAAATGTAAATCCCCGCCTTACAGACACCTGTGAAAAAAATACAGCAGAAAGAGGGTCGGAGAAAGAAGTTACTCTAAAGAAAAAGGGGGAAATAAAGGATACAGTATTGTGACATTTAGAAAGACGACATAGTTTAGATTGCGGCAGAGCCACAAAGAATGAGATGGAAATTCTGCCGGAAATAAGAGCGATTGGCGGAAAAGAAAGAGGGGGACAGAGCTGCAGAGAAAGGAGCGAAGAAACCGAGACATGGCAAGCAACAAAGACGGAAAAGAGGAATGGGCCGCCACAAAACACAGAGACAGAAGGGACATGGATGGAGGCGAAAGAAAAGCTACAACAGCAAAAAGGAGGAAAGTTCATCTAAAGACCCAGCATGGAAGACAGGAGGAGAATGGGCGAGAGGCGAGAAAGCAGGATGGAAATAGCGGCGTAGAAAAGTTGGTAAAAGCAGAGACAGATGGACGATTTGACTCGAGGAAGAAAGAGAGAGAAAGACGGAGAGGGAGCCCAGACAGACGTATGAGGCCTGCTGCGCAGCTCAAGGGCGGATGTGTCTGTACGGTTGAAAATTTAGGAAGGAAGAAGTGAAAAAGAAAGCGTGTTGAAGGGGACTCCAGTCAGCAATGACCGGGGACAGCAGTGAAAGAGGCCTCCCCTCTCCAGCGGCAGCAGGGCCGCGCTCTGAATGGTGGGACTGCTGCTGGACAGCTGGGTGCAGCTGATGGGAGGACAGACTCTGTGGAAGAGCGCTTGTCTTCCTGCAGCCAGCTGCTGTGTCCAGAGGCCCGCAGTGACAGCACAAGGCTCAGAATTGATTGCCAGAGCTGGCAGTTCAATGGGGTGGAGGGAGTGCAGCGAGGTTGACTTCTCTGAAGTAGCACTGTACAGCAGCAGCAGCAGCAGAGCACAGCTGGCACTTACTGTATCCTCTTCCCAGAAAAAAAAACTGAAAGAAAGAGAAAAGAAACAGCGTGGAGGGGAGGGAAGAGAGATTATTGTGATCTTCTCGAGTTCTTTCATTCTGTCTCTTTCTTCTGCTCCTCCAGCCTCTTGTGGTCAGTCCTTTCTTTCTCTTCCGTCTTGTCTTCCAGTGGAGACAAACTGCATCAAGAGTATGAATGACTTTGCAGGTAAGACACAACATTGGGTTGTGTCACTGCGGCTCTTCCTGTGTGAGGCCCTAGCTGATCTCAGACATGCCCTAAACTCCGGATATTCTCCTGAGGGGCCTCATGTGAGAACACAAATGTCCCTTCGATGGAGATTCTTCTTCCAGCTCCCCAGTAAAAACTCTGGAGATCCCAGCAGGATTCCCCCCTCGGGTGACTGGGGGTATTAATGGCCCCCGACACACCTGATACTAACATCTATCCAGAGAGATCCGATCACAAGTGGCCAAGTATGAGCGTTCACACCTGATACTAACATCCGTCCTGAACGTGTCTCCTGCGACCACTTGTGATCTAAATCTCACCTCCATGTTGTTTTGGCTCGGTCCAAGTTTACAGATGTGTCCGATGTCACAGTTTGTGTGTGTGTGCGTCAGGAGGCGCTGGATGAATCTCACACATCTGCAGTGAAGACAGATTTCAGCCAGTTTTAAGAAAAGTATGTTGTGGTCAGCGTACGGGCACAGATAAGAGTAGAAAGAGGTTCAGTTCATAGTGAAAGTGGAAGTGTGATTGACCACACCGGATCTGATTCCGAGTGCGTTCACACCTACACTTAGAGCTGTCCGCTTGAGATCGGATCAGAGAACCACATGTTAATACCAAGTATGTACAAGGCCAATGTCAAAAGAGCCTTCGGTGATAAGCACCAGTGTCGTAAACTAAAAACACACGGAGAACATCCTGAAGACCTCACGTCTGAAACCGGCTTTTGAAGATGACGTATTATTGAACTCTTGTGAGGTCAAATCCAGCTCAAGGCTTAATTTGCTTTACTTATTTTATTGCTTTATTAGATTCAGAAGAAGAAGAAATATGTGTACAATTCAGTGGGTCATATCTCTGATCAACACTTGTGTTTCCTCTCGCTCCTTCATACTCCTGCCTGCACGCTGCTCTCCATCTCCCTGCACCTTCCTGTTGTCCTATCAAAACAGCCATGATCTCATCCTCATTGTGGCTCCGGATGGGAACACAACCGAGCCCAAAGTCCACAGTAGCCACAGCATCCTCCTGTCTGCATGTCTGCTCCTTGTCAGTCCGTCCGTCCGTCCAGTGTGATCGGGGCACATCCGGCCATCCTGACTCCCCGTGACTCCCCCAGGCCTCTGTGTCAGGAGGAAGGAAGGAAGGAAAGAAGGCCCTGCGGTCACACAGGAGGGAAGGGTTAGGAGAAAGGGAGGGAGGAAGTGTGAGAGGGTGTCTTAGCTGGAGCGGATCCACTCCATTGGAGGCGCTCACTATAGAGGGGCTGTTTGGACAGGGACAAGGCCAAGCACGAGTGTGTGTGTGTGTGTGCGTGTGTGTTGTGTGTTTGTACGAGTGCATCTATGGCTACAAACCAAGATCATCACAGGAAGGGAAGGAAAATTGTGTTCTGTTGAAATTATTGATGGCTCTGCTGGAAATATTCAGCGTACAGTGCAATCCATTAGTTGTGTGTGAGTCGCTGTTTGTGTCTGTGTGTGTGTGTGTGTGTGTGTGTGTGTGTGTGTGTGTGTGTGTGTGTGACTCAGTGCTTCTGTGAGTTCACTGCTCATCAGAGAGTGACTGCTTACCTCAGTGGAAAATCAACTGAGTCATCATGTTAAGTGACTGCGATGAACATGGAGGGTTTAACACCTCTTTTTTCACAGCCGACATACAAGTGCACACACACACACACACAAACACACCTATACAAACACACACTTCATCTTCAAAAGCTTTCATCCAGTTCTGTGTGGGAGAACTTGTCTGACCTGTGTTCGAACCATGCAACGAACAAACGGCCCGGAACGTCGCCACCTTGCAGATTTTGCTGAGCGGTCTCATTTTCAAAAGCCGCATTTGACACCTGCTGATTTAATCTTTAACATTTCTGCAAGAAGGAAAATGGAAGTTTGTGACGTCTCGCCCCAGCAGCTGATCTCTTCTACTCTCAAGCATTTGTTGCTGGAGAGCCGGTCGGAATTAAAGTGCACCGGAGACCGAGTTGGAAAAAAGACATTTCCTGGTGCGAGGGAAGGAGGAGGAGGAGCGGCTGGGAGGAAGCTCAGGCACACAGGCAGCCGGCGTCCACCTACTTCTCTTCCCCGCTGCTGCAGGTGCTGCTGCTTCTGTTTGGATCCCTGGAAGGTAGGAGCCGGATGCGGCCTGGTAATCGAGGAATGGCTGGCAGCCATGCTTGGAGCACGCTGCTGAGGAGTCTCTGGGAACTGCACTTAACCGGTCTGAGGCTCGACCTGTGATTGGATCTCAAAATCGGGAAGTGCAATTGTTGTGGGTGGTGCATATCGTGCATGTGTAAATAGAAAATTTGTGATCAGGTGTATCTCGGGTGGAGGGAGGAGGGGGGGGAATCCAGTTGGTGGAAGGCTGGCGTCGGCAGCTGATCACTTAAGACGCCATGATTACAGAAAGAGAGTACAATGCCATTTCTTCTTTTCAAGGAACAATAAAAAAGTTTATGACACCTTTACTGCGTGTGCAGCATCCGAATGAAAGAGAGAAAACCGAGATTAGCCACATTCTTTTCCCAACATGTAGAGCAGCCGCCCACTGCATTGTGTGCTTTACAGTTGAAAGTTAAACCATAAATCAACACATCACTTCCTGCACGGGGTCATTATTGTTTTATTTGATTTATAATTTCTCTGTGTTTGTTCCCTGTGTGTTCAGCTGATAAGACTTACAGTCGGGGCTGGAGACACCCACACCCTTAGCTGCCTCTTGTTCAGCTTACTAAAAATAAGCGGTGAAGTAATGTGAAAAACACTGCTCTATTTACATTCTGGTAAGTTACAGCCTCCACGCTGCCGGCCTGCACTGTTGAATCTGGGCTAAATGACTGAGGGGGAATTTCGCTGCATGTTTTATTATTTTTTTTCCTCTGGCAGAGCGGACACGGGTGGGGTGGGAGGGGGGGGGAGGAAATGGTGAGAAAGTTAGAAGAAAAAGAAAAGGGAAGAATTACAGAAGAAAAAACCGACGGCAGGAGGTTTCAGTTGCCTCCGGAGAGAATATTGTGTTTTTAAGAGATGAAGGTGGAAACCAAATAGTCTCACAAAAAAGAAAAAGGAGAAAGAAATGAGAGGATATGCCAGAGATGACGGAGCGAGATGACGGTGGCGGAGACAGACAGCTGTCACCACCACCCGTCGGACGTGAGAGTGTGTGTTTGTGTGTGTACGCGCTGTGACATCCCATTCCTCCCTAATAGCCACAGGGAGGTGGAGGAAAGAGATAACAGACACCGCTGGGCCCGACGGCAGATACAAATCGCCCTGGCTGAATTTATGAATGATTGGGATCGGAGGGGGGCACGTGGACGGATGTGTCCGCCCGGGCTCAGTCCCCCGCCTGCCATCACACACATCCCTACTTTGACGACACCGGCGTCCTCGAACGCGCAGAGCGTGGGCGGGCGGAGAGGGGACACAGAATGCCACAGTCACAAAGCAGCTGCTGTGTTTGATGACGTAGATTTGTTGCATATTTTTTGGGGTAAATACCAGCTAATTTTTTTACCCCCCGGTGCACACATCACACATGCACGTACGGCTTTTTGTCCCACGGTGACTGACTATAGCTCGACACCAAAACAATGCACTCGGCTGTGAAGGTGTGGGCGTGTGACCACAGTGTACAAGACTAAAGAGGCACAACTAATTAAAAGTGCCAGAAAATGACGAGGTGGGATTTTCTCCTCTGAGCTCAGATGTTACAGTAATGCTGTCAGAAATTACAACTACGGGAAGTCTTCTATGCATCATTAACTGTAAAAATGAAATCACAAAAAAAAAGTATTTCTTTAATGTGATTAATTTGCATGATCTCCTTGTTTCTGCAAAGACCTGCAGATTGGGGTTGTGCACAGGGTTTTGTAAACGTGCGTTAACCTGCTAAAGAAAGGTCAATGACTCCTTTCCCATTGCCAGTAGAGGAGTTTACCTCTGTTTATTTTTCCCTGGTGAGTCATCACAAAATGAACTGGGAACCACTGTTCATGTTCATCTTGCACAATGAGAGAAAAATAAATAATTAGATAAATATATCCCTGTTGCACTTTGTTTCCGAGATGTAATAACGTTTAATGTTTAAAACTAGCCAACGCCTGGAAGTTCAATGCGCGTCGAACAATAAAATGTGCACAGTAAGAATTGTGCATTGCCAAAATGAAGAAGAAGAAAATAATATGTGCGTAATGTTTCTAAAGAATTGTTGTTTGTTACGTTCTGTCGCCCTTGTGATGGACAGGCGACCTAGGGCGTTTACCCCGCCTCTCACCCAATGTTCGATGGGACCGCCTCCCCCCTGCTGTGACCCTAAAAGGATAAACAGTAAAGATAATGGATGGCTGGATGATAAGAAGGATGTATGGATGGATGGCTACAATATAAACTCTCCTCCAACCACTGAACATTTGAACATTTGCACTAGACTGTATTATCCCACCTATAGTGCATTCATATTTAAATATATATTTATCTTGCTCATAGTGTATTCATCGTTCTTATATCATGCTATACCTCTTAATACTGTACTATTCCATATATATTTCCTACTGTACATATCTTATTTATTTACATAGTCCACTTTAAATATGCACAATACTCTGCACTTTTACTGCCTTTACTTTTTTTGCACTTCTGGTTAGATGCTAAACCGCATTTCGTTGTATAAGTACTTGTACTGTCCAATGACAATAAAGTTGAATCTAATCTAATCTGATTTCATCTGAATGGTGCACTTGGCTAACATGGTAAATTGCTGGATGACACAACCTCTAAAACTAATCCTTGCTTCTCTGGTAAAATGTTTTCCACAATCAAACCACACGCTCCTGATAACGTGATATATAGAGCGAGTTGTTTGGATGAGAGCTGCCCTGACAAGCTCAGATATGTTGTGTGTCTTGTTTTTGATAGATGCTCGATGGATTACACGAGTTTCTTTTGAAAACACGGGGTTGTATCTGTGGCGTATCCGATGACTGACAGATGATCTCACTTACATCGGGTGATGTTATTTTAACCGACTTATCTAAACAAATTTGTTATGAAGTTCGTAATAAGGGTTCTACCTCGTGTTCTCGTCACAGTTTGTTTGAAGCACATGATTCAGATTTAGGATTTCTAAAAATTCCTCCTCTCTATGATCAAAGAGCATTGAAATCCAGGGATTAATTTGTTTCTTGGGTATTTTCCAGAAACAGCGTCAACTGATAGAAATGTTTGCAGCGACAAAGTTTCTAATCCTAAATCTCGAAGTAAGACAATTTGTGACAAGGGTGGCGAAACAGGAGAGCAAGTTACGTGCAGCATGAATATCTTACAAGATCTCCCTTTAAGCTGGAAACGATTTAGAAGGTCTTGGGTGAGTAAAATAATCGTGTAACACAGCCATGATTAAGCCACTTTGGGAGAGATGGCGGGCAAAGTGGTTCGATGTGGATAACTCCGAACTTCAAATCATTCCGTCTCTACTTCATCTATCACTTCTCGGACATCTTTTAAATCAGTCCAATGTGACAGCAGGCACGGTGGCTGCTGGTAAAGCCAAGTAACACCCAACCAAGCTGATGATGAAACAGAGCATGGACTCAATCACGTATCCCGCCGCCCCGCTCACCCTTCCCTCACCTCCCAAACCTCTGATGGGGGGAAAAAGAAGTAAAAGGAGCTTGTTTGCATCTTATCTGCAGGAAATAGCATTAGCCAAAATTGGACTCTTGGGTTGGGTCTTGAAAGGGATGGCATGGCTCGGGCCATCATTAGTCCTGTCCCCCGACGTGCGGCCTGCCTCTGATCCAGAGCCAGGGCTGGGCAGGAAGGTAGAAGCTGGGCAGGAGAGGGTCTGCAGCCCTGGGTGGGCTCCACCACTTGGGCCTGGCTAATGGTCCCGGTCGACCATCAGGCTGGTATGTCGGTATGCAGCCGCCACTGCTCGGGCCGGCAGGGGATTTTAAAAATCGACTGGGGGGCAGACGACTGTAAAGAAGCGAGAGCGGCGACCCTACCCACCTCGTCACACTCGCTGCCACGATCACTGACCATCCACTTCTCATCTTCCCCATCTCTGACTGAAGCGAAGCCAACAGAGCATGAACTGCAGTAAGTTAGTTCTGCTTGGAAGGGTCTAATCTCGGTGCTTTTTTTGTGTCAATGTTTCCATGTTTCCTCCTTCTCAGAAGAAGAAAAACAGTCTTTCTCAGCTCGCTCACATCCCACAATGCCCTGCACTGCTACCAAATGAGAACGCAGCTTTTTCCCAGCAGTTTCCACAATGACAGCTATTTTTCCCATGCTCTCTTTTCAGAAACCCTATTTGGGGCATAGAGGACATCAAACCAGTTGAGAATGAAAAAAAAATAACTCTTTGAGAAGTCAAGGAACGAAAACGTAAATTTAACAACACTATTGTTTATTTTTTCAAGTTTTCTTATCAACTTTCTCCCAGCATAACTCTTTTATTTTTTATCTGTGACTATAAACTGAAAGTGTGACATGATGCTTCCTGTGCTTTAACAAACAATGAGCTAATCGAAAAAGCAGAGCGCCTGTATTCACGGCTCCTTTTGTGACCAACGTGTCGGGGTAAATGTTCATCAGGCCCTCAGGCAAACACACAACAGGCAAACACACAACCGGCCATTCAGGCTAAGGGCTGTGTCAGTTACAGAAGCATATCACCTTTGCTCCGAGTATTTTGTTTACGACACAAGCCTCCACTGCTCACACAGCTCTGGGGCAGCGGGCGGCATCAAACCCCCGACGGAGAGCCAAAGACAAAAACGATCAAAGACGCAGTGTCAAGTGTCTATTGATGGGACACTCGAGTGCTCCCTATCGTACTGTAAAAATGTTGTGATGTACAGTGAAGCACGAGGGGTTGAACAAAAACAGGAAAGGCTCAGAAATGTATATTCTATAAGAGCCTTTTGATACTAAAAACAAGAGGGTTCTCAGAACCAGACGAAAGGCTGTGACACCACAAGGCAGCGAATACTTGCCCGGCTTATCACAGGACTACTATTAATACCAGCGAGACTTTGTCCCTCTGTCCCCTGAGGGAAAAAGATGGAGGAAGTCATCGATTCTTCCCACCATAATCTCTGGGAAGGACAGACCTTGCCTTTTCCCTTTTGGGTGACGAGGGTTATTATTCTACAGTTTTGAAAGGCTCCACACAAGGGCTATTTCTGTGTCTCAGTGCCGGGCGAGTCGGAGCCACAGCAGCGCCAACAAACAGGCGTTGTTATTGCCTCGCAGCACTGTGGCCTTAATCTCTGAGGATCGCTTGATTCGCTAGAACCTCTGTCCATCTAAACACATTTGGTAAATACCCTCCTGTCCAGAAAAATAACAGCTTTGGTCGTCTCTGCAAATGCCAGCAACCTACGACTAGCTAACACGGACCTCTAGTGGCAGTGTGAGTAACCACAGGCTTAGCTAGCATTATGTTATAAAAAACCGTCAGACCTCGTGGTTAATGTCAAACATTCACGGATAAAAGAAAACAAGTATTGATTTCATTTTTTCATCCAGTCCATTCACCCAAGCCTCGCGCTAATGTGGACGTTTGTGCTTTATACCAAGTCACCTCGCGTCATAATTTATTCGACTGGTGGAAGTCGCCCAACAATAAAACGTAACTATGAGTCGTAATGAGGTGTTTGCACAGACGAACTGTGACCTATACTGGAGGACAGTTCAAAACAAGTCACATTTATTTATTGTACTAACCTACAAGTATCGCTTATCACTTTTTCTTCGCTGTGTGTAGCAATGTACCTCTGAAAGAAGTTGATGAAAATTGTCTAAAAAGTCTAATTTTGGTAAAAATCTTGAAGTTATTCACTTTGACACTTTGCCTGTGAAATGGATGGAAACACAGACAGAGAACCAGACTGATGGATTCGCATGCAGAGCAGCTGCTACAGCAGGTCCTGACAGCGGAGACGGTGGGTTGGAGGACAAACTGCACAGTGGTTGTTACAGGATGAGGATGAGAGGAAGACGCAGGCTGCATCTGTGAGTGCGTTGGTGTGTATGAGTGTGTGTGTAATTATCAATGCACGTGTGTGCTTTGTGTTGGAACACTCTTCCTTTGGCAGGAGACAGCACTAGGACTGCCTGTGTGTGTGTGTGTGTGTGTGTGTGTGTGTGTGTGTGTGTGTAGATCTGGAGCAGTTAGAACAGCAGTAAAGCAGATGTTTCCTCTGTTTGGCCCTAGAACATGAACATGAAGAAAAACAAGGGCCTAACCTAGAAGAGGAAGCTCGTACTCAAAGTAATCATCACGTTTAATCTCTAATACATATACGATAAGATACAAAATATACACATTTTACATCTTAATATGCAACTGACACAATTCACCAGTGACAGATCATCTTATTTTCACCACCAGGGATTAACATAAAAGCAGAGTTATTGATTACACCAGGCATTTGGAAATATGATTTGCCTTAATATCTGTACACACGCACACACAAACACACATCAATATACATCAGGGATCATAACAAATGGTTTATTAAGTCTCGATGATATTTCATGCGGCGCAGTTTACTTATTTCATGTTTGCTACAACTGATGCAGGAAAATTAACAAAACAGATATTTTGTCTATACTAAACTCACAATAAAGTTTTAGTGAAATAATAAGTGGAGCTGGTGGTTATGTAATAATTGTGTATCACCAATAACACAGACTAATGCAGCCACCCTATCTACAACTAATGCTTATTGATAAGCACTTGTTGAAGGTGAACTTTCTACTGAGCATTTTACATAGCTGCAGTATATATATAAGAAGCCAATTATTGCATATGTAGAGCTGACTTCTTACACAGCAGGAAACACTCTGTTAAAGGTGTGGATCAACCAGTAAAAATGAGTCAGCGTGTTGTTTGTGAATGAATATGCGTGAATGTGGCTGAGAACCGCTGTATGACTGGAAAGTGGTGCACGGCAAAAGACCCACTGAGCTCCACCTCTGTCTTCATAGACCCATGTTAGGTCAGCTGTGAGCAGCAGGGCAGCTGCACAGTGCTAATCCCAACAGGCAAACGTTGTGAACACAAGTGTTGTGCTGCTGCTGCTGCCGCTGAACGGCCAACCACATGTCAAAAGTGTCGAGTCACCCTTAGAGCGGCCACTTGACCCAGGAATGCTCTCTCACACTGGAATACACTGTATGCTTATGTATTTCAAAGCCTGTGGCCCCAATTAGCGTTGAGAAAAACGTTTGAAGAGATACAGTGTGAAACGAGTGATGAGGATATGTTTCCTAATGTACACGGGGGGATAATGAAAGGTGAACTGGTTTATCAAACTCCCTTACAGAATAATTTAAAGTTTTTTTACCTCTTAAGAGACACAACCAAAACTGTATTTAAACATATACTATTTACCTACTATGTATGTAAATATAGCACCCTCATATTTTCAGTTTGAGAATAGGTTTTGATCGTTTCTGCCTCAGGGACCTTAAATCTTGACAGGTGAAAATAGAACTAGAAGTAACTTAGCCTGGGGGAAATGAACACATGGTTAATCATCTCCATCTCAGCTATCTATGGCCAAAATGGGCCTGAGTTTAGCAATACTTCCCACCTGATAGAAACAGATCGATATCTGCGCAACAATGGTAGGAAATAGTGTTTAAAAATACTCATCATCTAACACAAGAGGAAGCAAGTACAATGCAAACAGCATCGGACCAAGGACAGACGCCTGGGGAACACCGCAAGGCAGAGAGTCAGTGGATGAGGCATAATTATGAACTGGAACTGAGAAAATGTACAAGGAGAACCAGTCCAAAGAAGATCCAGAGGTGCACCCACCCCAAATGCCCAAGTCTCTAAAGAAATGCTATAATCCTGTAAGTGTAATATAGTTGCAGAAGAGGATGTCAACATGGAATAACACTAGCCAATTGAAAGCGTATTAAAAAACCTTTAGAGTTACACCTAGGTAGTAAATAACATGTACCCAGAGTATCCAAAATGCTACCATCGTGTCTGCACTGATAGTGGAGAGTTGATAATAGTTGCTATATATAAATAAATGATAAACAAATGCGTATTGTTTTCATTTCAATTGCAAAATTAACCTTATGTTCACTGCTTTTAAAAGGAGATTATTTTAATATAGTTGTCCAATTTATGTTGACTTGAACATTTGAATTAAACGCTATAATACATATTGAAGATCATCTTATCATTATTATATGTGGCATAGCAGCATATCTTAAAATCTTAATCAAGTCAAAAGCAGGTCTTGCAAAAGAGATTCATCAAGTCAGGGTCCTTTCCTCTAACCTCACGTCTGTTAAAAAGCACAATGCAAGACTATTGTAATGCACCCTGTCAGTGCAAAATAGGTTTTGATTAGCAATTTAAAAAGTAAATCAGTCATTGTGCACAAGAAGATAGCGATAGAGAAACCACCTAGAGCTAACGTTTACAGGAATCCGCGCCTGTGGGGTTTCAGCGGCAGAGAAAGACACAGTCGCGGTATCATATCACTGTGATACTGAAATTGACAATAACAAGGTCAGTAATAGATTATTTGCTGACCTTTACCTGAACTGAAAGCTACTTTTATTTCCCTCTATCAGGAAAACATACACCTGCCGATGGCCTGAGAGCAGATTCACAGTTTGCCAGTGGAGCACAGCGTGCAGCAAACGTCAACACCAGCACAAACTGCAGGCAGTGTAATCCCAGCAACATTAGGTTTCATTTCTAAAGTAAGATCACTTAAGAGAGCAATGAGCAACAATTTCCACTACTCCCTCGTGAAGTCTTTTTTTTTCCCTTCCTCTTTGACAGAAGACGACTTGAAGCAAGCAGAAGAAAAACTTTTTCAGGCTCCTACACGAGACAGACAAGCCAGCAAGACTGGTTCCAATCAAAACAAAACTACAAGCCCAGCAGTGCTATGATCTATTGTTAACTGAGGTGGTGGCATCTATAGAGCATCTGGAGGCATTTCCCCAAAAATATGATTAATTTATCTACTGTAATGTATCATCCTTAAGCCCATTTCTGCCACAGGTCCTGTGAGTTGTTATGACGACCTTGAAAGACTCAGAGTAATGACTTACTCACTCCAAATAACGATTTAGTGTCCCCAAATACAGACTTTCTATCTCTAAATAAAGACTTAGTATCTCAAAATAATGTCTTAGTATCTCAGAATAACAACTAGTGTCTCAAAATAACGACTTAATATTTTTAAATAACAAACTAATATCTCCAAATATCAATTTTGTATCTAGAAATAACCACTAGTGCCTTTAAAATAATGACTTAGTATCCCAAAAAACATATAGAGTCTCAAAATAACAACAAGTCTCATCAAATCAACGACTAGTGGTTCAAAATAAGTAAATAACTTAAAAAACAACTTAATATTTGAAAATCATAACTTAGTTTCTCAAAATAACAATTAATAGTATTATTAATTTTAGTGTCTCAATTTGGAAAAAAATACGGTATCTCATAATTTGGATTTACTATCTCATAACAATGACTTACTTGATCATAATATTGACTTTTTTTATCTCATAATTATCTTACTACTTACTTTCTACTATGCAACTTACTTTCTCATCATTACGATTGCCTTTTTCAATCTCATAGTTTTGATTTAGCGTTTCTCTTTTTTCTCTCACTGGCAGAAATGGTCTACACACTTCCGCTTCAACAGACCAGAACAAGAAACGCACAGCTTGACTCGTGTCTGTTCACACACATCCAGCGACGCATTCAAGCCATGTTAACACAAGCTAGTGTGGCTTGAGGAACCAGCAAGTTGAAGCCCAGCTCAGATGAATACCTGCTCACATGAATCATCAGCCAACGTGATCACAGTGAAAAAAAACACAAATATAATCCCTCTTACCTGAGATCACCTTCTGAGGCTCCTGAGGATAACCTCCCCTGACGGGATTCGGCTCCTAGGAGACATGAGACAAATAAGATGTTGAATGAAAGAGGTCAAGTGAGGTGTGAGAACAGGACAAATTATTTCAGGTAAATTGCTTTTAATGACACTTAAATAAGCTCCAACACATTCTGAACAGTTTTTATTAATTGTTTATTTCATGCAAGATGAACATGTCTTCTTCTACATCCTCAGATGAACCATAGCAGATTTGTCATAATATGATTATTTGTATTTCCTCTATATCAAAATTACATTCATGGGAGTTGTGGGTGCTGATCTCCGTCATGGCAACATCCTTTACAGAATCACTTCCACATTAGCAAGTTGTCTTTAAAAGTAAAAGCACAGCGTTCGTCTTGTTGCTGTGATAGTCTCTATCGGGCCCGAATACAGAGCTTTTACTTTGGAAAGCTGTGGTTGTGTGTCTGAAGATTGTGTGCATTGCCCAACAAACTTCTTAAATATGTAATGAACAAAATAACACATCATTCAGACTTGAACAAACCACAAACATGAACAGTGATGAAGCTAATTCAGTTTTATTTATTATCTATAAACCGTCATCATGGATAAACCAGGTAGGATGAACTCAGTTTTCACAAATTTCACTCTGCAGCAAAAAATGTTCATAAAAAGATCTGCACACAACATCCAACACATTAAAAAAACAGCCATTTCCAAACAAGCAGGTTTAGAACCAGTCACATTAAAAGAAAATGGAACATAAGGACAGAAACTGCATTAAATAACCACTCTGCTATTTCTGTTAGGGTTATACACACTTGAGGCCTTGTCACTCATCACAAAGACTTGGATGGGAGGAGCGGATTATTCCACAAAGGAGCCAACTGACTTTATTATAAATCTCCTTCCTATCAGGTGTAATCAGGTGTAATCTCCTGCTTCCCCCCCCCCTGGGAGCTCATCTTATGTGAGGGACGCAGCAAAGCTCAAGCGTCCTTTCACCACGACGGGTCAGAGAGCTAGCTTCACTTCCGAAAAGGTAAAGCCTCACCCCCTCCCTCTCTTCTTCCCTCCCTCCCCCCCTTCCCGCAGAACTTCATTTAACGGCAGGACAAGGTTGGATTCACTCCGAGCGACCACAAGGAAGTGGGAGAGGAGCAGAGGGGTGATGGAGCGGTGGGTGGGGGGGGGGTGGGGGGGGGGTGGAGGCGAGGAAGTTGTAGCATGAAAGCCAGTGAGATGTGAAGTTGTCAAAACACATATTCCCTTTTTTTTTCTCACACAAAGTGACTAGAGTGGGAATACAAAGCATGTGAAAGGGAGAGAGGTTTGAATTACAGTAGATCCCTCAATCTTTAGAAGTCAGGAAACGGGATCAGATGAATGATGAGCAAGACATCCAGGACTTAAGATCCTGCATTGTTCTGAGATGGCATTTTAAACGTCTTCCATTATCCGACCTTGTGTTTGAAACCTGAGCTACTGTCGGAGCCCATCAGTTACCTGCCTCGGCATCAACGGCCGGCGCAGGGCGATACCAGGAAACATAATTCAGTGGAACACAACTCGACTACAATGTTTGCCTTGGAACCCGAATGCAAACCAGTCGGATTGTTTCAGTGAATGAATGACAAATCATAACAACTTGCAACTTCTCCTTTTTCTATTTGCTGTTATTTCCCTCTCTCTCTCTCTCTCTGTGTTTCCCTGTCGGTCCACCCAGGAGTTTGCTCAGAGCGCTCTACCAGCTTTGAGGTCTGCGTCTTGTCCTGAAATGACAGCAGCTGCTGGGACGGGCCACACCGGGAGCAGCCCAACGCTTCAGTGGAAGGGGAATCTCCCGCTCTGAACAATGCCACACTCATTAGTGCTTTAAAGGAGCCTCTTCTGGGCCCCCTCAGTCCCGGAGCAGGAGATACAAACAGCTGCATTTTATCAGGGTATTAGAAAGTTGCTCTGGCGAATGTGCTCGTCTTGTTACGCAACGCTAACAGCTCATCCAGGTGGGTGACAACAAAGAGACAAGCTGGGTGCAGGTAGAGTCTCAGACCTTTTCTGGCTCCCTAATCTCTCCATTCTGACACACACTTTGATTTGTGAGTCAGTCCAAAGCCTGAGTAAACAGCCCGTCCTGTCGCCACCCAGGGAAAGACTGCAAGTAACTTTCAATCGACTCTTTGGTCTCCTCAGGATTTGTTCAAGGTGGTTCATTTATCTTTTCAACCCCCGGGTTAATTGAAAACAAAATTCGGTTGATTGGCAGACCACAGTGTTCTCCCCGCTCCTCATTGTGGAGCTGGTTGTCTGAGGCCTGTTAAGAATCTGCCCTCTGTGTTTGCCCCATCTCGAGCATGAGCAGACAGATGTTCCCACACAGGTCAGGACACACACACAGACACAAACACACACACAGAGGAATAAATGCATTGAAAACACACAATCATACAATGTTAACAGAGATGTTTCACATCATCAAAGACAAGAGCGAGACAATGACGACGGATAGTTTGCCATGAGGTAAAGACAGGTGAGAGGAGAGTGAGAGGAAGGAGAGACGCTGCAGGTTCAGAAAAGGACAAAGCAGTGGATTCCTGTCCTGTTTTTGCAAGTTAGTGTCGACATGCATCAATGCGTGTGTAGTTTTCTGTCTGTGTCCTGTGTATGTGGTGCTCAGGACAAAGAAGACAATCATCCTTCTGATAAACATAATCATATCACAATTAAGAAGAAGTGAAAATTATATTATTTTAGAGTCAAACTAGTAATTTTCCAAATAGCAGAGCAATGGAGTTCTAGCAGACACAAACACGAAGGTGTAAGTGGTGCATTTTGTAGTCGACTACTTTCAGTAATCACACAGTAATTAGTATTTATGTTGCTTTGGTGGTGGATGTGGGATTGACTCTAAAACTACAGTGTCCATGTCTGTAGCATTGAATGGAAATGTCACACATGTTACACACAATCAGACTCACTCATTTGTTTTGAAAGTTGTTGGAGATCTGTTGCATATAGGAATAAATAGTCTGCATTAATTACAGCCAATTCAATTCATTCACAAATCCATTGCTGAATTGAATCGCTGGTTATTACTTCTTATTCCATTTTTTCTCACAACAGCAACTTAGCAAAACTTCTCCTCAGGTTAAAATCCACCCTCATTAGTGTCTGTGTAAAACAAACAATGCCTCTATTGTTCTTACGATCCCTAAATGAACCTGAATGGCAGAGGAGCTGTATGGATGGGTCCGACGATGCAGAGAGCAATAGTGTCACATGGAAACAGAATGGGAGAGACGGAGGGAAGCCAGGGGAGACAGACGGAGGGAGGTGAAGAAGTGATGGAGTAAAAAAGAACATGGAGTTCACGGTGATAATAGCAATAAATCCGATGTGCTGTGACCCCACACCGAGTCCTGCAGTGTCTGTGCATTCCGCCCCGATTCCTCACAGGCTCCACTTAAGACGTGAAACCTGTGCTGACAGCTCAACTTGCTGACCCCCGTGACCCCGGCTATCCCTTCCCCCTGGGGTGGGACACCAGCGGAGAGAGGAAGTGCCACGACCAGGGAGGTGAGAGGTCGATTCAGAATATGCATTTCGAATGTGAGGGAACGAGATGGATGGATGGTTGTGACAGTTGTGGAAGCAACGTGTTTTCACAAGTCAAAGAATCTCAAATAGGTATTTTTTCTGACTGTGTATGACAAATGTGTCTTGTTGAAACAACGGCGTAGCGACAAGGAGACAAGCGGACAAAGGACCTGACATGATTAATTATCAGTCAATAAATAAAGAAAGGAGGAGAACGTAGTCAGACTTATTTAATCCTGACTGACTCGGTACAGAATAGACTCAAATTGATCCAGTTCATTATTGTTGTCGTTATAAACACTGCATCTCTGCAGAGACCTGAACACTCAGATATCTTTATGACACCCAATGTGAGAAACATGACATTCGAGGTCAGTGGGTTGTGATATTGGCTTCGTTTCGCCCTGAGGCTGGAGCAGACTGATTGTATGAGGAGATCCAGGGTGGTGACAAACAAATATCTTCACACTATCAGTCTGACCTTATGTTGGGGGTAGGGGGGTTAAAGGGCCATGAGCGACTTGCGGTGGAAGCCCCAGACCTGGTATTAAGAGTTTTCTACCCCGTTGCATCTATTTTCAGGGTTTGCTTCAGGTTTCAACAACTTGAATATAAGACCCTAGAAAGACCATAATCAACGAAAGGTGAAACCTAGAATCTGCTTCTCCTGCCCCGATAAGCTGGCAGATGCCTTATTCATGTCGGGAACCTTTCATATAGAAATCTGAACTGATTACAGCCCAAACAGACTATTTAAGACCTAAAAGGTTATAATTTAATATTTTTTAACGACTTCTTAAATCGCTACCTAAGATAAAGAAGTCTTTTCCAGATCCACTGAAACCCTGGTTTTCTCTTGATACTCTAGATCTTCTGTCGTGGACTTGTCTTTGCTTCATTCGACGTGTTTACCTTCTGCAGATGCAATACAATCTAACCCGAACATTGATATTAGACGTTTCGAACACTTCGATTAACGTCCTTCTCTGAATGTTGAACTGACAATATTCATTCCCTTCTCTTGATTTGTTTCGTTTCAGGTTGTAGAATGTGTGCCAAATGTTTTTATTCTCTTTTGTGTGTTGTCTCGTTAAACCCACAAGCCATTATCAGCTTTATGCTACAGACCAACAGACCTTCAATCAATGCCTGTCAAAGTAAGTGGACGTACCTACCGGGACAGCCAGTTGCAAAGTCTGTTTCATGTTTCCCTACGACTTTACGGGCCTTCTTCTTTCTCTATTCAACCCCCAGCTGTCACGGTTTTGGCAGCAGGCGCAGGCACACCTCTAACGGTGGAGGATTCCAAGCCAAACAAGGCTACCAGAGAAAACTCGTCTTTCCTTTTTGTTATTTCTCTTAATGCAGTGTCTCTTTTAGGGAGCAATCTGTCGGACATGACGTTTAATGCAGTGCACATGAAGCTCAATAAAACTTTTACTGCAGGCTGAAATTCAAGGAATGCTTTTTTGCCCTATTTTGAGCAATAAGTTAATAAATATTATTCAGGTCAGACAACTAATTCTCTAATTAGTCTTTTAAAGTGGATGCATCAGAACCAGGATATGTTTGCATACCTCTGCATTTGTTGTGCGTCTGTCCATCCACCCTCCCACCCCTTCTTATAACTCAAAACAAAAACACACTTTTACCTCTAATTAATACTCTTTTATTAAATCTTTACTGAATATGTGTATATGTGAGTGTGAGTTTGGCAGATTCAAATTCAACTTGTAGTTTTGGCGGAGGTACAACCAACTGCAAGGATGTAATTCTATTCTAACTCTATACCTTTGAACTCTGGCTCTCTTGAAGACTACTGATATACAAAAATTGCAACACAACTTCAGAACTTCATGACCATCTCTTTCTTACTGATCTTACCCTGTCATGAAAATATTTCTCAAGCAGAAGCTTTAACTTTAAGATCATTCTGCTTATTCAGGATCTGCTTTTGAGCTCTTTTCAGAGATATTTCAAGGTAAACGTTGCAAAATCTCTGCTGGTTAACAATTCGGTTTTGTTTAGTGGATTATATCATCCCTCATATTATATTATCCCTCAATCCCACCACTTTCCCACACTTTCAATAAGGTATTAATGGCGATACAGTCACCCTAATATGAGTTGCTTAAAAGTTTTGGAAAGATGACTCATGGGGAAGGTGTGGGAAATGCAACACTGAAAGAAAGTATATGATGCAACCTCGCCAACACAGTATTAACTTTATGAAGTAACCGAAGTATATAAATTCAAGTGGAATGTAGTGTTTGCCAAAACATGGTTGGGACCTTAACCCTCTCCAGCCACTGTTTGAGCTCTGAGCTACTCCTCCACTTGCAATAAATATTGTTGGTCTATTTTAAATAAGTTGCACTGTGACCTAGAACTTCGTTACAGCTGCCAACATTAGCGACATTGATTTATTAACATAAAGAGCTCTACATTAAATACATCTTCCAGCTGAGGAGTAGAGCCGACATGCATATAATGTTGTATAGTGAATGTTAAACAGACATCAGATTCATTTTTCAGTCTTAAAATATCTTTCATGCCCAAAAGCATGACTCTTATTCCTCTGTCTCTGTCTTTCTCTGTCTTTTACACACTGAATAAACGGAAGCCGAGTCTGGGGCCACATTCTTGCCCTTTCCACACTCAATTGCCAACACAGCACGTGGCTTTGTGCTGGCTTCGCCGATGGCTCCTTTTAGAAGTTCTTAATGGGTCACACACACAATATACTTTGTGTTACCGAGCAGTGAACCTCCACTGAGGGGATCGGGGGTGTCACCAAGGTTCAGGTGATTGAGAGGGAGAGAGGGAGAAGGAGTGAAAGAGACCCACAGGGTTGATGACATATCGGGCCGGGGTTCGGACATGCAGACCTACCGGACACTCCGTGTGTTTAAATTCAGATGAGTAATAATTATAGTTACACAGTCGAGGATTTCATCGTATTTAGATCTTTGGAAAATGGCCGTCTAGAAATTATAAAACTGTTTTATGATAAACAAGGATATTAACTGTCAAACCACTTCTGACACATGGGGTTACCCAGACAAGTTCTTCAGTTTGTGGCAAAGGGGAAAAAAGAACGGTGGAAAGTTTGAAGTAGTAGCAGCTTCTCTAGAAAAGTCCTGGCAATATATCACCACTTCAAAAATTCAAAAGAAATAAAGTCAGACTTCAAGACTGGTTTTGCTTTTTCATTTGAATTTGGCTTCAACCGTTTCTCACTGCAGTGTTCAGTAGCTCATTTGCATCTGCCACAGCAATGTGGCTGATAATGGTAGTGATGGGTTAGATTAATAAATAACATAGAATTCACAACAAATATGCATTCAATGTACATTGAAGGGAAAACTACACATTAGTGGAATTTTGTGTTTTATCCATTTATCTGATATTTTCTCTGACATATTTTCAATGTTTGATTTGAAGTAATACAACAGTATTCAGGTCAGATTATATATTTTTTTGTAACACAATGGATTGCGTTACTAATTTGCGGAAAAAATGGCTGTCATTTCCATTCAGTAACCGACATGTCTTAGTAATCTGAGCTAACTCTGTACAGTACATGCATACAGGCACACATATACACAGCCACCCACGCACATATATACACACACACGCACACAAAGACACACACACACACACACACACACACATCGATATGTCCAACAGTGGTGAACAGCTGCATGGGTCGGTCTGGAGCGAGACCAGCCACCTCTTGGCCACAAAGGGCTGCTTGTGCCCCCGGCTCGCTAGGAACATAAAACACAAGAGATAAGACCAGACACTGTTTGCCAGGACCAGTGGACCTCCCCAAACAGGAACTGCAAGTGCAAGTGTTTGACACACAAACACACACACAAACAGACAGTCACACACATGCATGGAGGGATGCCAGGAAGCACATACATGCATGTGAATTACACACACATGTACAGGTTTGAGTGTGTGTGTGTGTGTTGAGAACATGCAGATTTGTTAAAGCCTCCTTCCCCTGACATTCTTTATTTGCTCATCACAACAAAATCATGTTTAAAATATTTCTGGATTGTTGATAAAGTTGCTAATCACCGACAGAAAGTAAGTTTCATTTCATGAGAAAGGGCTCAACCAATCAGGGACTGTTGAGGGAGTTAGTTTTTTTAACCACTTGTTCTCTGGTGCAATTTACTGTCCATTTACACATAAAAAACACAAAATTGGAGGTTTTGTCACTACAACTTCTCTCAGTCAGAAACTTTCTGGTGGCTAATGTTAGCTTTTCTTAGCAAACTCTTAGATAAGATTTGTTGCACAACTGACATCATTCATAAGTGGCTGGACCAACCCGCTGCACTTCTGACATCTCGTGACTCGTCCATGTGAAGTTTAATCACGAACTAGCATACGAGTTGCAACAGCCACAAGTTATTCAAAGTGACTTTAAAGTGGTGCGGTGATACTTTCATACAAAAAAACTACTGCAAAGGAAGAAATCTCCAGCCCTGTGATGTGAAAGGACTCCGGGATCTATTGTGTTCTGAATGGTCGCTAATGCGAGGCTGAAGAAACCTCCTTCAACAATGAGGCCATGCTCCATTCTTTCCTATGTGGCTCTATTTCTGCCGAGTCATGGTTGGTCCAGTCACCACTCGCAGGCCCACACAGACACAGGGCCACACACACCATGACACAGTAGAGTCTGTGTGGCTTGGATCAAGGTCCACTCGCAGAGGGGGTGGGGAGGGGTAGAGGGAAAAGCCCCTAAACGTGACTGATGTCTTTGTCCTTATCGCTGCCCTTCTTCTTCCTCTCTCTATCCATCTGTCTATCCATCACCAGGCCTGTCTCTCTCTCTCTCTAACCTCCCTGTCCCTGTCCATCTGTCCATATCACCACTCTTCTTTAATGCTCACATATCTGTCTGTGGTGTCGGTTCTTGTTCTCCTTTCTGTCTTTGTCAAACCTCGTTTCAAATGACCTTGCAAAAAACATCGCTTTTATAATCTTGTGCTGTTCCTTTTAAATGCATGAACAAACTTTGTGACCTCTCTCGCCGCTTGAATATGTGTGTGTGTTTATCGCGTTGACAGGGTGTGTGTCTTTGTGAGGCCAGATGTGTGAGGAAGATACGGGACCTGCTGCACCAATGTTGCCGCGTCACCCCGACAGTTTATTTTAAAAAATGTCCACTTCATTCATCAGCTGTCCATACGGACATTGGGCAATACAGCTGTACCTCATTCATAACCTCCACTGGCCTCACACACACACACACACACACACACACAGACACACAAAGATACATAACAAGGCAAAATAACTTAAATCTCCTTTGCACAAAAGAAAAGATTGATATATGCAAAAAAACATGCACTCAATGCCCTCTTGAGTGAAATATCAGGTTTGTAGGGTTTAGAATGACACTTGGGGGATTTTGCCGAACTGCAGGATGTATACAGAAGGTGGAAGCTTCAACATCTGTGTACGCAAATAAGAGCGAGAGAGGATGATGTTGTCTGAAACACCTGGGACTCACGGTCTCTTTTGGGAACGGTCTCAGCTTTAGATCCACACAGAGTCAGCCTATCGTGAAGGAGATCACTGATATAAAAGGCGGGGAGGGGTCGATGGTCACACATGTACGAACACACATGCAAACACACAAATATAACTGCTTCTTTCTTTAAATACAATCTGAGACTCGTGCACCAACAATTTTTACCCTGAAAAACAACGTCTTTCAGAATCATTTTGATGGTACACAGATTTTTTGATTAGGAGAATGCCGTGTGTACCTGAGGAGTGGTCATCTGCTTAAACTACACAAAACACAAAAGGCCCAACAGGTTCAAGACTAAACTGTCCATCGGTTAATAACAGTGGTCGTCTGCAATACTTAGTGAGGAATCTTTTAAAAACTGGTTAGTGTGTTTTTTTTCCTCAGAGCAGAAATCCTTCAGGAATGCAGGGATCTTGATGAATATTCAACATTCGGTGGTGTTTTTGTTCAGTTAGTCACAGCTTCGGTTGAGCGATTGATGGACTTTACGATCTGGAAATGACAAATGCTCAGAAACCAATCATTTCAACTTGTAACATAGTGTTGATTGAATCTCTGGTTCACTCAAGGTCGTTAAGATCTTGGAAAATCATTTTAAACAGCCAGGCCTGGACTCTGAATGATACAGCTTCAGAACATGCACATTATACAAAAGAGAGACGTGCATCCATGTAGGGTTGTTTTCATACCAGTAAAAAAAAAGTAAGTTTAAGTAAGTGAAACTGAGAACATCATTATGTGACACTATGTGATGTTCTCGGTCTTATGCATAACAGAAATCATGGGTGTCTGTGACCTGTAGGGCAACTGACTGCTGCTGCAGTCGTCTGTTGTCTCCGGGAGAAATAACTGGAATGTGAGGCCCATCCATTGCAAACCCATCTAGGGGAATGACGCTCACGTTTAAAGAACCTACAAATGTGTTGGTGTCAAAGGAATTGCTGGTTTCTGAAGAGAATAGGGATATCTGATATGTTTCGTACGTATTAGTAAATTTGGTTTATTGGTTTTAAATTTCAAATGAAACAGGAAACAGATCAGAAGTGGGTTCTCCGGAATCCAGTTTCCCATGATTCAATACGAATACTTATCAATACTAAGCAAAGCGGTGTTGCAGCATGCAAACGCAAGGTCCCAGATGCAGACTGATAACGTACGATAGCTTTATTTATTGCTATATGAGAGTCATGTATGTAGAATACTGTTGCTCTAATGATCAACTGACTCTCGAGGGGGTTTGTTTGTGATTAACTCCCTGGCAAGCGAGCAGCAGCAGCATTCTCCAAGTGTTTCTCTGATCGCGGCTAATTCCTCTGTCACCTCCTCGTGCCTGCAAGACATTCCATCACCATTTTCTATTCTGGATTTGTGGTATTTGCCAGTTTCTCTCTGCATTTGGCCACTTGAGACGGGTCTTGTGAGTGAGCTCCTTCACTCCCAGAGGAATCTGACTAAACTTTAACTTTAAAAAAGAAAACGCCGGCATGAGGGGGGATTGATTCACATGTGATTGGTTGATAATTGCCATGTTTGGAACGATGGAAAAATTCTTTAAAATCTGTGTCACCAGTGTTAACGGGGAATGTAGTGTAAGTGAAAGAGAAAAGGCATAGTTATCACTGATTAACAGAAGCCAGTGTGTCAGACGACTGACTCTACCTTTGGTGAACCCTGATCCAGATATAATATATTAACTAAGCATCTAGAGGTGGAGCCCCTCACTCCTTTCAAATGCACACGGTGGCTTTAGCTTTCCTGCATGCAAAAGATAATAATTGTGCAATTAAAGTTAAAGTTAAACTATTCATAACTTATCATCGTCCACGCTGATAAGATTTAAAACTTCAACTTCAATGCTTTCAGTTTTGCTATGACACTAAAGACAACTTCCTGCTAAAACCTGTCAAATGAAGGCAAGAGGACACAATGGTGCAGAGTTGGCCTCTGATCGGCAGCAAACAGGATGCGTCTCTGGAGGATGTGTAACTAAAGGTGAGGTGTGGCGAGCGGCGAGCTGCAGGTTCCAGGACAGCTGAGAGCTTTCGCTTTGACTCAGCATGCTGACGCTTTTTCTGCTGCATCATGAGTGGAGCCTCAAGACCCTAAGACCCATGTACACAATATAGGACTATGTGGGGATGTGTTATAAAAGTCCTGAAGTTAGTTATCTAGGCATCATTAATATCTTCTTATCAAGTGAAGTCCTTTTGATCCATTTTTATTATATTGATTAAATGATCTACTTTCTCTTTCACTTTTTACACATCTAAAGACACCGATACTTTGTCCTTGCTCAATAAATCAATAAAAAGAAGCAATATCTTATACAGATACAGATAAGCTGAGCTCTAAAGTAAGGGGAAGACATTAGAGAGTTGCTGATCTTGAGCAATCGCAGATTATATGTGTGTTAATCCACTGTGTGTCCTGGATTGTACAGCTTCAGCAGAAGTAGGCTCTGAAGCACTGTATAGCAGCCAGGCCGGTCTGACTATCGCCCTCTATGGGCAACAGGAGGATGTGGTGGATGTCAGTGCACATTACAGGAGAGCAGCTGGACAGGGAGAAGTGCAGCACAGCCACCAGCGACAACCGGGGCATCAGCAGCGGTGCAGCCCCCAGGAAACAGCTGCCCGGCCATCAGTCACACTTACGCCACATACAGCACTTTACATTTCTGGAATCATATTTTCTAGGGGGGGGGTTTAAAGGGTTTAATGATATGGATGTGTGGGGAGGTTTGTGTAAAATGTGAGGTGTGCAATGGTTTATCAATAACATAAAATGGTTGTCATCTTAAATAGATAATTGTCACATTCTATGCACACAGCCCACCCTCTTATTGTGTGTGTGTGCATGCGTGTGTGTGTGCCAGCTGTGTGTTAACCACAGAAGCCAACTGAACAACAGCACAGAGCAAAGTTTAGGACGCTTTCAATCAGAAACCTGTGGCTGATGAGGGTGAGGACCGAGTGGAGGTGTGACAATGAGAAAATTATCAAATTCAAAACAGGAAAAACTGACTCGGAAACAAACCGGGGGTGATAGGAAACACACCGACAGTCTTATTATTATGTGCAGAACGTGGCAGAGAGAACATTTAAATATACGGATTAAACGTGTGAGCGGTGGAAACTTCAAACACACTGAATCAAGATTAATTGACTCAATTGAAAACACCTCTGTCTTTTCTAAACACAAATAAATTCCCACAGTTTAACACCTTAAGAACGAGAGCATCTGATTTGAACAGCAGCTTCAGTTTCTTTCACCTGTTCACAGACTTTTAAATTACTGATCATACTTTCATGTCCTGGTTACAAATCATGTTTTCACTTTCTGGACCTTCAGGGGTAAACCCCCCATTTTCCTTTAAGTTTATGGTTTAAATAAAAAAAGATGTGATCCTCTGTTTCCATTCATCGAACACAAGCTTCAATTCTGCAAAGTCTTACGTATCCTTATGAAAATCTTATCATAAAAATGAAACCTACAGACTGTGAAAGACCAAAATGTTGAGGGTTTTAATTGTAATAAAGTAGGCGGGGAAATTTGCTGCTTGATTTATTTGCTATGACCTGATTTTAATTCATTTGAAATTGTTAATGCATGATTGACGGGGGCGTGTGTCAAATGAATTCATAAGAACATTTGCATTGAAACAGAAACTAAAAATATACAATTAAAACCACGTCAAACTCAGCTAAGGTCAAACAAGGTACGTGTGCAGCCCATGAATCCTCTGATTGAATTATACTGTAATAATAATCAACATTATTTTATTGCCCGGCCCTAATGTGTCATCTCAAACTTCAGTCGTATATGTGTTAAAAAATTTGCCATCTGTTATCAAAAAAGCACAAGACCGGTGCTGAACAATTAGGAACAGAGTTGATAGAGGCCACAGCGGCCTAATCTTATCAGCTGGGGTGGAGAGAGGAGAGGACGGGCGGCTGGTGTTATTTCCGTTTGCTCCCTTTCACATCAGTGTTTGCAGTGGCATGACCGCTCCACATCAACCGCGGCAGGGAAAGGTGCGTGGACACTTATCAGTCTGAAACGCAGCGCCTGAGACCAGGAGTGCGACTAGTTCCAAACGGAAAATAAAACATTGGAAACGGTTCCTGTGATTCAATGCACGACGGTTGACGTACAAGTCATCCATTCATCTTTTATTTGACGGTAGAGTCAAGGATTAGTGAAATCTTCCCCCGTACAGCGAGCCTATAAAAGAGCTGTGTTAAATTTTAAAAGTATTTTATGGATAACATGCCCAATGCAGGTGTGTCTCTGGGAATGTGGGGTCCTGGTGGGGCCACAGTTAATATCAGGAGGGCAGGTGGGGAGACAGGGTGAAGCGTAGTGGGATTTCATTTCATTGTCTTCAATCTGTGTCTGTCTGACATTCCTGCTCCAACAAAAACCTGGAGTTCCCATCCATCTTCATTCAGAGGCTGGCTGCCACCTACATAGAATATACACAATGCCACATATATGTCCTTGTCTTTTATTTTCTTTAACACACACACACACACGCACACACACACTCATTAGTGTGAGAAAAAACGTGTCTAACTAGGGTTGCAGCCATTAGAGCACAAACCTCCATCCAAGACGAACTCTGCACTAAATCCGTCGCCTATGTGTGGATATAGTTCTAATAAAATTGAATTGTATGAACTGGTGACTCCCAATTAAACTGAATTTTCTCATCTACCCATTGGTTGCAGTTACATGTTTCTAGTCTATTTGTTACCATACGGTGGCTGAACCAAATTGCCTAGCGCCCCATAAAAATGGGTTATTTGTTCGCCCATACTTCAAACAAGTTTACACATTCAGTAGTTTTAGAAGAATCCGTCAGACAAACCCACAAACACAGGGACAGGGCTGAAAACATAACAACGTAACAATACATACGGATTCTAATTCACCAAATTGTTATAAAATACACTTAAAAAACTTCTAGAAACTAAACTACTGTTTTGCTGAGCCCCCCCCCTTGTCTGTCGTTCCTCTTCCAGGCCTCAGTTCACCCCACTACAGCCTCATGAAGGCCCACACCTCACTTCTGGACTTCCTGGCTACTGATTGCAGCATCTGACTCACAAAAGGCAAAACATAAGCTGCTGGTGTCTGTACCAGGTACCATCTGGGTCTGGTTACCCGGGGGTGAAGCCAGTAGAGGAGGAGGAGGAGGAGGATGGGTGGGGGGGGGGCAGACAATTATGGCAAGGCTGAATGTGTTCCCCCTCTAAAGCTAACAGAGGGGCCACAAGAACAGAACCCACTGAAGACCATGGCTGCACGTGAAACACAGTTGTAATAACTTTATTATAACTTTAATATGATTGCTTTCACATCAACCTACAGCTTTTTTTTTACGTGCTCAAATCCGGTTGGATGAGTTCCTTAGAACTGGCCCCTTTAGAAGGAAGCTGTAGCTCATCACAGGCTGGATGTCGCTTCATTAAATCTTCAAGCATAAAGAACTGTCAAACATTCCACAGGAAACCGACATCACAGATTGACAGGAGATTAAAAACATACAACACATGTGGGCATGATTGGCAGAGTCACACGTGAGAATCTTAATTAACAATTCTCAAGAAAAAGTTTCACACGAACATTCATGAACAAAGGACTGCACATACCTTGGCAGATGCCCTATCTTGCCATGAAAAAGAAAGTGTGAAAACCTTGAAACCATTTATCTGGATCTGCTCCAAAACTTGAGGTGATGTTGTTCCACCTTTCCACAGAAATTCACTGAAATCAGTTCTGTAGTTTTTGATTAATCCTCCTGACAGAACAACAGCAATGAAAACACAACCTCCTCAACGAAGGTGATAATCTGTATCAACTGTGCTGCACATCAGTCGCTCTATTTGTACAGATGTGGTGTCACAAATTTAACTCCTATTGTATCTTTGCAACCAACTCAAAGTGTGTGTTCTTTATTGTATATAAATATGTGTCAATATATATGTGTGTGTGTGAAATAAAGAGACCAACACTGACACAAACACAAACAGAGAGACAATGAACAGTAGCTGCCCGACACTCTGTCCACTGTCCTGTCTGTGTGACTGCAACACCACCTTTATCTCCAAGTCATTATGTCGGGGGACATTACTGTATGAAGGATGTCCTGGACAGAACCGATAACACGTTCCTCAATACTGAGGTCATTTCCTCTACCCACAATGCATCTTGGCCAGCTGGGGAACTAGTTTGTGCATGCTAATCCTATAGCCCGCTCACAAACCTCAGGTGCTAGGCCCTTTGAGTGGACCAGAGGTTCCAGCACCAGAACCATTAAAGACAATCTGGGTCATCAGGGAGGCGAAAGATCAGGTAGGACACCAGGAGAGGAATATCTGCAAGAACAGAACCTGCTGAAGACCATGGGTGATAGATAGATAGATAGATATTTCCTTTAATAGTCCCACAGTGGGGAAATTTGAGGGTTTACACAGCAGCGCAGGTAATGCAAAGAGCAAAAGAAAATGCAAAAAAACAACATAATAATAAGAAACAACAATGAGCAAAAAAACGTGTAACGTGTAACACAGTTCTAATAACACAAAAACTTTGTTGATGTGTTTCTTTGTCTTGGGTTTGAAACACAAGTTTGTCTGGTAAAGAACGATCTGACAAACGGGTCTTTAATATAATTGATTTCAAATTTATTTACACGCTCAAATCCAGTTGGATGAAGAGTTGACGCAGGTATCTACATGTCATTTAGAATTTGTTATGAACGATAAGCAGTTTTCTGATTGTTTTCAATATCCTGGCCCATTAGAAGGAAGCTGTAGCTCATCTCAGGCTGCCTGTCGCTTCAATCGATATTCAAGCATAAAGGACTGTCAAACATTTCACAGAAAACAGACATCACAGATTGACAGGAGATTAAAAACATACAACCCCTGTGGGCATCATCAGCAGAGTCACACATCGCTGAAGAATAACGTGAGAAGCTTATCTAATAATTGTCAGGAAAAATTTTCACACAATCATTCATGAACAAAGGACTGTGCATACCATTGCCGATGCCCTATCTTGCCAAGAAACAGAAAGTGAAAGAACCTCGAAACCATTTATCTGGATCCAGTCCAATACTTGAGAGCAATCTGGGACACGAGAGCAATCTGGGACACAAGGAGGTGTGATGGGAAACTATGACCATAACATGGTTTCAGGTTCAAACCCAGAACCTTCTAACTATGAGACCAGTTAGAACAACTCGACCACAGTGCCATGGACATTTGAGACTGGACATTTAAATATATAAGTTGTAATTGAATTAAAAGTGTTATTAAGGCACTAAAACATTGTATCATATGACAATAACCGTAAGGAACTTAATCTTAAAGCATCTTTTATACACCTGACTTGAAAAACAAACCTTTACTTTTGTAAACAAGTGATGTTTGCACTGTTGTGAAGCAGCATCATGCTAACGTCCTACCCTTTGCACTAAAGACCACAAACACAGATCTGCCTCCACCGCTCTGCAACAACACCACCGTTTAAAAAAAGTGATGAACCATCGCAGCTCCTGATTTGACCTGGAGATAAATCTAAATGCTAACACATCAATGGATGCAGGTGATGAGCTAATTAGTCAACGATGCACTGACTGGATTGACCATACGGACTGTATGACTGACCAGAGAGAGGCAGGGGAGGGTGGGGTGTTTGAACTGGAGGCCAAACTTGGCCAGATCGAGAGGAACTGCTGCTGTTGGCTCTGAAAGGAAAAGCCCAGTCAGGGTGGCCGAGGATGATTCCTCTTTTGTTCCATCCCTGCCACCTAATCAATTTTCTTTGGCAAGTCCTAAATAAAGTCATATAGTGGTACTAATGTTTTAATATAGCGCCATGTGTCTGTGGCACAGTTATGGCCCCAGACCTCCTGATCCCCCCCTCTGTATCTTGATTCATTAGCAGGCTATGGGAGGGGGGGGGGATGCATTTGTTCTGCGGTTGGACTAGAAAGAAGAGGGCGAGGATGAGCAAAGGAAGAATTTTGACCTCGGGAGGGGGTGGAGTGGACAGGGAGAATAGAGAAGCAACTGGAGAAAGAAAGAGAGACATAAAGAATCAAAGAAAAGGCAAAGACTGACAACGTGGTCCATCCATTTTACCCACCATGCAGAAGAAACGTATTATCATCAAAAGCTTGAAAGGAAAAGGAAGAAAAAGAGGGATTGAGAGTCGAAGAGGGAGGAGGAGGAGGAGGAGGAAGTAGACGAAGCAAAAAGATGAAGATGATGATGATGAAGAAGAAGGGGTAAAAAAAGCAGCCCAACTGAAGGGGACTGCTGGGCTCAGCAAGTTAGCGATTACTGATTAGCCAGCTCGGTCCTGTCGGGAGGCCTGTCTGTCCTTGGCTTGGGAAAACAACATAAAAGGGAGCCGGCTGTTTTGTGACGGGACTTGAAAGCTTGGGAGCTATCGGGAGACATTAGCCTTATCAATGGCCGGTCACTAGAGCCGAGCTATATGAAGCAACAAGGGCACTGCTTTTCCAGAGGGAGATAACCGACGCATACCTCGGCCCACATTTGCATGCACCGGGGCAACAGGCAGACAGAGACACACACAATATGACAGAGGAAAAAAAAATCACCAAAAATTTAGAGAGGCTGGAAACGGTGGCTCTGCCAACCAGCCAGGCACCCAGTCGGTCAATCAGTGAGTCCTGCCCAGTGCCCAGATGGGTGTGGATACCTGGCAGACAAGTGGCGTGCTACACTTTCTCCGCCTGACGCTTTTTAAAACCCTCCCAGTCGTCTTGTGTCCTGAGCTTCCACGTGCACGAAAGTGAAAGGTTAACAAGTGCAACGGCACCTTTCAACCACTGGAAAGGACACACTGACACTTGGTGTTTGTGTGAGTAGGGTTGGTTTTTGCGGGAAGAGTTTTCCATTGCGTTATGTGCAGTAAACCAATCTGATGAACTGGGGTCAGTGGAAAAATGCAGCTTTGAAAGTGCCGGCATGACGATGGTGAGCTATGACAATATGACAACAAATAAAAACATCAAAAGTATTTCTTGAAAAGGTCTGTGCTCACAGTACATAACACATTGGACCGGCCACGTAAATATGTGGACGGAGCGAGAGAAACTCACACACACTCACACAAACACACACATTCCCCCGTCTTTACCGCACAACTACCCCACAGTAGGTTTGTGCTGATTGATTTTCGTGGGGTAAGGTCATTCTGAACAGCTGCTGATAGACGTGCAATTCAGCTGGAGTTCAAAGAGTGCTGGGGTCGGTCAGTGCCGTGACTGTTTGTACTTCACCGAGCGGCAGCGTGATCGGCCACGCTGACTCGTCCGTCTGTCGGTCCATCCTCTATCTGCTCTCACTCTCACCTAATCAATGCAGTGAAGACACAGGTCGTCAATCCTCGCTTGTGGAGGTTTTAGTCTCATTGTTCTGATCATCGTTCTGCAGAAAGCACAGTTCTCTTAATAATATCATAATAGTGATTCTACAAGATCTTAATTGCCCTTTGTTATCGTCACTAAGCTTGATTATCTGTCCATGACTAACCGGAAAGGTGATAAAGATCAAAGAGATGTTGAGTTTTAGTTCCGTGGACATAATACACCTGCCACACACCTAATCATGCTTGTACCTGTGATGTTATGTTTGCAATATTTGCAGTGCACAAACATCTGGAACGTGCTTCAAAGCAACACACTCCGCACACAGGCGCCACTTTTCTGCATTCGCCCCTTTCTCCCTCTCTCTCCCCCTCTCTCTCTCTCATTCTCTCACGCTCTCCCTTGTTTTCTCTGTCGTTTCTGTCCCAGTTCCGACGCCATGGCCGGCTTCAGACCTTGTTGTCCCCTCTCTCCCAGCTGACTGGCTGGCACACCTTTCAGGGTACAAAGTCCCTGAGTGAGAAAACAGAAGAAAACCCACACACACACGCGCGCAGACCCCCACACACACACACACACGGGAGCACAAGTGCACATATATGTAATCATATGCAAACACAAGCATGCGCGCCAGGCTGCGGAAACATCTTACACACAAGCCAATGGACAGATGAATACACGCACAGTCATGCAAACCTGCCGCAGACACACAGACACACACACACACACAAGCACACACTTCCAAAGTCCTCCAGCGTCATGCCTTCCCACCCTACACTTGATAAACCCTTGTGTGAGGCTGACAAAGCAGGAGAGGGCACTCAGCAGCCTTTGAACACTGGAGCATGTTGCATAAGCTCACTGTACCAATGGACTGTATTCACACACTGAACTGTAACGTACTGTATTCTGCACTGTCATGACTCAGGAAAACCCCTCAAAGACTTATATCTCATGAGGTTTCCTTAAGCCTATTAATTACGATAAAAATATTTGGGATTAAAGTTTGGGAAATGCAAATATTCACTTTCTTAGCTGGAAATACTTGATTGAGATCATGTAAACTCAGACAGAAAGACACAGACAAGTGGGAACTAGTAAAGTTAAGAGGATGTTTTGAATCTTTAGTTTTAAAACAAAACTGTTAATTTTTCTCTGATTCGTGACACAATTGAAACAAGATTTGGGATTCAACCATAAAAAAAAACTCATCTCTGAGAAACCTTGTGTGTGGCGTCTGTAGCTTTTTTCCATCTTTGGTCATGAGCTCAACAAGAGGTTGGTTGTCCTGTCGCAATTTTTTTACAGATCTCAAGTAAAATAGAAGAAATATAAAAGAAACATAGCAATATTCCAGTTGTAGTTTTCCATGGTTTCCTGTCGTAAAAAAATCTAGGTCTGGCCGGAAGGAGTGATGAAAGGACACACAGCTGTTTGCAGGTCAGCGACAAGGTAATAAACAGAAGATTTTGTTTTGCTGTATGATTGATAACTGATAACTAACAGATAATTTTATACAACCGTACAGTTACCGGCCGTAAATCGCTTTCGTCTGATCTCACCGACGGTCCCACCTGACCCCAGACTTTGACAATAGCTTAAGGACAAAGCATTTTATCCTTGATTGTCTCCTTTGCTGTAATTTCAAATTGACAAGTCTCATAACCATTTGAACTTTCCTTTAAGTACGTTTAAGTTTTTAAGTACGTTTAAGACCTGCCAAATGCCGTTGTTTACTATTTCCATGCAAACTGTAAATCTCAAAACAATAATTCCTTTTCTATTGTTTTGAAGCATTTTAATAGTCGTGCATTTACTGGAAGCGTCGTGGCTGTCACACAGATTATGAGGGGCTGAGAGTTCCTAGTATCTCCATCCATAAGGAATGAATGGAGAAGTTGTTGAAGTTCAAAGCAGCGGTTTCCAAACCCCGAAGAGGAAACCAGAGTGCTCTGTTTGTCATTGATGTCATCGCCAGCAAACCACACTTCAAACTGCTAATAAGGCAGCAGGGGTATTCACTCCAAAACACAGAGGGCCTTATTTGTTCAAGCCGCACACCCTGTGTGTGCCTCCATGCTTCTGCTGACGCTGTGCACTAATGGTTCCCACATCAGACTCTCTCAGTGGCCTCAGTCACATATGACTGCCATGCATCACGGTCTCCATCCACCTCACCTCACCCCCGAAGGGCTCGGTCAATTAGTACGTAGCATGGAGAGCGCGGAGCAGGCTTCCGAAGGGGCCTCCCAGTGGGGGGATGTGAACAGGCCGAGGAAGCAGAGCAGTGTTTACTGAAAATCACATTTGGGATGCACCGATAGTAATCTGACTTTAATTTAACTGGTGAAATGGGGATGTGAGTGTATGCATGTGTGTGCTCATACGTGTGTGTGTGTGTGTGTGTGTGTGTGTGTGTGTGTGTAAAGCAGTGGGGTTGTGGGAGCCCCGCACTGCGTAATTGAGACCGTATTTTCAAACTGGCCAGACCAGATCTTGACTCAATCACGTCTGGCCCCATGGATGGGGTAGAGCAGGGTCTACATCTTTGTTTGACAACGTGTATGCTGCAGATTGATTTTCTGGTTCTGCTGGAAGGGAGCGAACGGATGTGAAAGGGAGGAACAAGATTTTTAGCCTCGTGAGGAAGGAAGTATAAGGAAGCGTAGCATTACGAACATGTGCTGCGCTAAAAACGTTTTGCCTGCTATTTTAAGGACGCCACATTCGATGAGTCACCAAAAAAACTTACAACACGTTCCAATTTGAAGTAATATAATATGTTGTCAGCAGGTTTGTATGTTGCTGTCTTGCATTTCTAGACTAAAAATGTTGTTAAGAGAATGTATAACAAGATCAATGAAATGTGAAATGGTCGGGGGAAAGCCCACCAGTAAATGTCATAGGTGGGATGAAGAGAGTTAGAAGGTTTGAGAGAGAAGCAGTGAGAACAAGTTATCTGGTAAAACTGGGCCTGTTGTCTCCTGCACAACTTATTAGTTATTATTTAGTTTTAATCTAACACAATTACTGATTTTGCGTCTGTAACTAGGACTCTGGTTTCCTATGTCTTTGCTTTGTGGCCTTAGCTAAAAAAAAAGCACCTTTCTAGTTTACTGCCTCTTACACGTCACACTACCTAGTTATAAACAGATAGGATTAACACTGAAGGAGGAAAGAAGCTACTTGCAACACTTCACTGGATAATGTTCGAGGATCCTTATTTACACCAAGAAAAAAATTATTACATAGTATACAAGAAAGGGATGAGAGCATCTAAAATGAAATACTTTACAAATGTCTTCTCTGTGTTGTTAGTTCAACTTTTGAAAGATTCAAATAAGAAGATAAGATAAAGATAAAGTAGCTTTATTGTCAATTTCAGCACGTACAAGACATACAAGAAATCGATATGACGTTTCCCACTCTCCCACAGTGAAACATATAAAGTGCACAGGCACCACAGATAACACAAGACATTTCTAGTACTAAATAAACATACAGATTTTTTAAGTACAGCAACATAAGGTTCTCTAAAGTGTAAACGTAGTCATTAATGTGATAAAAGTGCGAAAACTACAAGACAGTTTGTTGAAGAAGTAAACATACAGATTTTAAGTATAGCAGCATAAGGTTTTCTAAAGTGTAATGGTAGTGATTTAAAGTTATAACAGTGCAAAAAGTACAAAAGTACAGAAAACTTCCGGACAAACACTTATTACATAAACAAAACACCGCTTTTGTCGGGAGCGCGAGTCGCCGCTGCATCTACACGCGCCGCCATCTTGGATATTTGAATATTTATATATTAAATTCATGAAACTTGGTGATCACTAGATGATTGTCTATTTGTAGCTACAAAGGATGTAGCCTGAGTGATCCTCATTTCCAAATGTCTCAGTTTCTGTCCAGCCACAGTACAATAAATGTTTGGGATTAGTGTAAACGGCAGGTAGCAACTAGAGTCAAATGTAAACGTGTGGATTAGCCTCAGTGTTGTTTTCATCGTTTATCTTATGAAAACGAGGGACTTAGCTGTTTTTCTCATCTTTCATAAATAACACAACATTTTATTTCTTCTTCTTGGCGAAGCGAGACACATTTCAAGACATTCTTTGGGTATTTTCTCTCATGAACTACTGCACTTGGATTTAAACAATCCCATACTTGTGTGTGCATATTCAGCAATGCAGATCTATTATTATAATAATCTATTACTGTCATAAATTTAGGAGATTGTTTCAGTCTCTGTATACGAATGCTTTCTCCCACAGTCATTTCTATCTGCATCTGTTTTTGTTTTCTTCAGTTTTTTTTTGTGATGCCACAGCGGAGCGATGCTGTTTTTTTTTAGAGGAAGTGAAGAACTTAACATCACACACACTTTCCATTGAGTCTCTTGAAGGTCTGACGTGAGTGCAAAATTAATTGCGTGCCACAATGAAAATATGATTTAAACATTCATCAGCTCAGCACTGTTGATTATATCCCAGCGATGCCTTTTCTTTAATAACAAGACACATTTTTAAACAATTACAACAGCTGACAGAAATGTTAGCATGTCGTAATTTAATGTTACCACACTTGGCGCAATTAAAATTATACAATAAAACCATTTTTCCTCCTGCGTTCTTGGGAGTCACCACATATTCCCCATCTGATGTCAAACTCATGATCAAAAACCAACACACACAACACAAGTTTGAGTTTCACATCTTCAGGGATCAACCCACACGGGCTGGGAAACTGAATGTGTGTGTGTGGGTGGTTCATACTTCCAGTTTAACTGCTTTACTACCTGTAGGCCTTGGAGTTTTTGTTCCCTCCCGTGTTTGATCTCTGCGCCATTGTGGCAGAATGACTGACCTCAGTCAGACCTGATAAAACAGTCCCCACCTACAATCTCTCTCTTGCAATTAACACGAAGAGCACGTTATTCACAACAGGATCTCGAGCGTCATGTAAAAACCTACATTTAATCCAGGCGTCGTATCAGATTTCAGCTGCTGGGTTAAAATGCAATTCACTTTGCACTGCAGGAATGCAGCACAGATGCAAGTACTCAGCGGGATAATGTACAGTATACAATGTGAAACCAAGAGAAATAAATATTGTACAAAAGAGGTTACCAGATTTACGGGAAGTTAATTTAAACTGAAAAAAACAACATAAAGAAACAAACAAGCTGCAACCGGGATGAGATGAGACTGAATAAATGCATACGTGACCCACAGTTTTTATAATGTAGAGCAACATATGAAAACAGTTTTGCTCCAGTGTGACGTCAGATTATAATACAAAAAAAAATACCATAACATCCTGAATGCGCTGTGCACTCAAGGAGCGGGCCGCTGTACTGACTGGGGGTGCAGATCAAAAGCGGTGGCCTGGGGCCGATTAGATCCAATTCTACTTTGTTACCAAGGCCTGCATTTATATGCTGACATTTACCATACAGTAAAGTCAGACACGGCCCTTGTGGAGGAGGCCCCCTCGTTCGGAGTCTCCTTAACCTATCAGTGGACAAAGGAAGGAAAGGGGCGACTTTAGACGGCCAGAAAAAAGCAACGGGAGCATCTGACTTCCATTGCCGAGCTCAGCCTGTGTGTTCCACTTAGCCACTGGTATTTTGAGGAGATGCAAGGCACCGTTACCAGAGCCCCGCACTCAAACGCTCATGATGTCATTGAGGTTCTATCATTATAGGCTGCAGATGATGCTGCACTGAGGCCGGGTTAATTCCCACGCTTGTTTTCTGCAAACTTTACTTCGGGAGCAGTAATGCAGAGAGGTTTCCAGCTGAGACTTTTGAGTTGTTGTGAGGAAAGAGATATACTTTTCATTTATTTAAGTTTCAAGGTAAAACGAAGCAAAGCAACTGGGGCTTGATGCATGTACTGTACATTTTAGTTTTAACATAAAACAAGCTCCATCCACACAAGCGTTGTGGCACCGCATCAGTAATAATCCCAGTCCACCTTAAAACACCCATCACATGATCTTTCACGTACACAGGGCATGTGGGAGCCGGTTTAAACAGGAAGCAGATTGACTGTGCTGCTAAGTTACAGAAAAAAATACTAAACGAGGAACAGCAATGATCTTTTCTTGGACCAACGACGACTTGGAACTGCGTGTGTCACCGCGGGTAGTCGAGTTAAGACTTATAAGAACCAATGAGAGATGATTTCCTAAATGTCTGTCCACACTACAGAGCAGCCCCAGAGTTTTCAAACTAAAACGGGGAAGGCAGTGGTTCCTAAACTTCTCCGTCTTCGTCATTACAAAATTCTGGAATAGTGTTGACGACTGGTGTAAAAGTAACAATAAATTCTTAACTTAAAACTGCCTATTTCTTGTTGCTCCTGCAGAACAAATGAAATCTGCCCCAGTACAGAACATATACATTGTGAAAACATGAGTGGTTTTTTTTCCTATTACAGATTTACTGTATAAGTGGGTGTTAACTTCCAGATAAGTTCAACTACATCCATAATGTGGACAGGCAGCTTTCTTGAAACATCTGAGCACTTGCAGTGAATTCTTCACTTAAGATAAGGAGTATAGGTAATCTGGTCCAAATAGGCCATCTGCTGTTCCCACAGCCAACAACAGAGGCTAATAACATGCTGCATCCAATCAGATTGGACCAGAGTCAGCCGAGATAAAGGCAAAGCAATAAAATGAAACAATCTGGTGCTTTGACACTACAAGGAAGGGAGCTTGCTATTCCGCTGCTGGGCCGGGGGCAGGAATGTGCTCTTTGAACCAGCTTTATTTAACAGCGGAGCAGCATGCGCACAGCACGCCCTGAGTCTCCGAGCTGGCCCAGGGACCGTGTGCTCCTGGCGTGGGTACGTCATACGCGGGGGGCCACCAGGTCAGAGAGCTGGCATCCTCACCCCTGGCACAAGTTGCTCCCCTTGGGGGCGTAGGGGCTGACACCGGGCTCATGGGGAGCACCAGACAGACAGGGGCCTACCAAACAGCTTGTGACCATAACCAACAGTGGCAGAGAACAATGAATGCAATTATTTACAAGAAGACAGTCCAAGTCTCTTTTGGGTCTCTCCCTATTACGCCTGTTTACTCTCACTCTCCTCTTTGCGGAGCAGCGTGGAGGGGCTGTGACCCTGTCGCTGCAGTCGTCAGCAGGACTGTTTCATAGCGCCCAGGGCTACCCCCGCTATTCATCCTCCATCGCCATCAGGCCCCGATCGGTGTGCAGCTGCAGCCTCTTCCCCACCAACTGTACAATTTGATGGAAAGGTCGAGGGAGACACATGAAACCAAGTGGAGGAGAGTTTTTCAAGCTTTGTGAAGGAGAAGAGAAAAAAAAATAACGTTTTTCTTTAGGTGCAAACGTTGAGGTAATGTGGAAAAGATCCACCGCAGGTTCAAACAATAATATTCTGGTGAATCATTACTTTCATGCACCATTAGGAAGGAATTTCTCTTTTTCTTTGGGTTTTAACTGCTGAGAACTTGGTGCAGACCCGAAAAACGTTCTTGTCAGCGCTGTGGCTGCGAGGAGCCGGGAGGAGCCGAGACCTGAGCGGGCGACAAGACGCTGTATATTCAGCCTCGTAAAATGCAATCATAAAATAAAATTGAGTGCAATACTTTTTAACATGTAATATTTTTTACACAGCACAACCAGTGAGTGGTGTCATTGACTGAGGCTCCTTTTGCTAACGGAGAAAAAAACCTTGAATTAACGACTATTAACACCCGACAAAGGTCAAACCCAGTGAACTTTCCAGGAAAGTGCTGCTAATAAGTGAGTTTTCCCAACATCTGCAGACTCTTTTTATAAATATGAGCACAAATCCACCTCTGTAATCACTGCACTAACATATCGAGTTCATCTGTTTCACCTGATTTCAATGTAAAGATAACACTGCCCTTCTTCACCTCTACTTTTCCATCAACCGAATACACAGGGGCATCACACCCACACACATACAGTAGATACAGTAAGTTCCATCTCTCCCTTCCTCCCTGTGGCTCTTGGCTGTGGCCCTTGGAGTCTCCAGATGAAGAGAGCGTGGAGTGTGGCAGAGGGTCCTTCCATAAACAATAAACAACAGTTATCTTGTGTGCGGCCGTCTGTGTCGAGTGGCACACGAAGCCAAGGCCCCGGCATCTGAGAGGCGGCATCTTTCCGCCTTTGGTCTTGTCTCTTTCAATGACTTATAAAAGTGTGGATGTGTGTGTGTGTGTGTGTGTGTGTGTGTGTGTGTGTACGCCCAAAGGGTGTGTGTCCACAGCACAGCACAGGGCTCCTCTGTATTGTATTCTGAAGCTGGCTGGAAGTAAAAAGGCAGAATTAAGAGTGGCGGGGGCAAGAGGAAAGGGAGCTGCCAGCACACTGCAGAACTGCAGGGAGCTCCCCTAGATCCCAGCTGCCCGGGGCTGGCTGAGAGCATCAGGCAAGTGCCAGGCTTCCTCGGCCCTCGTGGAGGTCGGCCAGAGAGAGTGGGAGGAGTGGGAGGTGCACGTCAGAAAAAAATGCCAAAAATAATGTCTGGGCCTATATAAAGTTGGCCTTGGGAGACACAAAATGCTGACATACACAAGAAAAACTCAATCTGTTGGCCGGTGAGACCCACCAGGGGCAATTTGTTTTCAGAGAACAAAACAGAGTTTCAAGTAATAATTGCTTATATAAGGTGTTCATATTTTATGAAGCACTGGAACATAGAAGGCAAAGAACTTCCTCAATAGCCCAATAAAATGCTCTTTCATTATTGGTGGCCTGAATGCCTCTCCTCCTCCTCCTCCTCCTGCACACGGGCTGGCAACACAGTGGAAAACAAAGTTTATCTGGAACGGTTTAATGCATTATTTGTCTAAAAATCAAGGAAGTGAGTTTATTTTGCAGATAATTATAGCTTTTGTTGTGTCGATGGCCAAGATAAGCCAGAGTTCCGAGCCATTAACCGGTCGTGCTTTTTCTGGCAGACGCCACCGCTGAGTTTGTAACGCACAATGCTCTGTTAGAGCTCTGGCAGCAAGCTGGGAGATCTTAACATCAGTGGGCAGGGCTCCTTCCACTGCACATTTCAAATCAATCAATCAATTTAATATAAGATTATAAAATAATTAGTATAAAACACGTTTTTCAGCCTTAATAAGAGCGCACTGGTTCCCACCCTCCTATCTCTTGATCCACTGACATCAAATATGACTCAATGAAATATCGAAGCCATTAACTATTCAATATACAAACCATATGTAAATCCTAAATGTCTGATCCCAGCACACACTGTACGTCGGCCCCTCAGAGCTGACATTCTACTGTAAGCAGTAATAATAACAGCACAGGGAAATCCCCTGACTGGTCTAGACCCTTTTGGCCTCTGAGCTGACCCAGGAACAGGCTGGGGGCGCTAATCATGGCACTTGGCCGACAGCAGATTTTTTTCCATAGGTCCTCAGAGAAATGCCCTTCCTCTGCAGAGGCAGGTAATCACAGAGCGAGCACATCCCGCCCAGATGAGGCCGATGAGCGCACGCCTGCTTTGTGCTTTACAGGAGGAGCTGGGAGACTATTTCTGGGCTTCTGACAGAAACAAATGACCCCTGTGTCACCCGGCCTGTCAGAACTGCCTGCCTGCTGGGGGAGCTAATGTGGGTGTTGTCCGTCATTGTGCGTTGCAGCCCCGGGGCCGGTGACAGGAAGTGAGCTGCGCCATGACAAGGGAGAAATCCATTTACATCTACAGGCTGTTTACTCGTGAAACACTATGTGAGGGCGTTGGGGAAACTCAGCCCTGAGGTGTTGACAATTCAGAAATGACATCTTCTGATTCAACAGAATAACATTAGTCCTACAAGTGGGAAAAGGAAAAAATAGACATACTGTACATGCAGGCCCCTCTGTTTCATAATGTTTCCTGCCCTGCACGATTACAGAATTACCTCCAACTACAAGGGTCCCCAGGTTTGCTTCCCGTGTCAGAGTCCTGACTTGCGTTGTCTGTGTTTTTCCACAGCGGAACCTTTTCCTTTGGACACCTGGAGTTTATTTATCAGGTCCAGAGGGGGCCATTGGGATGCATTTCATTACACTGTTCTCTCCAACACCTTATTACTGCTACGGTAGCTGCCCTGACTTTGACTAAAGCCAAAGTCAGAGATGCTATTGTTGGACTCATTGTTCCATCGCAGGGAGGAGATGGAGAGAGAAAACATCTGACAGTGTAGAAGAACCACACATTACAGTGGTGACAGAAATACTTGGTTCTCTGCTTGTGTTACACATTGTCTGGTCTGAAAAGGGACAAAAGTGAAATCACAAATAAACAACAGAGAAGTATCGCACATTTGACCAATTATTAGCTAATTTTAAAAGTTGTAGAAATTGATGAATGTTCACCACATTCTTGGATTTATTATTTTTGCATTATAGGTGAGGAAGTTACCAGAGGATCACAAAAGTTGTTTGTCTCGCCAAGACGAGCCTGAAATATTGGTCGATGCTGCACCCACTGCCAACAGTTCCCACAGTCTAAACAGGAGGTCCCAATTTAAGTGGCCACCAAATGCTTTGGTGACATAAATGTGGAGGACTTAGCAACTGTTCTCATGCCAGACCACTTTTTTCCTCTTTATCCACAACTGTGACTGATCTGAGTGATAAATGCTCATGTGTGCACGGGCGGACGGAAAAACCCATTTCCTCTGAGGGCTGCTGAAAACCAGAGACAAGCCCAGAGCAGGTATATGGAGATCAGGTGGGGTCTAGTGGGGGGGATTCGTTCCCATGGTTTTGATGTAAACACAAACATATCAGAATGAAAACAGATCAACTGGAGGGACTCTTGTGACAGGCGTTAAAAATAACAACCACTAGAAGTGAGTGGAGGACATACCTTTTCCAAGGGCCCCACGTTTAAATCCACTAGATATGGATTTATATAGGGATCATCAACAAATTACAAACGCTACTAAATATATAGTCCCCAAAATATCTTTTTTTTATTACCCCATCAAGATCCATGCATTATTCTCTTGGAAATCAGCTTCTTGCACATGTAATCATAAAAAGTGAAAGTTAAATCCTGGATCTTTGTTCATTCATCGAGATTCAAGCCAAATTTAAAGGGTTCTTCCACCAGACCCTTCCAGGAAGTTACATTCAAATTAGGGTTAGTTTTTTTGTAATCCCACTAACAGCAATGAAAACATAAACCTCCTGTGCATAGAGGAGCTGCTCAGTCGGCGGGATGTGACCTGGTGACCAGTTTAAAATCCCAAGGACAAACACTTGCCTTCATAAATTAAAAGATTGAAGCTCTATGACTTACATTGAAGGCTCACATGTGGGGTCAGATCTTCTTCTTCGCTTATTTCCGCCATGTTTATCATGACACCCAGGTGTGCCAAGGGGCGCTTGACCCAGGCATGAGCTCCTATGGTGGGTGAGCCACAACTGGCTGGCAGGCTTGTTGGTGCTGCTTATTCTTCTGCTTTCCATCATATTATTCCTCTTTGTCTTCATGAATACTGGTGTTTGATTTCACATCTGGATTGTCTGTGATAAAAGAATAATGAGAGCAAAGTTACAATACAGAAGAAGAAGAAGCAATTCCCTGTTTATCATATGCTCATTAAAGTCCTCTTCTCCCCCCCCTCCCCCTCCAGACTCCCAATGCCCACAGTGATCGACTCCCACTCAACCAAAACGCAACAGGCCTAGCCCACCATGGCTATTGGCAGTGGCACAACCAAGCTGACAATTATTATCTACCTCACTGCCCTTGCTAGCAAGCTGACGGGATGGGCAGCATTTGTCTGGCTGCAGAAGAAAGTATCTGTCCGCCTGTGAAGGGTCAACGAGGGCAAGCTGGTCCCTGGTCGACCCGATGTTGCGTTAAATCTGAATCACGACAAATATGTTTAATTGGGTCTAAAAACCTAATGCACTGCATTGTTTTTTTGTTTGTTTTGTGGAAATCAGAAGAAAAATGCAGCAAACAAACAGCTTATCATAGACACAGACTCAGACCTAAGCAGTGTTGCAGATGTGTGTTTGCAGAAAAAAACCCACGACAACTGACAAGAGCTGAGATGTGATTCATGCTGGGATCTTCTGATTATGTGGTCTACCCTTAAATCCTCCTCCACCTCTCCAGCTCAGCGCTCAGTGATGATAAACCTGCTTCCTGAAATGAACCACGGCCGCTTCCATCGCACCGAGCTCGGATCCAGTCATTGTGTACCTTTGTGACTCAACCGCAAGTCACAAACTGTTCTGACCACGTGCGCTCTCTGACTCAACTCTGAGTTTATACAAGAAAAATCATTTCTACCGCCGTCACCGAAGACGAGCTCATCCCCCCCGACCTTTGTGACTCATCAGGTGGAACTCAGCGACGGGGAAAAGGGGGGGGACACAGCGGAATAACACCAGCAACACCATAGGGAAAACAATAAAAGGCAGATAATGACAGATCTGGCCTGTGACACAGATGGGAAAGGACTGTTTTAGATAGACACCCTCCTCATCAGGCTGAAAATTGCAGAGCTCCCTTGAAGGAAACATGACTGGAATTGAGGGATCAAAGAGGGAAGACTTATGGACTTGCATTATAGCCTACAGATGCTGCAGACTGGTGTTTTGTGTGTGGCGACGCAGACGACTGTGTACAATAATTCATACTCTTAGTCATATGTGAAGGTGGCTTTTTAAATTCTATTTGTGAAGGATCTTTTCCTGTTGTTTGTCATGCAAACCTTCATGCCTGTCACAGACCTTGTTATACTTGTACTAAAGCGTTTGGCCCCGAAACTATTAATATCAGAATAGTCTCCCACAGCGCATGTGTCTGTGCTGGAGAATGTTCTGGTTGCACGCATCATTCTGCTTGTTTGTATCTCTCTCATCCAATTAATCCCAGGGCGGCGCTGAACCAAGGATGCAGAAATGTTGCCCCTTGACTTGTTGTGGTAGAACATTCACTGTCAATAACATGGCAAATTCTCCACAGAGAAAACATTACAAAAACAATACAAAAATACAGCATATCAGCACATTTGTGATCGCACCAGTCAAATCTGTGAGATTTCCCTGTGTAAGTTCCCAGTTTTTCAGATTTCTTAAATGTTGCCATGTTAATTAACCAATAATAACAATAACCAAGTAATGCACCAACACTCTTGACTTCTAAGAAACACACAAACCCATCCGCTGCACACAAACATCCACATGAACCCAACTGTTCTCCGAGGCGTGGCCCAAGTGGTCTTTCTAGAGGTTTTTGGGGCTGTGGTGACGAGTGGGTGGCCCGGCCCTGACCCCTATTCATCTCAATGAGATACAGTAGGCAGAGTTGTGAAGGGACGTTCAAAGGAGTTGCATCGCCACAAACAAACACACACACACACAGACACACACGCACTCATACACTTCAAGGTCAAAGAAATACGTTTACCACAGTAGCAAGACTTGTTTTAGACCATTTATCTAGTCACATCTCTGCAAACGTCTATATGCAAAGTGAATTATTAGATAAGGAAATACATCTAAAGAGATGTCCCTTCTTTTCCTGCCCTTTAAATGCCCCTTGCACAACAGACCACTCTCCCAATCCCACCATCACAAATTTACCCTACGACCACTGCACCACTGGCATTGATTTAATATCGTCAGCTCTGTCTTATTTGTTTACGATAAAGTCTTCTCGACAGATCTGTGTGTTTATGTCATTGAGTAAATCCCGAAACAACTCTAGCGCCTTCTGTCTCCTCAGTAGTTCAAGGCGGAAAACTCTGGTCTGATTTCACACGACAAAATGTGAAAACCTTGCAACAGAGATGAATTTGTGATGTATTAGTTGATTTCTCCGAGATAGTTCATTCAACTGTAACCGCACTATGTCAACCGGAAAATATTCTGAAAGCACAACTACGCAAACAACCATCTCGGCCCACAAATATCCCCCATTCATGAAGATGCGACACCCGTGATAACCCTTCCTGTGTCGCCCCATCTCCAATCTTTCAGAGCTGAGACATCAAAGCTTGGAGCGGTGCCGCGTTGTCAGGCAAAAACGACCGCTTGTCTCAACTTGGACGTGATCCTAGAGAGTTTTTTGACGTCGGTGTCCACGGGACAGACAGGCTCATTCACACGAGCTCTCTCTCCTTCCTGGCTCGGCCCTCTTGTTCTCACAAGATCCAATACATTCATAACCAAACAGTGGTCAGCAGCACAAGAGGATCAAGAGCATAACAAAAAAAAGAAGAAGTCTGTGTTTCATAAGCAGTGCCAAAGGGTTTTCCATGAGACTCAACACCAAATTGCAACAAATCAATAGCGCACAGCTGGGAAATATAATTCACAACTTTAGTCGACCATTGTTCCTGATGCAACCGCTCGTGAACTCAGTGTCCTCAAAACATGTGAATGCTATTCTGTTCTATTCCGTTTGGTTTCATTCTATTCTGGTGGTTCCCCGGCGGATTCATTCGATAATACATGAACTACAATCCCTTCATCACTCACAGTAAGCTGAAGTTTATTTGTACGAAGCAAATGATTAATTGCAAATTAATTAATTGACCTGCCCATATCTGTAATTATCTGATTAATGGTTTAAACCAGACAAACCATAGAGCTGCACTGACACATGGGTCTGCACCACTGCATCAAAGATAAGCCTTCAGTGTTTAAAATCCTCCTGTAATAAAAGCAGGGTTATTGTTTGGTATTTTACTTAATGGAGATAATTAGGGTTCAGATTTGTCCAGAGAAATCACCATTAGCTACAAATCCATTGACCTTTGAGGAAAAGTATGATTTATTGCTTCCAGACGTGGAAGTCTTAAAACAGGGCTTGACAAAGGGGTTTCCTCCTCCAGCAGCCTCCTCTTGTGGTCTCCTCCAGCAGTGAATCTTCGGCCCTGTCTCGTTTCCTTTTTGTGACCTGCCCCTAGGTCATGACTTCTGTGTCCGATGGACATTCTACAAACAACCAGTTCTCCAACCAAGACCTGGAAAACCAGTCTATATCATATCGAACCATCATATCTCCTTCATTCATTACCGATTTCCTGCAGTTTACAAAAAATAAATAATCTGCGGAACGATGTCTGAACAAATGTTTTTTTTTCTTTCTTGCAGCTTCTTTCATATTCGTATTAAGCCTGACACAAACTTTTCTGGTCCCATTTCATGTTAAAACTTTTTTACAATGTTCGACTTTAAAATTATATTGCATAACATAAATGTCATTATAATACTTAAATATAAATCACATATTTAATGTTTGTCACACGTTCTCCCCTTTTCCTGGACATTGATCCTCCGCTATCCGTCACTCTCATCTCTTCCTCTCTGCCGCTCACTGGCCCCTGGCACCATCTTGAATATTCATAACTGTCCTCTGATGAGCATGCTAAATGGGTGTCAAGATGATTTGGCCACATGACAGAACTGGATTGTCTTTGATAAGCCCCGACTTGAGCCAGAACAAGGCAGCAAGGAGGAAGAGAGCGACAGAGAGAAAAATAGACATTGACCCCAGAGGGGTTTTTCGGGGGTTCTGTGTCGGACCAATCAGAACCACGAGGCAGGACGGTTGGAGAAAGGCCTGGGCAGCAATGGAGAGGTCAGTAGGGGGGCGGACCCCCGCGGTGGCCCTGGGGGTGAAAGTCATTGTCACCCGGCTTTAATGGGTCCTAAAATTCCTCAACTGACCGAAACCTGTGAACGATTGAGAAATGAAAGACGTTTGTGATTCAAATGGGGCCTCTGGGGGATCCACCATGAGGTCTGCAGTTGGAGAAGCTTCTCAGAGGAAACAAACACTCTCGAACCCACAAGGATAAGCCAACCTGGTCCCAACTTCCCATTTTCATGATTTTACATCACAACACTGCAGGATTTAGCTCCATTTACTTTGACTCGGGGACAATAGCAGCTTCCGTTTTGAACATAAATTATTTCATTCGTATTTGGCAAATTGAATAATTCAACATTCAAATCACGGTGGGAAAGAAACCACTGTAACTGGATTTGATGGCTTTCCTGCAAAGGAATTCCATTATTAGCAAAATGAAAATGAAAGTCTTGTAAAATTCAAAACATCGACATTGTCAAGACTTTCTTCTGCAGCTATAAATAGAACAATGTGTAATTTCAGAGGGTAGATATTCCCCCTTTCTTTGTTGATTTATTTATTATTCTGCTCTTATGGGTTTGGCATAAGCTATAGCCTTTTAACCGCCGGCAATCTCCACAGCAGAAATAACAGGAAACACTGATTTCTTAATTCGATAGCGCCATCGGAGAAGTCCAACTTTCCTATAGGCACTTGAGAAAAGGGCCAGAGAGCACGGCTGTATGTTTGTTTGTAGTGTTTATGTCGCACTTCACGCTGCTACATATTCATTTCTAAAGGAAAACACTTCTTTCAACTGATAATATGTTAATATGAGGACAGAGTTTTAATAAAACTAGTTGGGCCCACGAGTTGTTATAAGGTACAGTGGTACGCATGTTCTCCTGAAGGTTTACAGGTTTTCTTGATTTGTGTACCCAGCATTGATTTTGTCCATCTGCACATGTAGAAATCCTGGACACATTTAACTTTGGCTGTGTGTAAGCTGTGTTTACTCGCGGAGCTACTATACCCCTGCTTGTTACATAAATCTTTTCATCCCCCGGGGAGGCATCGGGGGGCTGGCACTACATGCATTGTTTCCTCTGTCAGCACTGCAACCTCATCTGGCCTCACTGTCCTGGCACACAGCGGACCCTGCCCGGCCCGCATGGCAGAAACAAAGACCACCGACCACCCTCAGACCACCTTACACCGCCGCCTCCTATTGGGCACCCCCACGTTTATCAGGGCGCGTATAAACATGTGCGTGCACACTCACACATGACAGAAGCCTCAGTGGAAATCTCAAACCTGCTCACTAATCTTCACTAAATCTGCCCTTCCCATTTGGCTTTATCTGTCTTTTGTTATCAGTGCTGGAGCTGGAGAATGGGAGGGGGGTCACAAGGGTAAGACTTCTTTTCCAGCATCTGCCTAAAGAGAGAGAGCAGGAGAGGAGAACTAGGCAGGACAAGGGGCCTCCCCTTACTCAACTCCTCAACCCTCCACACCCCAGCCCCCCCCCAGCTCTGATATATTTGGAAGTCTTTTTTCCTTTTTCCTTTCCTCTAAAACCCAAATAAAGTGTGTGATGGATGAGTGAGCAGGGGCAACACCTCCCCCATCAATCTACAGCCAGCCGGCTTTAGGAAGGAGGGGGAGCTCTTCCCTTCACATGCCTCCAGAGGACCCAGCAGCATGCCCCCCATGTCTCCCTAACACACACACAAACACACACACACTGGATGCACACGTGCACAAATCAGCTTTCTTTACATGCACAGTGTGCTAAGATATCCGCTAAAGGCAAAGGCACAGTACAAACCTACAATATATAAGCTAGCAATTACACATGAGCAACACTCTCCACCCTCAGCCCACCACAGCACAGTTTAGTATCCCCTTAACAACCCAATTGCACCCCCCACTCCCCCCAGTCTGCGGACCCCCTGTGATTACAGGGAGCCTGATTTCAAACCAAACACGTAAAAAATTGCCACAGCCCAGACAGGAAAGAGAACGAGCGGAGGAAGAAAAGTAAGAGAATAAATGCTAGAGAGAGAGAGAGAGAGAGAGAGAGAGGAGAGAGAGAGAGAGAGAGAGAGAGAGAGAGAGAGAGAGAGAGAGAGAGAGAGAGAGAGAGAGAGAGGACAGGAGGGGTAAAGCAAAGACTGTGGAGAAAGGAGACACCAACTGGTCCTGGTTAGTGGCTGCAGAGCACAAAGATCTGAACAACACAGTCTCTCTCTCCCTCTCTTTTTCTTTCTCAGAGCACCACCAGCACAAGGAGTGAATTCCAAGAGCGTGTCGTCACCTGGAGCAAGGGAAAGGCAGGGAAGTGGTTTTAGAAGAAAAAAGGAAAACCCTGGTTTAAGCCTCTGGGTAAGTTAGTGGGTGGTTTGTTGGGTGGTGTTGTATATATACACTCCGTCTATATATATATATATATATATATATATATATATATATATTCTGTGTGTGTGTGTGTGTATGTGTAGGTCGACTTTAGGGGGGTCCATTGCATGGGAGCTTGCACATGGAGACGCAATCAACTTTAGAAAATCAAAGTTGTGCATCATGAATTGCATTGAAGACACACAATCAGCAGGTCAGTGCAACGATAATAAGCTGACGACAACCTCATGACTGATGGGCCGACCGCTACCAGCATCTCAATATCCTTACGTGCCAGTCTGAACACTTTACATCTACCTTCTAACATCCTGCAACTAATTCTACCTTTCTGAAATTTGTTGTTCTTGTAACAGGGTTTGTTTAACTTTATGGTAATTCTTTTGAGGTCATAGATGGTAGTTGTGTTGTATTTGGATTTCATACCTAAATCGGGCATATCCTTGTGTCTTGCGTATTTGGCTGCAGGTGTTTGGAGGATTTATAATCAGGGACACCTCAAGCATCCCTGTTGGATAAAAATATTAGAATCACATATCAAGGCTGTAATGGACCCACAGACGCCTGCAGCTGAACCACTCAGCTCCTCTTTCATCCTTAGAAAAACAAACCGATAATCAAGGATTTTTGGAAGATGACAAGAACGAGGAGGCAAGAAGAAAACAACATCAGTCACTGTAAATATTGAGAACTGCTGTAGATCAGCCACAGTAACACCATCACTAACCACAGCGCTGAAAATGGATGCCAAGCTCTAATTATCCTATTAATTTCAAAGATAGTTTATTGTATTAAATAAAATGATTCATATGTACAGGTTAAACTGAGTTGGAGTACACACACACACAACAACACAGACACACACCCACACACACAACCTGTTGGTCAAATGGTTGCAGTAACATCTCAATGACCAAACTGACTTGAATAAACAGGAGCAGAAGCTGCATCTAATCTTCAGTCTGAATGTTTATATATATATTTACACCTGCTGCTTGGTTTGGTCAGAGTTCTGTGCTGGTTTCATCTTTCAGGGAAGGTTTCTGCTGCTGGGAAGTGTGACGCTCTGCACCTGAGGTCATGGTTATTGAGGTCTTTGTCACAGAAATAGTCTTCCACATCATACCCTAACTATCAGAGAGCACGTTATGTCACTTGGCTATTATGCATGAGCAGAGAGAGGTTGCTTTAAAGATAGAGAATTTAAAATGTTGTAGGTTTTCAGGCAAATCAGCAGGTTACACTTTATATTAAACAACTTGTTCAGTTTACTTTTCATGCCCTGAATCCTCCCGTCACAAGCCTAAAGGTGTTTCTTGAACTCACCACTGTTTTCATTAGTCGTAGCATTTGTTTCTTGGGTTTGTCGTGTTTAATTTATCGTATTCTTGCAGCTACGCCAACCAGACACTCATTTACAAATTCTCCTCCTGAATGATGTTCCAGCTTTCTAGCTACCAGCTCGCTCGCCACACAACTCGCCCACATAACCCAATCCGGACATGTGCCTTCTCAATCACTGTGAGCATGTTCAGCGCACTGCAACACACTAGCTTTTCTCTCGGAAAAGACATTCCCAATCCACTTTTTCTCTTCTTGACAGTTGCCAAGATACTTCTCAACAACGACAACCGACAGCTACATGTGGGCTTCATTCACCCGGACTGTGCCATGCAGCACACAGACAGGGGGGACCACCCTGAAGTGAACGTTACTCTACTATATCATGTTATTTTCTTTCCTTACATAGAAAATATTTGCTGTCATGAGGATGTTTTTGCACTTCTGAGATGCTTCTTGTGTTTTTATGAAGTGACTTGCCGGCCGTGCACAGCTCAAAGGCCAGAGGTTCCCCACCCCTGCAGTAACCCTTTAACCACAACCACTACTTGCCTAACCCTTAACCTAAGCTTCACCACTGACCAAAAAAAAATCATCTTTTCCCTAATTGGGTACGTGGCTTTTGTCCATATTTGGAAAAGCCCTCCCCAATTAACCCAGCCTGAAGTTTTGCCTCTAAAGGACGAGTACACACACACACTCACACAAATAGTTTGCATTGTAGTGTGTGTGTGGCAGGCAGCAAAGCCTCCAACCAGCAGAATTACTGAGGCCGGGCCTCTATGGCCCCGAACATGTGGAGATCCAACCCGTTTGCAGCCAAACCAGACTCATCAGGCTCCAGACAGTTTGATGTGGCGACGGAAACCCTGTGTTGTCGTTGTTGTTGTCATTTTTGATTGTGGGTCAGGCGAGGGCTTCCGGTATTTTCATGCCACACATTGTCAAGTGTGTGGCTTTCCTAAACGATGTTTTCGGATACAAAACACACTGCGGGCCGTTCGCTATTGGGCACCCACATGAAAAGGCAGCTAATATGTGGAATCAGCCGGACTTCCAGGACAACACAATACCCATGTTGGAAAACTGATGAGTAGCCTGTGTTGTGTGGATATTAAACTCAGAATTCAAGGAAAAAAAAATGGACACGAAGCCACAGTGGAGCTAAAAATACAGTTTGTCATGAGCACACAAGGAGCTGAGCTAAGCATAGCAGCGAGCGACTGACACAGGGAGAGAGATGGATAGACAGAGATGGAGAAACAGAGTGAGAGAGATAGCCTAACTAACAGCTGTGAACATTTTCCATTTGAAGTGAAACATTCCTGTGTGCTCGCAGCCCTGCACACTCCAGCGGGCTTCCTCTCAGCTCCATGTGGTATTTGTCCCCAGCTAAGATCCAGGGAGTGGGAGAGCGAGCTGCAAACTTTCCCAAGGATACCAACCAGCCACATGCCACTCTCGCCCCCTCCCTCTCCTCTCTCCTCATGGTCCTCCCCTCCCTCTACCGCCCCTCCTCGCCACCTCCTGCCGCTAGAATAGTCTCCTGATTGGAAAGGGTTTCTATTTATAATCACAAACACCACGGTAATACTTGACCAGCGCTGAAAATATTTAGCCATACCACAAACACGACTTTATCTGTATGTTGTGCCATCATGTAGGAGTGATAGTGGTCCATAAAGAAACAATAGAACAACAAACATTCATGGTCTTCAGTCATAGATCTAGATAATTCATCCCAGTGATATTTGAGGATATCGACTAGGACTAAGTTCTAAAACGATTGAGGACACGTGAAGTGTCTCTACTGAATCAACGCTATATACGTGTTGGTCATGGTTACAGGTCTGTTGTGCTCGTAGTTATTGTACAATGGCTTAAAACTTGAACATACTATTAGATATCATTCAGCTTAATATGCCTAATTTATTTATAAAGATCCATGTATCATTTCCTGGGAAATCTGTGAAAATGTAAAAAAAAATCACCTCCACTCAATATTTGAGAAAATGTCTGGATCTGCCTGTACTGGTTCTTTTCAACCAACCAATCAACAATCAATCAAACACACAAACAGGGGTGAAAACATAACCTTCTTGGCAGAAGTAAGAAAGGCTGGGGTGATGATGCCCTAACTTTCACTTTATTGTAATAATCAACATTTAAAATATGGAAAACTACTTTTCCCCCTTTCCCTGCTCTCTCAGGATCTATTCCCTTCCTGAATTCTTCTTGGCTGCTACTCGCTGACTAAAATACTTTCTTTCTAAACGTTACACGTCCTTCTGTGAATTTCCTTCCAGGAACATTTTGCCTTTTGGTCCCACCTTTTGTGTCCAGCTTCACAGTAACTACCCTGGACTCCTTCCTGCTATACCTCACTTCTACATCTCACGGCCGTTACAGTTGTGAAAAGCATGAGGTGCGTGTGTGTGTGTGTGTGTGCGCGTGTGTGTTTCCTCGGGGTTCTTGGCTGTGCTTGTGTGTGTCCTCAGGATCATGGGTCTCCAGTTGTGTGGGTAACATGACGCTTCGGCCCCAGCCAGTTGCCGCAGATGGTAAGAAGCACAACAGTGGAGCGCGAGAGGGGAGCGAGGAGGAGGAAGTGCTGTTATCACCAGCTGGCTCGGTGGCTCAGCCCAAGCCCTCGGTAAGACGAGTGCAGCAACAGGAACGCGTGGGTGTGCATGAAGGCTGAATGGAGGCCCACTGAAGTCTGAGAGGGCAAGTGTTGTAGGAGTGTGTGTGTGTGTGTGTACATGCGTGGTGTGTCTATAGGTGCAGTTCGTGCATCTACATCTGCTTGATGTGTGGGTGTGTGTGTGTGTGTGTGTGTGTGTGTGTGTGTGTGTGTGTGTGTGTGTGTGTGTGTGTGTGGCCTTTAAATGCTGGTCGACGCGGTGTGGCCCACACATGACGTACACGTAGCCCGGAGCACTTACTTCGACCTTCATCTTGTTTGTTTGTGCAGCCTTCTGAGCGGACGCGGAGAAACTCATTCTTGTTGCTGTGTTGTTTTAGTCCCTGATTACCCAGCAGTTAATGTTTAAATGTTACAGCAATTTGCAAACACATGAGATAAGGCCATATACTGCCAGGAGAAGATAATCTGTACTCTTTTCAATGCAGACAGATGATGAGCAGACAAATCAGCTGGATTTGATTTGAACATCAGGGTTTTAAAGACCTGAAGTGTGAGTTATTTGGATGCTCTTCATTAACGCCCCGTCTCCGCTGGTGCGTCTCACAGTCTCTGAGGGATTCAGACCTGAAGGAGCAGGGGCCTCTGACAGTTGGGAGGATGCAGCCATGAGACCTTGCCTTCCAGTAAAACTAAAACAAGAACACATTTCCCGTCACATACATTGATTGTGTGTGTGTGTGTGTGTGTGTGTTTCTGTGTGTGCGGTGAGTGGCCTTGTGGTGTCATTTAGTTCACACACTCACAACCCATGCAACATACTGTATGAACTTCTCTAGATGAAACAGAAAGCTCCAACATTATTTTTGCTGGTTTACAGTTTGGGGATAGCTGGGACTCCCCTGCATGTCTGTGACAGTTTGATAACACATCATTTTCCAAGCACGCTTTCGTCTTTCCACATCGATATTTCCATATTTACATCTCAATTTGAAACAAAAAAGAAAAAAGCCCAAGGCCGACATTCCCTTTCTCTCATCGAGCGCCATCCCACCCTTTCCTAAAAAACAGTCATTGTTAGCACGGGACATGATGGCTGCCCCGGACAACAAAAGGGATCCGGCACCGCAAACGAACACTGGACCAGAAACTGACATCATCTCTTCCTTGTGTCTTTTAATAGAGACGTTTAATGTTTGAGTTTCAGCTGCACCTCTGCACACTACATCTTTAAGAGGCTGAAGCTCCTGTTAGGGAAGGCACCGTTACATAACAGACACCCCCACACCCCCCGACCAACCACACAACCCCTTCTCCCCCCCCCCGGCCCCTTCCTTTGCACATGTTTCCGAGTGTGACATGAGTTCAACAGTGAAAAGGGGGACAGAGGACCCTCTGAGTGATCAGAGCTGGAGGAGGGAGGAGAGGGAGAAGGAGTGTGCATACTGGTGCGATGTCCTCGCACTACATCATTCCTCCCCTCTCTCTCCCTCACTCTCTCCCTCTCCCTGTCTCTCTCTCTGACGCCCTCCACCCTCTCCCCCAGGCAGCCGGCCATCCCCAGTCTACGGACAATGGGAGTGTTAAACCAAAATAGTACCTTGCTTCAACCAGGCTTCCTGCCTGTGTTCTGGCCTTGTGATTCTTCTCTCCCTTTATCAAAAGGGGATTCCAGTGGATTCCTGACTCCAAATGTGGAGTGTGTGTGTGTGTGTGTGTGTGTGTGTGGGGTGCAGATGGGACACAAGGCCCGCTCAGCTGAGCACACAGGGGGCAGGTGAAGAGGTGAAGATGAGGAGACTCAGGGATGAGGAAGGACTAACAGAGATAGATCACACAATGGAGTCAAGGCAACAGAGGAGAAGACAGTGTGGACTAGGGCTCTGATAGGTTGAGGCTGATGGACCGACCTCTCACAGCTGACATGAAACCCTTATGAGATCTGTCAACAGTAACACAACAGTGCCTCATGTAAGAACAACAGATGACACACTTGCCGTCAAAAACAGGCTGTTCTCCCCCAACAGAAAACACAAATGGTTTCTTTAAATAGGCTTATTCACTGAAAACCCCCCTTTTGAATCGTGGCCTGGAGAGGGGTAAGTACTGCAACAGTCATCAAAACTCACTGTGTGAGAAACATTTGCGTTATCTTCTGAATATCTGTTAAGTCCTGGGTCAAAGAGTCAACCTGTTCCAGACTGATGTGTTGTGCAAAATGAATGACCTCAACAACAAGAAAACCAAACAGCGGCAAACAATAATTTGGAGACAGTGGGGGATGATGAAGTTTCCCTGCTGGTTTTTTAACAGAGGCCTTATTTGTTCCAGTGTATATTCAAGAATTGAAAAATATACCACACAATGAGAAGTGGACGCAGGAAAAGGTTTAAGGCTAAAATACTTAAAGCCGTTTAAAAGGGTAAGAAAATATGATCATTAGTGCAAACGTATCGAGTTCTGAAATCTTTGATGAAAAACAAAACAAATGGCGGGTCGCGACTACAACAATTACAAAGTCTGGGTATGTTTATGTCTGAAGAATCAGCGTCTCCAGCTTTCAGCCAGGGACGTAATAGCTTTCCTATTACTGCTCTACTGCTGTAGGTCTGTGTTGTAGCTGTCATATTCATGTCTGGCCCTAATTGGCCACTGTTCATTCCAGTGCAACACAAACGGAGAGAGATGAAGGAGTCGCTGTCTCACTGGCAGACCCACAACAGTTTTTTATTAATTATAAAAAACCAAAGCATGTTTAAAAACAGCTTTGCAGAAGACAAGTTTGCAAAAAGAGCTGAAGACAGCATGAAGCACTGAGAGATATGACATTGCCCTCCAGATTTCTGAGAAAAGCAAAGCGTCTCTCTCATGCTCGCTCACTCTCTCTCTGAGGCACTTCTACGCTCTTGCAGCCTGAAGACAGGCCGTGTCTTCCCCGAGGGTTCTGCTTGGTGCAGACCCAAGAAAGAGATTTTCCCTGCATTGTCTCGAGGACATGTTGTGAAAGGGCTCTGGCTCTGACCATCCGAGGTCAGTGGGGGCTGCCTGTGTGAGGGCCTCATTCATGGCTGTCGAAATATGATGTGGTGAGTGGATGCATATGAGGCTGTACATCTCTTTCCGTCTGAAGCGCATTCAAACAACATGGTCCTACTGAGGGCTTCATTATGCTGCCCAGGGGAACGCGTCCTCTCTGTGGCTGCATCGTGGATTCCTCTGCAGACTCTGCCTCTCTGGTTTCTTTCTCTCTTTTTATTACACAGTGCAGTGACTTACTGGGAATGCACCTTGTCTGTCCCTGGAGGACCACTGGGACCGAACAGCACGCGTCCGCTCATCAGAAAATATCCCTTTCCGCAGCCAGGCTTGAGTTTAACTGTGGGAACTCAGTGGACAATATATTTCCCTGTGGCTATGAGGACTTTAAAAGAATTGTTTCCTATTTTCCACCATATCATTTTCAATAAAAGGTTTTTCTCCTATATCAGCTGCAAAGAACCCTGCAAGACAAGACACCTTGTGTACTTGCAGGACAGATACTACATGGGACAATGCCGATGGGAAATTTCTAACCGGGTGTCAAAGGGTATCAATACATTTCCTTCAAAGGCACATTTAGGTGTGTGAATGGACCATGAGCCTGCAGCTTAAAGATTAATGAACAGACAATCTTTGAGGGATGTGAACACGTGATGTTGTTACATGCGAGCGTCAGAGGACCCACACAACGACAACTGCAAAAAAAAGAAAAAAGGCACAAATCCACAAAACCAAAATGACTCACGAGAACAAAACAGAAGCATTGATCATCAGTAGTTATACTTGTCTCTCCGATACAAAACAAGTAACACATACCAGCGGCACTTGGGATAGAATGCGCTCCCATACAATTAACCAAACAATTGGCTTGCATCCCCTTAAGGATTTTCCCAGACAAAAGTGCCTCGCCATATCAATACTGTCCCTAGCTGCCTCCCTCGCCTGCAGTGCTGTGGTATCATATCTGGCCTCTTTGTGCGCTGGGGGATTTCCAGCCGCTGAAACGGTGAGCCGGTTGGGAATGGGCAACCGACCTCTGGGCAGCGTTTCTTTAACCGTGTGGGAACGGAGCGCTGCGTGTGGGACAGGAGGACACGGTGACACAACTGCACACTGCCACTGTGACCGTGTGAAAAGCAACAGGGCAGATTGGAATTGGCCAAAATTTGTAGGCTCTGTTTTACCTGACTTTTCTTTTTTTTGGATTAGAAGATTCATTTTTTTTAAACTGAGCCCTGAATACAATGAAGCTACAGTCTACAAGTCTTTCAAACCAACATAGAGGAAACATTAAAAAACACATAAAATAAAACACACAACATCTTGCAAATCATAGGTCGAGAAAAAACAGACAGAAGACACATCCAACCAAGGAAGGAAACAATTGCAAAAACTGAAAAGCCTCAATCAGGATCGGCTCATCGAGCTGTAAATCAGTCTGCAAATGGTTCCCGGCTGCAGAGGAGACAAAAGCCCGTCTGCCAAGTTCAGAACGAACCTACAGGGACAGTCAATGGAACAGAGTGTCATTACACTGCACAGAATAATGACTGGGTTTGGCGTGAGTCGGACCTACAAAGGTAAGAGAGACGGGCCCTTTTCCTGTGGATGTGACAGTGTGTGTGTTCGTGTTTCTGTGTGTGTGTGATTTTTTTGGCTGCGAAAACGATACCAAATACGTGACAATGACTTAAGCTCCACCACCACAAAACCCTGACTCAAACAAAGCCAATTAATATCGACAGAAGGCGCCCCCCTTCATATATATAGAAGAAGGGACTTTTGCTTTGAGGAGAAGCATAACAAATATTCCAACTGACAACAAAACATTTTAATGAGTTCTAATTAATACAATCCCCACTTCTTTGTGTCTTTTTGTGCTTATGTTTCTCTTCGCAGCCTCTGCCAGCTTCCAAACAGCGAGCACTTGGCACACATTAATATTAAAATGTAAACTAATGAAGAGGTTTTTTTCATATCTCAATATTCATTAAAACCCCATCGCAGAGGATCACACACTTAAAACACTTGCTGGGAACATGAGTTTCTGTTGTATGTATTTATGAAAATGAAAACGTGCAAGGCCTTTTTTTGATTTAATCATTTCCCCGCTTATTACTGCCTAGTGTTACCCCCCAGAGATAGCCACAAACACACACACACACAAACATATACACACGTCCTGATCAGCCACATTAAAACCACCTGCTTGATATTGCGGCGGTATCCCCACGTGCTCTGACCCGTCGAGACGTGGACTCCACAAGTCCTCTGAAGGTGTCCTGTGGTATCTGGCACCAAGACGTCAGCAGCAGATCCTTTGAAGGAACCTGCTGCATTTCCCATAGATGTGGTTCATGTGGTTCTACGGGTCGTGCTAACTTTGCTTTAGACACCTCGGCTGTGGGGATTCAGGGAAAAGGAGGATTCTGCACGAGCAAACCAGCACGAGCCTCCGACGGCTTTGAAAATGATTCCGACATTTGAATCAATCATTTTAAACAATCAAGTCTGAATGAAGGGTAAACACGGATTGAAGCCCCTTGGAACAGCCATAACTCCAACATATATGTTTCTACATCCAGGTCAATGTGCTCTCTGATCATATTCTTATGTGAAAATCATGATATTCACATACTTTATCTGTGGATAATAATCTAACAAAGCTCTCATTGTAATTTCAGCTCATAGTGGCTCCAGGAAAATGACCAGATGAAAGTGTTTACTGCTGGTGGGAAACACACACTCTCTCACGTAGGGTTTGATGTGTTGCAGAACATGGCCCGGAGCGTCTCACTGCCTCTGCTGGCGATCTAAGGATTGGACTCATGAGGCCACTTGTGGGGTTTAACGATTCTATTGATCAGTCAGTGATTGATGGCTCTCCTACTGAATAATAAACAATATATAATAGTCTAAGTATTGTCTCTGTTAGATATGGCGTGTTGTGAAAGCTGCTTGCTGGACACCAAACTCCACTCATCTGGTTAAACTGCATGTTTCCAGCTGTAAAGATGCTCGAGATGTGTCTTTGTCATCACTGTGAACACGTCCCCACAAACTAAGCAGCACAATGGCAAGAAAAATGCAACGTTTCACATTTAATTTTCTTTTCTTTATAGTTGCCTTGATGCTCGTAAGTGGTGAAATGTAACACATGTTCCCCACGTCGGTCCAACACACTTCCTGCTGATCCAGCACCTCAACGGTCACACAAACACACACATCAGTTTACAGAAGCGTGATGAAGTTGAAATGCTGTGTCATGACTCAATTAAAAGGACTGACATTATTCTCGTTAACTTGCACTTGCAGGGATTAATCAAACAGTTGTTATGTTTTAATTTATTCTTGTACGACTACTTTGTGAAACTTGCCAACACTTTTCAGACTTTACGCCCAATTATGTGTGAGCTGTTCTTTCAGGGGCTGATTACCTTAATTAAAAAAACTTTTTCTGGATGATTCACAAGTTATAAATTGGAAGATGTTCTCAAACCAAACCTTATCTTACCTGCTACTCCCCTCACAATGTAATACCATTCAAAGGAACAATAATAAGTCAGACATGCAGTGAAGTCTTTGTTCTTTCAATAAAAGTACTTTAAATTAGACAAATGTGGCTCAGGGGATTGAGCAAGTAATCCTACCTCTGATGGCCATTCTCTGTGTCTTTGTGTTATAGAAAAAGCAAAGCACAACTGAAACCCCATCCTGCAAGAAAAGGTATTAATAATCTCTAAACTGTATGCAACCTCCTCCATTCCCTTGCTTTTTTAAATTCATGTACACCCTTAGATGTGGGTGCTGAAGCCAGCAGGTAAATATCTTGTAGAGCATTTCAAATCCACGTGCCGGAGGAGAAAGTCGAAGAGAAAAAATGTGTCACGAAGTTGTAATCTCCAAGATCAGGTTTGGAGCAAAAACAAATTGTGGTTTGTGTCCTAATTGGGTGTTTACAGGGCTCCGTTTACACATGGAAACTCGTGCATGTAAACAGGTACCAGCGTCGAGGAAAATAAACCGATTGTCGATGGCCACTCAGCTACGAAAACACACAGCGCTAATTGAGTTACTTCAGCAAACTTCTCCTGTCATATAAATGTTCTCGTCGGAAAATGACCTCTGTGTGTGTGTGTGTGTGTGTGTGTGTGTGTGTGTGTGTGTGTGTGTGTGTGTGTGTTTGCTTCTCAGACGGCTTCTTGATTTTAAAAGCCTGAAACGCTCATGTGATTTCTCCACAGTGTGACAAATTCTTTACATTCCTTCTGATCAAGGGAATTATCATTAATCAAGAACTTACTCAAAGATGCTTTTGAAGCCGATACTCGAGCAGACTGTGAGGTGTTCATTAAACTCACAAATTAGTCTGGGAATAAAGAAAATGAGGATAAAACTGAGTAAATCCTCCTCAACGTTAGAAAATTATCACGTAGCTCGTTCAAATATAATACGAGTATGTATTTACAGTTGAGGACCTTGACAAAACCTCACACAGACTTTTTGACCTAACATAGCACGGCTCTTGTACAAGCAAAAACCTAATCGTGTGCATCACTTAAAAAAAAAGGAAAAACATGTCTGGCCACTGGTCAGCAACGAGCAGACAGAAGGTTAATCAGATCTACTCGGCAAAACGCAGAAAAACCCCAGCTGCACAGAAACCATTCTTCTCTTAACAGACTTGTAATTGCAGAGACAGACAGACAGATGCGGCTTACAAAACAACTCGTGAAGAGGAATGCCAGCCATTTGGCATGTACAGTACAACAGATGAATGGCTTTTGTTGAGGGGTTTCACCGGGCCGAGTTGACAGAGGGCTAAAGTCAGTGCTCCAGCTCAGCAGACAGACGGGACAAAGACGGGCCAGTGTATTTCACCCACAGTTTTCTTTTTTTTTATCTGGGGGCCTTTTCACAGCTAATCCACTGGGCCTGAGAGGAGCAGCAGGACGGGCCAGTAATGCTGCTCCACCTCTGCGGAGGCCCGAGTCTTTGGCAGCATTATGGGAGGCAGATAAAGGAGCTAGCCGGTGCCTTCTGTGTCTCTGAAGTCACTCCTGTCAGGCCGATTCTGATCCCTGACATCGGACCATTGGAAGCGAGGCGTGCAGGTCATTGGCTCGGTTTGATGGCCAGGTAAGCTGCTGTAGAGCCTGCTGTTACTATAGTCTGCCCCAGCTGGACACTCGCTCTATGGCCTGGCTGTCGTGAGATCAGGGGGCACACATCCACTAACCAGCATCCCTCCCTGTTTGTGTCTGTCTCTGGCTCTTTTCACCTTACGTCTGGACACCCTAAATAACCCAGACCACCTTTTTTGTTTTCTTTTTAACTAGTGGCCAATGCCTGTGTTTCAAATATGTCACATTCCACATGGTTTCTATCTCTGTGGTGGCAGGACTTTCTCACAAAACTTAAACCCTATTTTTCTTTGAATGAGAGTTCTCTATTGTTGCCCGAATTGTCCATCCGAACCCTAGCAACTTCCCCAAATCGGTATGCCGCAGGAATTCCTGGCTCCACTGCCAACTCTAGCTACCTGGTAAAGGGGATTAGGGTTGCTTTATCCTTTAGTCAAGAATGCGGAATGGTTGAACTTCTGACCAAGTCAGACAGGCTTGACATTCAAAGCCTGTGTTCCAGGGTGATGCCTCCAACCTCTGTTGTCCTTCTCTCAACTTCAATTTCTATCAGGACAATTTGACATCGACGGCACTTAATAAACCGTTTAACCCATAACCCACTGTATCTAATGAATAGTGATGTAAGGAATAAACAGGGTAGGGATGATGACACACGCACTTTCATGGATCATGTGAGATCAAACGCTTTACGGAATAGGTGAACACCCCTGGGAATGCTTGGCCAACAGCCATATCCTTAATATAATTATAATACTAGCATTCATGTTCGAACACCATCCATCCCCAACGAAGATGTTGAGTTTGAACAGGTAAAATCATGTGCCCAGCCATTCGTCCCAGTCCTCCCCGACAGGCCTAGAGGCTCTCATGTAAAAATAGCTATCATCGATAGCATTCCTAAGTTATGACATGGTGCTCAAGGTGACTACCACTCCCAGTAACCCAGCAGCAAGTCTCTCACACTCAAGCCCATTCATGAATACCATCAGGAAGTAGCTGTGGTGGTTGCACATGGTCCCATCAAAATGTAAAAAAGAGAAAGAGTCAAGGCAAAACGAGAGGCTAAAATCAAATCACGTTTAAGACATCTTTCAAACATGTCAAATACATGTAAGAACACAGGTAGAGGAGAAACTTTCAGGGTATGAAAAATATTACCTCATTATTTGTCCAAATCATTGACTGGATATAAAACTGCCCAAAATTATACAAACCATCTTATTTGATGTGTACTTTTTAGTTGTGTCCTTGCTCCAACCACGAACATGGATGAGGCATAGTTTATGACCTTATAGTTTGGCTTTACCTTTTTCTATATTGGCACAATTAGTGCAATTAGTATTAGTATTTTATGAACGGACAGAGATCTATGCTAAGCAAGAACAGGACTAGGTGCTGCATGTGTGTATTGAGGCTGAGCAACTCTCCCTTTTATTTAGGACAACTTTAAATACTAATATGATTTGTGTAAAGGCCTCATTCCCACATATCATAAAGACGTCTTAAAAGTATAATTGTCTTCTGAAGTCAGAGGGGCAACTCTTACAATTCTAAGAAACTGTCGCTATGGGAAACAAAAACCCAATCTTGTATTTCTCTCAAATCAAAACCATGTGGGGCTTTTCCACTTTTGGTTGCTGCTGTGAGTTCAAGTGATACCACATAAGACAAATGAAGAGAATCAAAAAAGGCTGAGAAATCTTAGAAAACAAGGTGTGTCTTGGGTTTGGCAAAGTAAACGTGTCTTCCTCTACAGCAGAAGACGAGTAAACAGGAACTTCTCCTGTAAATGTGTTTATTTTGAAGATAACGACGAGACAGTGCACCAACAGGTTTGATTCTGCAGAACTGTCATTTAGAAAAAGACCTGTTACACGGCTTCTGCAGCTGGATGAGGTGTCTGTCTAGTTTTTTAGTTTGCAGCCTCTCTCTCACGCAGCTTCACAACCCGGTGCTGCCGTCCTTCACAGGGGATGAGAGGCACCTGTGAGGGGGATGCTGCAGTCGGCCTTGCCCTCCTTTTCAGTTCTGGAGAACAGCTGACTTCTATCAGACGGCCAAGTCTATCAAGGACAACAGCGCTCAGGCAAAGGAACTGAATTCTTCCACCAGTCAACTACAGCTCTGGAAACAGACACTGATCTCCATTTAACACATACAACACCTTCGCCCCTTTACATGAAAACCTGCACATATTCTGCTCCCTCCTTTGGGGGATCTCACCGGCATTTTCATTCCTCGAAAACCCCCGGGGTAGCCAGAGCAGCGAGGACTGAGGCTGTGGCTCGACACCTGATGCCCTCCTCCTGGCACCAAGGGCCACTGAAAGATTCCTCAGGCCTGTGAAACCGGCCGGCTGTGCACAGGGTTCAAAGATTCAACAAATTCCAGGGCAGCTCTCGGGGGGGAGTTACTTTGTGAAGGGCCACACAGAAATAAAAAAAACCCTCAAAATATTTGAGAATGTTAATTATAGGCTCGATAAACTTCACCAGGGACTGTACTTGTTCCTTTTGGATGAAATCGTGTATGGATAGAGTTATTTATAGTTTATTTATGACCTGCAAAATTATTATTTCGTTGGAAAACATTATCTCAGTGCTGTGATCTTAGCGTATCACTATAGAGCGACTCCACAAGAGAAACAAGTATTAACTTAGTGGTTGTATTATTATATCCATGTGTAACTGCAATGTGGTTGTTATAAAGTGGTCACCTGTGGCCATCTGCAGTGTGAGATGATGAGGAAGAAACCATGTGCAATCTGGGACTCTGAAAAACTTCCTGTTGGTGTGGGAAGCTGGGTAATAGAGGATGGTGTGTGTATCAGTGTGTGTGTGCGTGTGCGTGGGTGGGTGTGTGTGTGGGGGGGGGCCTGTCCAGATGGACCGAGGGCCAATATGGACGGAGTGGGGTCATAACAGAAACCAGAGTATCAAAGCTAAGAGGGCTTATTCCAGAAACTTGGCACTTTCAAGTAGCACTTATCTAGGGGTATCATATAAACTTAACCCTGCTGTCAGAATGGCTGCATGGGAGGAAATGAGTTGAGGGTCGTGACCTTGAAAGCACAAGTCAAACGTCGCCGGGCCGCAGCACACAGCGAGTCACAAGGTAAGCTGCACGGCCCCAGCCTCGGCCGGGCCAGATGGCTCGAAAATCTGAGTCGCCGGCTGATGGAAATCTCTGTAGACCCGGGTCCGGTCTCAGGCCCCTCCACGGGAGCGGCAGGCTGACACATAAGTAACACAGCAACTGTCACAGTGCGACCACACACCGGCTCACCTCATTTATCTTTTCACTGAAGCATACTCAAACTCATAACTGTCAAAATTACAGAAAAGAGGAAGACAAGGTCAAATTAATTACGGAAGCTGTGAAGCCATATGTTTAACTCGTACCCGGTCTGCATGTGTTCATTACCAGGGCCGGATCCTCTCACTAGTTTGGACACAATCAGTTTTGTGTTCTTTAAACGTCGGACGGTCGTAATATTTGCTTCACAGTGACAAATGTTTTCAGGCTTCTTTTTTTTTCTCTTCCCTTCTGGCCAGCTATATGCAGCCGAGTGCAAACACTGTTATGTCATTAACCACACTGCCAACAACACAAGTGGGTCACGATGATGCATCACTACCTCGCTGCAATATCACCATGGTAGCAGAAGTAACAAATAATTGATGCGGCACGTCTCCCTTTCACACATTCTCTCACCGCTCATACATCAGATGTTCACTTCATATTAAGCCACGCTCACTTCCATTAATCTTCCATTGCAGCTTTGTCTGCACTTTTGAAATTGTGCGACTGTCGGCCAGCGTCTGCGTGTCTGACGAATGTGCCGCCTGCCATGTTGGTGGCAGAGAGAATTAAGTGGGTTTAGTTTGTGAATGACAGGATAATTTCTGCACGTTCTGGAGGAGTAGTCGATGCAGCGCACATGTCTCTTCAACTTCCCCCCTTGAGCCTGGTTTGCACTGGAGACTGAAATACTGCTAATGGTCGTTTTTTTTGTCAGGCCCCCCCCATTTGAGTGACAGGCCCGGGATTAAAGGAGTCTCACAGTGTCTGCTCTCATACCATGATCCACTGAACATCCAACCAGTTTAAAGTTCAGGCAGCAGTGGTGGATTGCACTCAAAGGAACAATAAGTAGATAACTGACTGGCTTGGTTTCCTGAGAACTAGAAGGGCGGGCACTTTATTACCATGTGTCATATACATACTGACATCACACACATGCAAATCATTATGGAGATCTGCACCGAATTATATTTTTAACTTCATTTTCAATTCACAACAATGTATAAAAAACCTTCCTGGATCTGCCGCCTTCCACGAATCAACTCCAAAACCTAAATGGTTCGTCCTTGGAGCTCACCTGTCTCACCAGCTCTGTAAGTTTTTTGCAAAATTCCTGATAATAAATAAACAAACAGCAATGACAACACAACGTCCTTAGCTGAGGTAATAACAACACTTGTGTTCTAAAGCCTTCTCCTCTTTAAAAGACACAAATACCTCCATCGATGACCCTCTGCAAAGTCTGTCAGTTCTTTTCCAAATGTTGTATTTAAAATGAATTTGTCTTAATGCACAATGATACTGCCAAAGGAAGACCCCCCGCCCTTCCCCTTCCTTTAATCCCCGGTTTATCACACCAGGACGACGATCTACACACTACAAACCTTCAGTCAGCAGCTCAACCTGAGGCCTCCCGCACAATGCCATTACACATGCACAATAGCTTGTCGAGGTGTCTTATTTCCGAGTCACATTCTTGGATGAATGCAACCCTGAAATCAAATCATGTGGAAATGAGCAGACAACAGAAGGTCTCCGGTCCACAGGTAGATTGGTGCGTGGTGAGTATATTGAATTTTTAAACTGTGCGAACACACACAACAGGCCGAACTAAACCTGAACTACATGGTCGTATGCAGAGGCAGCGTGGAACGTGAGGCGAATAATGTCGGGAGGTTTTCTGTCATTTCTCTCTCGTCAGCAGCAATCGTTGCTCTAAAGATTTTCCCATCATTGGTGAAGCGACCACAACAGTAGCTTGTGGACACAGGCATCCTACAGGAAACCCGAATGTACCGTTTCCAAATCATTTCCTCTATTCAGCTTGTTTTGTGTGTGTTTTCAATATGTAGCAACAGATCTAATGAAACAGCCTCTTATGAAATCATGTCCCTGATAGAGTCCAACTGTCAAGAATTAGGCCATTTGGACTTTATTGTCATCACAAGGTTAATTTTCAGATATATCGTCTGCACATTTGCTCTGTAGTGAACAAGTGGCACCATACTGCCTCAAGTTTGACAAGTAACCATATTTGGAGGAGCAGGGGGTGGAGCCTGACTGAGTGCACACCCACTTTCACCTTTGACCCATTTGACAGTAGCTGCTAGCTGTCAATCACATCATCAATTCCCCGGATGAATAGCCTGCTTATTGTCATGTATTTTGTTACAGACTTTGTGAAACAAACAAACATGGAAGTGAATGTGAAAGGTGCTGGACCTGAACCAAGCAGATCAAACTGGGATCTCTCTGTGGTCTCGCTTCAGTTCTTGTGATCACAACCCAGCCTTCAAAACGTCAGTCACCAACCTGAGGCCGACTGGTCAGTGCCATGACAGAACATGGCAACCTGATGGAAAAATGCCCAAGGAAGAGCTCAAGATTATATTCAGAACTATTAGACTATTCAAAAATGAATATATGGACAGGATGGTGAAAAGAAAAGACATCAAAGGGATGAAAATATGATCATAAGGGAGTGACTTCCTAAATCCTGAACTAAACCGTTTTAAAAATAGGATGCCTGAAGGAGGAGATCAAATAAGCTTTGGCAGAGATAACTTCAGAAGATAAGGGATCGGAAGTTCTTTATGAAATCATACCGCAGATCATGCGTGTCGGTGAAGCCTGAAGCCGATTAGGACAGAGCTCTGTCGTCACAGAGGTGATTCCCAGATGGAGCGGCCAGAGGAACTTCAGCGCCTGACTCGGGAGAATTCCGCTGCTCTGCTCCCGCCGGGGGGTTTAACGTCATGTGACACGGGGAAAATCACGGCAAAAGAAAACCATTCAAACCAGCATGCATTGGTTTCGGTCCAGCATGAATCACGTCAAGTCAACAAGTCGAATGAATCAAATAACTTGGCCTATTTCACAAATTGTCATTGCGCCGGTTGTCCGATAGGTGCAATAAAAACACACAATGTTTATCCAAAAGACAAATCCTTCTAGAAGACCTGGTAGCAGTCACAAGTTTTTCAGATTTGATTCTTTGTATTATCAGCCATCTTGTCGAGGGAAGCATATTCTGGCTATTGCGGTTTCAGACGTTTTGTAGAGCGAGTCTAAAGTTGGCTTTGGTCAGTTTTACTTTATTTACACACACACACACACACACACAGCTTCATTTTATGAACCTTAACCCGAGGCAGCTAATTATCACTTTAAATACTTAAAAAAGATAATAAATAAAAAGTTGGAACAATTTTAACTAGATTTCAATAGATTGCACGCACTGTAAAATATACTTTTCTAATATGATCATGTTCACTCCGAGGTGGCAGCCGGAGATCAGCCCTCAGTGTCCTCTAGTGACATGACAACCGTTATAAGAGTGACAACATCAGCTATGTATGGTTATGAGTTGTGTTGCTATATAAAAAGAAGATAGAAAAAAAAATAACCTAAACAGGAAACTGAAAAAAAAACTAGCCTCACATTCCTAGAAATCCTCCAAAAAATAAATACCAAGAACAGGACGTGCCTGCAGTCTTCACTGCGTCACGACGTTTCCATTCTGATGGTTGGTAGCTTGACAACGGCTTCTTTGTTGACTTCTTACACACAACATGCTCAAACATTTACACGTTATGTGATCTGTGACACCAATGATTGTGAATTACTGGTAGAATATGATATCATTCTGCACAACTGCAACATGCTACTATCAACACATGCTTTTTAAAAACCATCACAAGGGATGAAATGCAGATAAAACGTAGTGATGAGCCCTGCGCCATGAATGGCCAACGTAAATCAAGGATTCCACAAGGCTGATAATTGTCTGTGGTTTTAATGCGAGTGCCTAAATAGCACTGTAACCTAAAAAAGTGATTTTTGATACGCAAAATGAGGTTAACGATTGACCATGTGGTGTTCTAGTGAAAAGTGTGGTTTAAGTCAGGGAAACTACCCGCACGCTTCTTCACATCTGCCTACCAACGGCTGCACAAACAAACCTGTAAACATGGACATTAAGTTTTACATCAAACCACACATGCAACAGGTCCGTCTTTGCATGCGACTGCACGCACAGGCTCACAAAAATGACTCATCCTCCTGTATCGTTAGCCCCCTTTATCAGTTAGGTCCGCCACAGGCACACACACACACATTTAACCCAAAACGCTGGATGCAGGAACACAGGGATGCTCAAACTGCGGAGGAGGTGAGATGTGACAGCTTCTTTGGTTGGGTTGGCAGGAGTTGTTCCACAGAGTCTGTTCAACGGTTGAGCCCAGATGGCTGCACACCTGTAGGCCTCAAAGAAAAACACCCAGCCCCTGAAAAACAACCTCCAGAGCTGCAGGATGCATATTCACAAAGCTTCTAAGATCTGGAATCTCATCCAGGACCACAGATCAGGTTTATGACAATTTGGTGGAAAACGTGGAACAACTCAATAAACCTTAAATTCCCTCGTCTGTCCATTAAGCCGGGCGTCCCCTCTTTCAAATGTCCCAACTGCTCAAACACAGCTTTTGTTTTTGAATTCTATACATACATATGTCAAATAAAAACACATCTATTCTGTGCATTGTGTTCAGTTTTTAAGTCTGACGCTGCGTTAGTCTTTTGTGTCATCCTAATGATTAAAAAAGTGATTCCAGAGCAGCACAGGTGGTTGTGTTGATGGGCCATATGGTGGAATTTAGAGTGTTGTGTTTTGGCTTCAGCAGATAAATATTAAATAAAAATCAATTCTGTTTGGACATTTAAATTGTGGCTGAGTTTGTGACCTCACTCTGTAACTTCACACCTGCCACAGGGGGAGGAGGTAATTGGTCTCGATGGCGGGTGCAGTGAAAATTGCCAATCAGCTTCTCGTGTTTCACTCCACAGTAAAGACGCTGAACGCATCAAAGAATCGCAAAAGATTAAATAAAATGTTATTTATTTAATTTCATAAATGATGCAGATCAGTTTAAGCAATATAATGTCATCTATTATATATTTATGACATTTGTATTAACGGATTATCCTCATATCAATAAATAATCATAATTTTTTATTTAAACTGTATATAAATATATATGTATTTAAAAAAATGACCACAACCTAAATAGTTTAAAGTTTAGAAAAATTAATTTAACTGTGTCAACGACAGATAATTGATTTACAATTAAATTATTGAGTTTGTCTATTGATTTATTATTGATCTTCTGTAACTGATAAAAACTAGCATAGCAATTCACTATATGAATATATTTTGCTCACATTCATAAATATTAATCTCTTAAACATGCCTGGTATACCTCATCAAAATATATTGATTATTCTGTATGAAATCAACTTAATGAACTTTGTCACTCTTTTTTTACAAGGTTAAAGAAAGTGAAAAAATAAATATTCTGGATCCGATCCCTGATCCAGAACCACAGCAGAATTAAATAGGTTCATTTCTAACACCTTCCCAAAATTTCAAGGAAATAGGTTGCGTGTTGTTTGTGTAATCCTACTAAGAAAATACAACAAGTCAAAAAACTATTTCAGTAGAGCATATATCTTCAATAAAATCAGGCTTCAGCAAATTGCCCCAGTCATAATTATCAGTTCCCTAAATATGATTATTTTCACATCAAGATCCAGTAATTATTCTCTGAAGAATCACTGAAATAAAAAGGTCTCCCTGCCTCCTACGTCCACGTATTTCATCTCAACACCTCTAGTTTGTTCCGAGTGATTCCTGTAAAACACCTAAATACAGAATAACCTTGGTAATGTCACAGTTATTATTTTAAACACTTGGAAATTTCCTCCAAAGCCTAAGGAGACAGTGAATGGCAGCTGCCCTAAAACTTTCCAATGATAATATGAAGATCTGTCGACAAATATAAGTTCTGTGGATTGTCGTTATAAACCTTGACTTATGAGTTCATAAATTACTGTCAGGATGATCTTAACTCCTGTGGGAAAAAAACTTTCTTTGAAGTTGACGTGAAGATGATTGTCTCCATGAGTCCTTCTGTCTTTAAACAAAACTGTCACTGCCATCCTATTGTGCCCATGTGATTCCCTACGAGCCCCTGAGCGTGTTGTGTTGGAACTGAACTGTCATTGTTGTCTACATCAAATCAGAAGGGGGCATAATATGAGAGATAATCACAAATCCACATCACATTTACGAGCCTGTGGGTATTTCCAATCTTTCTAAAAGCCCATATGAAGTCATGCATAGAGCACTTATAGGGTTCTTACCCTCACTGTGGCATGTGAGCTCCACAACAGAATGGAGGGGAAGGCATTAAAATGAATGCAGCAGTTCCATCTAAAGGTTAGCGTGAGGTACTGCATACAGAAACAAAACATCTTTCACCCTGGATCCTTCTCACTATTTATACATCTGTTTCTCTCATATACAGGCAGCCTTTTTTTTCTGCTGCTAACGGAATTCAAACAAGGGGATATTCATTGTGTGTTTGTAATGCATCCGCAGGACAGTGGAATGATAAAAATTATCTGCGTAGGAAAGCTGCATCAGTGAGACTATTGAGGGAGCTGTACTTTGAGGAATTTAAAAGGTCTGCATGTCATTGACCAGAGGGTTCCTCCAAGCTAAGAGCCCAGTTTGTTTGTTGCAAATGGAGATTTTTTCATTTTTTTCTTTATGGAATCATGAGCGGCCCCATTATTTTCCCCCCGCGCGTCTTTGCCCCGAATGGAAGACAGGAAAATGTGAAATCGTGCAGAGATGCACAAATACCGGCGTCTGTGCCCACGTGTGAGCGCACACATGCTCAAAATTGGCTGCACTGTTTCAGGGTGGGATTTTTTAAACCTCTCCTGGCACCCGATCACGTCGAGTTTCCCATGAAGTTTTCTGTGGAGCAAAAAGTGACTTGAACTGATTGCGGCGGATAAGTGGCCTGAGCAAATAGCCCTTCCACTGTGACAAGGGAGTGGAGAGAGCAATTAGTCCAGTCTTGAGATCTGCAATTCCATAACCTCAGATAAACCTTCTTGATTACCCCATAAAAAAAAACTGGCCTTTTCATTGAGGTAGAAATGGGGCCACGCAAAGTGCAAGGCTGGCAAAAGTCCTGGAGTTCAGCGAGTTAAAACTGAAGGTGGAACAATGCCAATCGTCCATATTATAAAACATGTGACAGAGATAGTTCTGGGATAGGAAGGCAGGCGCATTAAAAAGCAACACAAAAAAAAGCATTTAACTGCAAACAAGAGCGGCACGCTGCTGGCAGGTGAGAGGTGTTGTCTGCCAAAACAAAGATGAGCACACGCAGTTAACTGCTTTCAAGCGCTGGCACTCCGCGACGATACTGAACTTAATGCCAATTCTAAGGCTTAAGAAAATGAGAGAGCGAGTCATTACTGATTCAGCAGCCGACTTCAAGGGCTGTTGTTTGGAGGTTGTTTAACTTTATAAGATAACAATCCCTCAATGGGGCGACATTCGATTAACACATCACAGTTGATACGAGTGAAACAGACAGCAGAGAAAGTCCCTTTTTATCATATTTTCCTCCTCAACTCTATCTAACGGAGCCGGAGTGCTGCGTGAGCCACGGGCATCTCTCTGTTGAAATTGGCAGCTGGACTGAGAGTGGAACCTCGTGGCGGAGACGGAGGCAGAGAGGAGTCACAGTGTGGAGAGAGCAATGCATTCCAACTAGCAGCACAATGGCAGAGGGTCGCGGTACCTGGCAGAGACACCAGTCACACAGCAGAGGACATTCATCGCATTGTAATTACACTCATCGGGGATCTAAGCAGGAGTCGAGCAGGAGGCACTTGGTACAAACACAGCGCACCACAACGTGGGTTACTCCAGTAAACAGATATAACGATACAGGACGGAACATTTAAGAATATTATAGTATAATGGCATCATTCACGAGACTTGAGTACACTGCAGACACAAGGCAGCATGTTCAAATCCACTGGTCTATAGGATGTAACCAAAACACCCGAGCCTAGTCCGTGGTAAAGTACAGTAAAGGGATTCAAGATGAGGGGGCTGGAGGGATAGAGGGAGGGGAGCAGTGGAGAGATTGAGCGTAACAAGCGAGCACACATAAAGCCCGTCTCATTCTCTTTCTTTTTCCTGCCCTCCCTCCCTCTCTCGGTCTCTCCCTCTCTCTCTCTCTCACCATTACAGCAGCATTAGAAGCTGAGCTGCTCAACTGTTCCAAGATGTCAGAACTACAAAGCTCCCTTGAATGAGGGAATGTGGGGCCCAGGGCGGCAAGGGAGTCTGGAACAGCTGGCCCAGTGGTGGGGCCTCCTGTTCCCTCGCTCTGCAGCCGCTAGCTAGCTGGGACAAGACAGGGATGTCTGGCTTGGGGGTGGTGTGTGTGTGTCAGTGTGTGTGTTAGTGTGTGTGTTTGTGTGAGGGAGGCTGGATTGAAGGGGGATCAGGCAATGTTTCTGTCTTCTCGGTGTAGGAGGGATGACACAGGGATCACCAGCCAGGTCCCCCTGACCAAAGCTGGGGAGGATTGGGTGGGTGGGGACAGGGGAGGAAGTGTGTGGCGGGATGAGGATGAAGAATTGCCGCCAGTGATGTTCAAGTTCAGCTCCGTGATTTTGGTGAACAGTGGTTGCTGCATTGCACAACGACATGAGTGCACCAACAAAAAGGAACTGAGCGGGGCGTAGGAGATCGAGAGTGCACGGAGTAGAGATTCAGAGCATGATTGTACAAATGTATTTCATAACACACACACACACACACACACTCACAGAAATACATGCACACATATGGACAGGGGAGCTGCATCTCCATCTGCTCATGCTCTGAGCTCAGGGAGACGTGGAAAATTACAGGGGAGAGAACACTTGTGGCTTCCATCTTGTCTTTGGTGTCAGAGAAGTGTGACTTAAAAGGGAGGAGGATAAAAAGAGAGACAAACTATTTTGGACAACTGTAAACAGGGGAGAGAGCTGCTGAAGCTTAGCACACGGAGAGAGAGAAACAGAAGAGCGATATCGTGTGAGGCTTCGGGTGGAGTTCGAGGAAGATATCAGGTTGAAATAAAGCTCACTTTTAGCAGAAGAAGAATTTCCCAGAACATGAATGTAGACGAAGGTACGGGTGGTTCATGTGTGCGTGTTGTGGGCCACCACACGCGACGCTGGAAAATGCAGATCAGCTATTGCACAGAAACGAGCACAATGGCAGCAATGGAAAGGAGCTTTAAGCAGCGTCTACATCTGCACTGGTGCAGAAGACCTGCAATTACTAGCTGCAATGGAAATACAGCTTTCTTTCAAAGAGGAAACTCAAGGCAAACATTTAATGTAAACCACCATACAGTTACCAAATGACGTCGGGGTAAGACATGAACAACCGGGTTCTGTTGTTCATTTGAGACTCGGCACCATTCAAGAATTTCACTGGAATTTGATTGTTTTTTATTGGTGCGTGTTTGTTTCCAGGCTATGGGGGTGTGGTCAGCTAAATTAATAAGATGCATATGAATTTTCTGGAGCTTTTTCTGTCGCATACACATAAAGATGCGCCCGCCCCCCCCGCCACACAGACGAGCATGCACGCAAACACACAAGAGGGTAAACAGGATCATGCATCCAAACCAACACACAAACACACAGTTGGGGGGTGTGAAAACTTAAAGGATTGTGAAGTGTACAAGTTCCCAAACAGCGAAGTAAAACATCTCCTTTTAAAAGGGAAGATTACTTTACAGGAGTTTTTCTGTTTGAAGTCGCCACACAGTCGACCATGCACTCGCCCCACAACAACACCATAAAGCTCAGTCCCTGGGCGGCCGAGAGAGGCATCCGGCTAAGATTAGAGCCAGCCTTAAAACCGGATCTTAATTGTGTACGTTTTTAATTATACAACGGTTTCGCCTCTTCGAGTCACTGCAACTTAAACATCTGGAACTGGGCCTGACAGAGGTTTCTTCTACCGCCGTGAGAAGAGAAACAAGAGATCTCGACAAAGGAGGAGACGAGAGAGGACAAACAAAGTATGTAGTGAAATAAACTGGTGAAAGTTTCAGCAGCTAAGAGGAGTAATGCAAGCATGTCAGGTATGTGCTGGAAGGTGACACAAAAGATGATTCCTGGAGTTCCTCTTTTGGCACAGAGTCAGTGGACCAGGCCCCCAGTTATTCAATCGGCCAGTCCACCCACTAGTCCCAGCTGCAGCACCTATACCGCTCCTGTGGTCTCCCAGCAGCTTCTCGGGGTGCGAGGGCTGCACCAAGACAAAGAGTTAAAAGGCTCTAGAGGTAGAAGGCTTAAAGTTTGGGGTTTGTGCAGCACAATTAATGTTACACAAACATATGTTGCAATTTCATGTATAAACTGTGTAAAAAATAATCATTTCCCCTTACTGTCCCAGTCACAGCCTTTGCGTGAAAATCTTGCAATGTTACGGAAAGTGAGAAAGAAAAACAAACTCCAGAATTCACCCCCTGTTCCCTGACTCCGCTTCCTTTCAATAAGTTTTGCGGAAATCTGTTCAGTTGTTTTTTGTGTACACACAAATCCACCAACCAACAAAACAGACAAGGCTGAGACCTTAGTGCAAAAGTCCTGTTCTGGAGAGGGATCTGAAGGTGGCGCTCAAATGTGCACGATGTCAAGAATAAACTGCATTTCTTTTGTAGCAGAAGTTTTTTTGTGCGTGGCTTCATGTGTCATAGGTTTGGTTTACAGTCGAGAGAGAGAGAGAGAGAGAGAGAGAGAGAGAGAGAGAGAGAGAGAGAGAGAGATGAGAGAGAGAGAGAGAGAGAGAGAGAGAGAGAGAGAGAGAGATGAGAGAGAGAGAGAGAGAGAGAGAGAGAGAGTTTCATGCAGGTCAAACATGTTGATTGACTTACAGCTTCATTCCTTACTCCTGTCCTGGGTAATTCTAAGTCTTTATGTATGTATCCAGTCAAGGAAATCACTGAGACAATTTCCACATCCCGTGAATGAAAGGACTTATTCTTCTAGACGGGGGTCAAACTCTGCTTTGATTGACATAATGGCATGGAAACAGCTCATTCATCTCTCCCACAAACTACTGCTCGTGACGGGCCTGTGCTTTGAAACCTGAGCCGGGGGCCAATCTACCTCCTGATATGTATAATGTTAACATTAAGTGAGGCAATAGCACTCATTTCCTCAGTTTATTATTGCACACACTGGTTACACAAAGAGAGCAATCTTACACAATTCACTTCTGCAGCGGGATTGAAAAGAAAGAGGAAGCTTCCTTCTGTGGGAATGTAGAGGACAAACGCTGATGGTCACAGGGGAGGAGCTGGATAATTTGGAAATGGACCAAAGTAGTCGTTTGTTGCTGATCATTAGGTTTCAAATTCAGAATTCTGGTGGAACATAAGAAGAGTTTTTATTACTATCAATGATGAGGACTAACAGCCTGAGAGTCACGTTGCCACACTCATTTCATACACCTAAATATGGAGGGATTTAAGGCCACAGACGCAAATGAAGATTGATGTGAGGAAAGAGTGAAAAACTCGGCCAGTTCCATTTTTGATGAACTCACTTTTTCTCCTCTGCCTGACAGATCAAACAATTATCTGTCTCAGAGGATAATACGGTGGCGTCGCACTGCACTAAAAGACATCTGCTGCGAGACTTCACGAAAAAAGAAAATCCCGAGATAAAAGGGCATCTCACGGCGAAGGGGATGGACTGAGTGGCACCAGAACCACATTTTTAAATGTACTTTCTCATTTTCCCCGTCAGCGCTGACAAAGACAGACAACCTATCCGACATCAGATGGAACGCCACGCAAATGTCACCGGAGTAATCCTGAATCCCAACAATGAGTCAATTATCCCTCTCCTCAGTCACTGGCAGAGTCGATTTAGCCAAGACATTTTGTGACCTCAGACTGACTCTGGAGAAAGCCAGGCAGAAAATGACAGTCCGGCTCTGACTCCCATGCCTGTGGGACATTAGCCTTAAACTGTCTCTGTGGTATTTTTCTCTCTAATGCCTCTAAAAAGACACCGTCTGGCAAACGGTGACCTAACCTGAAACGACATGCGACACAGTGCTGTGTTGTTACAGCGCTATTACGGCAAAATATTAACAGAGAATATCAGGTGTGTGGACGCGGAGGATATGCATGTGCCTGCTTTTCTTGGCTGGTGGCATTCCCCCCCCGAGGGAAGGACACACACGCACGCAGAAACCCACAAACACACACAACGCACACACACACTGTCCTCTGCATGAGATGACTCACATGCCGTGACATCTGGTTAGTGTTGGAGACATTGTTCGGGGCAGCTCGGTGACTTCAGACTACGCATAATCGAAGGAAAAAGGAAAAAGAGAAAGCCTTGATGGAATAAAATACAACGTTTTTTAGATCCCAGTTCTCCATTGTTTCTCTATTGACAATAGGACGACAAAATGCCAGCACTGGGACCAACTGGGAAGGGGCAACTTTGACTTCTGGAACACAAGAGGGTTTCCAACTGTTAACTTATTAACGTGGGAGAAAAAAGACATAAATGACAGATTTAACCTAATTTTTAAATCTACAATCGTCAGACCACGCACACTGGATGATGTAGCCACAGCGTTCGGACCACACACACTCGCCGTTTGGAGAGGAAATTATTTCACGGTGGTGATTCCGGAGACTTGAGATCTCACAGAAACTCACGAGAATCTTCTTCCAGGTCAGCTAACTCTTATTGGCTATTGTGCGTTTCTGTCGGCGCTGATTATCGTTAATAACAAACACTTCAGGATTATTAGGGCAGATAATCGGCACTGATTGACCCCAAGATGGGAACGACCCCCGCGATGGTCGGAAGGGGTGCAAATCGGGGGTCTAAAAATCGGCCCCTGATTATCCTCTAGTGTGCAGCAGCCTAGAGGGAGAAGCTGTGAGAGAGGTCAAGAGCAAGAGGTGGGAAACATGAGAATCTGGGCAGAGAGTCAGTCGCTAGTTGAGTTTCATGTGTTTTAGATTCTAAAATTAAAGATACGATGAGAAAAATACCTTCACAGACGCATTATTTGTTTTTCTCGAATATATTCAAAACCGACTGTACTCCCCCGTCTGCTCTCGTTCGGACAGATGCTCGTTCTCGGGGCCGAACGAGGGACACGTCGTCATTTCTACACTGGGGAGTCGGGTTGATAGTGTCAGGTCTTGTGTAAATTGAATCTGAGCTCTTGTCAGTTACAAAACAATGGCATTAACCGTGTATGGAAATGAGCTCGAGGGCCAATTCCGAAAGCAACAAAAAATAATCTGCGGCGAATTTATCCCTCTCATCCCTCATTACCGCATCCCCCCATGGCTTCATCTGGGAGAGACACTGGTCGAGGGAGGCTGTTGAAGAGACCCACCTCCCTCCTCTCCCAGCGCTGCCTCAGGAATGCTTTTCTTCTGGCCCCCTTAGCCCCATGTGTAGACGCCCTCTCTGCAGGGTGTGTTTTGCATGTAAAGCAGGCTGCAGATGCTGTCCGCAAAAGGGACCAGGAGGGACAAGGGGGACCAGGACACAAGGAGGCCCCACTGCCATGCCACCCGCCTGGCCTGGCCTCGCTTTGCTGCCACCACCCCCTCCGCGGCTCCCCTCCCACAACACCTCTCATTACTTCACCCCTCAACAGTAACCCCCCCCCAGCCCCCACCCATCCCCGCTCCCTTTCCGTTCAACATGCCACCCCTCTATCACCCCATTTCCCCCCCCATTCCCCCTCCAATCCCCCCCGGCCATCCCTCTGCCACCCTCCCAGCACACGCAGTTGTGTGTCTCCTGGGAAACAAGCTCTGGTTGGTGTATGGAGGCACGCTGAGCTCAGACACACTCAGACACACACACACACACACACACACACACACTTCAGTGGATAGAAAGACCTGAGAAACGGCATTTTGGACAGAGAGAAAGAAAGCGAGGAGGGAGAGAGGAGGGAGAGTGATCACCTCTAATAAAATGGTTCTTTACAGTTCTGTTATGCATATTCGGCTTGACATGACTACATTCAGGGGAAATAATTAACAAGTGTATGGCATACATTAATATTGCATTTGACAGCAGACAGGTGGCTGGCTGGGAGCAGATGTTAGGAGGCTGACCAGAGAGAGAAAGACTGAGTGAGAGGGAGAGATGGTAAATTATTACAAGGTCCTGTAGCAGTAACACAATCCAACATGCAATCACTGCAGGGTTTTATTTATACACTTAGTTTCTAAACTAATATATCAATGAGTAGCTGATTTCAAATGAATCTATCAATCACCTCTGATCATTATCAAACAAATACACAAAAGAGATGCTTGTTACAGCTTCAGAATAAATGCGGTATTGTTATATTTCTCTTTATTTGTCACATATATTTCGGTTTTGAATGCTAGTTGGACAAAACAGGTTAAATTGCACCACCAGCCCTTGAACATCTTTGATAAAGTTATATATAAGTGCCTGTAATTAAAGAATCAATTAGTTCTGTAAGTTGCAGCTCTACATCTCCCTGTATGATAAATGTGTGAGGCGTCCACTGGTGCATCCATCCTCCCAGCTCCTCTGTTAGCTGCACACAAAGCACCACAGTGTGGCCAGTCGAGGAGGGTGCAACTGGGATGACATAATGGTGTTTTCCATCCAACCTCTCCCATTCCCAGGATCATGTACTCTGCTGAACGAGGTGTGGTGGGGTGTGTGGAGTGTGATTGGGTGAATTACTGGTGCGTTTGGATAGTGACCTTTCTTTGTTTCTCATACAGTACACACACACACACACACACACACACCAACACACATCACGGCCAGCCTTCACATGTGAAGCCATTGCAATGTGTATGTAGTCCACAGGCCTGCCTATATAGGAATAGTGGCTTTGTGGTTTTTGAGTGTGGTTACTCTAAAGCCATTTTCAGACATGAGCGCTGCAGGACGTCCACAAAATTGGGTCCAGACTTTCCCCGGAGTTTAAGTTTCACACATGAACAACAGAGCAGATGATTCCCCGCTCAAAGAAAGGAGGCAGGGTGATCACATGTTTTCTTCTACAGCACATGGACACCGGTGTTGGGCCTCATCACCAAAAGCTCTAATGACATCTTTGTCGGTGTCTTCTTCACGTACGGCACCACTTTGTTACCTGGAGACATTTGTATTATTTTAGTTTCAGTGAAAGCAACCTTTGAATTGCAGTGCAACAACTTTGAGAAGCTAGTGTGAACGTTGTTGTGTGTGAATGGCTCTGATGGAGCCGAGTAGCGTTCAGGTTCACTGAGCAAGCACCTGATTTAAACTATACAGCATGTATTATATGTTTGTGCTAAACAACACCTCAAAGAGCAGTGCAAGCTCAATCCAGTGTACAGAGCAATATCTTCGGAAGGACTCGAGGCCCTTTGAACGTCCTCCTGCTCGGCCTCATACCTCAACAACACAAAAAAAGGAACCATCAAATAACAAGAGTAAACATTCATTTCCTTGGGCAAAGCCTCGAAGCGAGGGAGAGTTGATGCCTCTATTGTGTGAGAGCGGGATAGATGTGTGGCCAGCGCACCAGTTTGTGTGGGCTTTCCCCATTTCCCCCCCCCAAAGCAGCTTCAGGCGCCTCTAAATTTACACACTTTCACCTCCTTTCTGTGCTGTGTAGTGTACATTAAGCTCCGGGGTGTGTATCTCTCGAGCATGGGTGTCTCCGCGCTAGGAACCAACACTCGTAGGTACATGCAAAGTTGAAAATCATAATCAACCTCTCCCCTTACGTACAGACATTGTAATTCCTCTACAGTTGCTCATTGTGCTGCTGCGTCTGACTCCAACACGCGGGTCAGGAGGCAAGAAACTCTGGTAGTCCCCGTGCCTCGCTCCAGCATTTGGAACCACTCTCGACCTATCACAAATTCCTCTCTTTCTTGGCAGCCGTACAGTTTTTCCCTCTCGCGCTCTCCCTTTCCTCTTTTCATCAGCGCTGGCAGTGGAACTGTAGTCTACATTCTGCACTAATTAACGACCTTCAGAGGAAGACCACCGAACTGGTGAACTGGCACACTCGAAGCACGCTTACAGTAAGACTCTCTTTCATTCTGTTTTCATCTTTCTCCTCCGCTCTCTGTCCACCTCTCGAAAAGGCTGTTGTTGTGTCGCGTTAGTCATCACAACGTTCCAGCTGAGGTGGTGCTCCCAACCTCCTCCAGACCACACTGACATACTCACTAACACACACACACACACTAACACAAACGGAAAATGCTCAAATTGACCCTGCCACCAACTCACATTAGCTCACTGTACATTATAAACAACTGCAGCATCCACACGAGGGCGTGAGCCAAGTTGGCAGCTCTCCCTCTGTTAACAATGCCTGCCCTTATGCCCCAATATGCAACATTGCATATTACAGTGCTTCTTTAATACCCTTTGATTTAATGTTTATACTTCTAGTGTCTTTACCATCTGTCAAATGCACCTTTACCTGAGTTCTAATCCTCTATTTAATCCTCCATAATTCTCATTTCATGTAGTACAAGAGCTCGACCAGAGTGTTACCATGTGTTGAAGGAGACACGTTCATATTTTAAGTAAGGATATTACTTAAAAATCTGAATTAACACTGCACATTGCTGCAGCTCGTCTTTTCAGCCTCTGTCGGAAAGGCTTGATTTTAGCTTGATTCAGGAGCTTCATGTGTTTCAGGAGATTCAGGAGCAAAACTTCTACATCAAGAAACAACTAGAGTAGAAGAATAAAGAACACTTCAGGTTTAAGGTTCAGGAGCCGGTCTTAACCATTATTCTAAATTTCAAACTCATGCATCCCTCTTCTCAGAACCCTTGACATCAGCTGGCCCCAAAAAATAAATTCCCGTCCAGAGTTTTGACTTTTAGTTCGGCATTGGATTTCACCTTTTGATTGCAACCCCTGCAAAACCAGACAGCTGTATCATTCATGATTGTGCAGAGTTCTGCGTCAACCGTAGTTCCTGCAGCCACAGTCGAGCCCTGAACAAAGAAGTATAAATGCAGCTTAAGTGAGGAAAATGATATTTCATGCAAGGACCCATGTGACTTCTTGGTGTCCCTCGACCACCACAGACAGAGGGGTCAAAAGTTTCAAACGTTTCAGGACACGGTCAGAACAATAAGGTCACTTATTATGGTTTTGTGGAAAAGATCATTTCCATCACACACTTTTTTTCCTCCTTAAAAACTAGCATTGGTATATTTAAGAAGGGCAACACGCACACGCAGGCTTATACACCAGTATGAACACACACACACTACACACACGGCACTCTGCATCCAAACCCCAAGCTGCCTGTCTGGAGCATAAATTGAGTCTCTGTTCGTTGCCCTCACCCTCCTCGTCTCCACTGCCATCTTCCACCCGCAACATCCACGCCTCATAATATGTCATAGGACAGAACACACCTACAGCAGACGAGCTGACAGATGATTTAATTAAAATCAGGTACATGTTCTCCTTCGATCAAACACTATGCTGAATAGCCTGGGTCCTTAAGGATTCTATACTTAGTTTTTCCTTGGTTATGTTACAGGCTGTATCGTGGATTAAATTCTTAACATTTCTTACGAGTTTGAATTCCTTGATTGCCGAAAGTTGCAAGAAAGAACAAGCTTTCAAATAGACTAAGTGAATTCATCGGGGAAACTGACAGAAGTTAGGAAGGTCATCTTGTTCTTGTTGAAATATGAACTTAGAAAAAGGTTTATCTACTTTAGGTCCTTGTTGTCAAACATGGATTTCAGAGTGGCATCCTGTTTTACTTGACCTGTTTTTGGAAGACAGTGCAGAGTGTATCTTGGTAGTCAGAGCAGTTTCTGAGCTGTGTTTGCAGACAATAGAGGAACTTTATCCCTGACAGGTGCAACAGGATTCGTTAAGTGTCAGCTTCCCTCTCCACGGGGGAGATAGCGTCATGAGTCATGGATGCGACAGTGTGACAGGAATGAAAAACAGCTCTGGAGGAGCTCTGACAAAAATGCCCATTAGCAAGTTTAAGCAGCTCAGCGCACAGTTCCAAGGTGCGTGGTACTGTGTGAATATGAAACAGGGGTAAATAACTTTGTTCTTTCAACTTTCTTTAGTGTGAATAGACATGAAAGATCCCTTCTCGGAACCGTCATGAAAAGTAGCAGATAAAGAAGGACAATTAGCACAATTGACAAAAGAGAGGGGGAACATTATGCAGCGACACGATGTTGACACGGTTCAGCTTCATCTGACAGACTCAACTGCGGGTCAAAAGCCCGACAGGACGGCCCAAACATATAAAACAGGAGGTGAGGGCTAAAGAATGAAGGAATTTCCGAGAAGACGGCGAGTCCGGGGAGACAGTGTGCCTTGTTTCCCAAAGAGATGCTCTGGCATGTCAGTGATCACAGACAGCCTTCCATCGTTAAGTGACTCTGAATAGCAGTGGGAGGACGGAACAACAAGCCCGCTGGACCAGAGCAGGGCGAGTGGTGCTGGCAGGGCCGGCGCTTTGTTCCGGGGAGCCGAGCGGGAGGCTATCACGGCCGGGGCCAACCGCTAGCCACGTGCTCCTCAGCGAGGCCCCTGCTTGAATTATTACATTTCATTCTGTTATCTTTCATCATGGTTCATTACAGACGGACAATTGAGATTCGAGAGAAGCACCACACTCAGGGGTCCCCGCAGATGCCCTCAGACGGGGAGAGGGAGAGGGAGAGGGAGAGGGAGAGGGAGAGGGAGAGAGAGAGAGAGAGAGAGAGTGAGCGAGGGAGACGGAGAATCCCTGCACTCTCCGCTGAAAAGGATGGAGGAGGATGGACAAAAACACATTGTCTGTGGATTTAAAAAGGAGGCTTATGGCCGCTATGAAAAAAAAAGAAATGTGCTTTTGGAGGGAGAGAAGAATGAATCTGCCCGCTGATGCACACTCAATGAGACGTACGCGAGTGGAGCCATAGAAAAGGAGCGAGAATTGAAAGGGATGGAATCTGAGGCAAATGACACTCCAGTGTTTTGAAAATAACTGACAGCTGCACAATAGGACACCAAAACAGACTGCAATCTGTCCATAGATGAGATGAAAAGACAGGGACTTGAATAGAAGTGCGACCAAATACATACAGAGATACTGTCCATTCACGGCCGAAGTGGATAAATAGACAGCCGTGAAAATGGACATGAAAGGTGAGGTTTTGCTCTGATAAATGAACCAAACAAAGGGACATCAACAAAGAATTTGCGGGAACAATTAGACTGTCTCATTTTCAGTACATGAGTGGCACAAGTATGCCGAGTTCAGGCCTTGAGAAATCGTGTTTGCCAGAGGGTCCCACTTAATGCATTCAGGAACATTCAGACTCACAGAGACAAAAACAGAAACCAAAAGCCAATTTAACATTGAAGTGGCGAGTTCAGCAGGGGACGCTGTTATTGTTAGAGCCAATCACGGCTGATTACAAACCTGTCCGAATCAGTGACGTGTCCCTGAATGAATGAGCCGCAACCATGTAGGAGAAATGCATGTGTGAAATTGTACGATCGCCCGTCTCTCTCCTCGTGACGCCCCCGACTGTCCCTAATGCATCTGTGTGTGAGAGAGAGAGAGAGAGAGAGAGAGTGTGTGTGTCTCTGTGTGTGCAGAGGTGAGCATCAGAACACACTCCTCTTGTCACTCGCTGTTCGCTGCATAACACAGACATTTTCCATTCTGTCAGCGCAGGCAGTGAGCACACTGGCTCCTTCTAAACTCAGCCGCCACTTCATTAAATGACTTCAGACTCTTGGCAGAGTCAGTGGGAAAAGTCTATATTAACTGTGTGTGAGATCCACGGGGTGACCAACAAAGGCCATAGTTGTTCCTCCATGCTGGGTGCTGCTCGGGGGAATTCTGGGGCCTATCGGGGTCCCCTTTCCACGGGGCCCTCTGCCCCACTTATACCTCACACACACTTCTTCTTCTTCTTCTTCTTCTCCCCTCGCTTTCACACGTCACACACATGCACGCCGACGCTACTAAACACACGACAACGCACACCAGAGTCACATAAAGCTTTGTTGACCTTTGCCCCACTTTCCAGGAAAAGGGGCTGGGAGAGTGAGTTACTGTAAATTAGCGAGCGGGGCTAGCGCCTGCCACGGCGGAGGATAGAGTGCACATGTGTGTGCTGGAGGGGCACAGTTTTGACATCATTATGCACTGTGCATGATTGGGCCGATTTATGGGTTGGGGACTGGAGAATGGAGAATGGAAGCGAGGGATCGGGGTTGATGTCTTGTCTCACAGCCCGACGCGACAGCTGGCCCGTTTGTTTACAGGACTTTCAGGACGGAGGGAGGCAGTCGTATGTCACCTAGTGGCCGGGGGGGGGGAGAAGCTGGCAGCCACATCACACCATTGGCTGTCGCCCGGGCCAGGTCGGAGAGCTGGGTCATTTGGGAGCGAGCGGGCAGCACAGCCAAATGGACCAGTCCCCCGCTGCAATCAGGACTTGGGCATTTTGTAATTTAAAAAAAAGGAAGGAGAGAAGCTTTGCAAGTAAAAGTTCCACCACAAAATATAATTCACGAAGCATTACAGCAAAGAGGCGCTGGAGCCAGGAGCCAAGTATTGGGACGGTTCACTGACACAATGGACTTCAGTTTTGTTTTTGAAGAATAGCTGAGCTTTCACTTTCATGGCTTTCATTGATTATATTACAATCATGGCTACTGACCAAACTCAGAAAGCAGAAACTTGCATTTGGACATGTCATCATCCAAATGTGGACAACTTTACATGTCCTCAGCTGTGTCCCAACTCAGGGGCCACATCCTTCACAGGCTCCCTCTATATGTGAATCCTTCCCAGCCAAAAATATCCCATGATTCATTGCGCTTCAGTGATGAAAACTGTTTTAATGGCTGAAACCAAAGTACTCAACCAAACAGCTAACGGTAAATAAAAACATCTTCCTCTGTTATTAGGCCGAACCACCAGATGAATTGAGAAAACAAAACGAAACAGCAAGTGATAAATAAAACACCAGTTAAAGCCAATCAACTGGATTCGCTTGATATTCCAGTTGGTGAACGACTAACCTCTGCACCGACCGTTACCCGATCTACTGGATTTATTTGTTGTAATTAAGCAGGTGATCGGGCAACATGCCTTCACACAGCGAGTCATTCATCTTGAATGTGGACGAGGGCAAATAATCCCAGGAATAAAGAGCAATTTCTTTAATACAGGGATGTGAAAAACATTTACATTCACACATAATAAATTAATATTGGGATAACGGTGTATTCACGCTGTCTCATAATCAAACGTGGACCTTGTGGTGTGTGAACCGTATGGTGTGTGTACATTACAACCACTCTGGTTCACAGCATCTGCTCCGTCCATGATCCTAGTGCACGTATTCATGTTCCTGTAATGTCTTGCATTGTGTAACACTGTGTCAACACAGAAGGCCGAACGTGAGCTGCACATTAACAGAGCACCACTCAGCTCGGGTCCACACAGGAAGCCTTCAGATCAGGAAGATCCCCGACACGCCATCGCTGTGGTTACGTGCACAAAACACAGGGAAACGGATCTGAAATGTAAAAAACACACTAATAGATGTGTAGCACAAGTAAAACCTGACCTGAAGGAACAGCTGGACTTATTATAACAGAACCACATCTGTCAATAACTGTCTAGTAAAGGTTTCATATCATTTCAGCCCCCAACCCTCAAAAGTACAGAGGCACAGACTTGCAACCTCCATTTTGGTGATCAAAGCATTCAAAGGATATTGATTTGCAAAAGGAGAAACACCTACAAAATCATGTCCAGATGTTTTCATGTGGTGATCTCACTTTCACACACATATGGTCAATTTAGAGTTTCCAATTAACCTTACCTCAATCTGCATATCGTTACAAATATGAATATATCTGGGATAACCCAGAGAAAACATATTTAAACATGGGGAGCAGCTGAAAGCTCCACACAGAAAGGCCATGACCAAGCTGGGATTCAAACTGGGAACCTTCTTGCTGTGAGGTGACTGGTACCCACCGCAAAGAGATGACCTGAGAGGGAACCGCGATTGTGAATTTACACACTGTGTTGTGATGAGACTGTGGATGTGTTTATGTGTGAGTCCCTAGTGTGTGTACAAGTGTGTAAGCTGCTCCTGTGATGTGTATCTGTGGATGGGACAATAATTGAGGAAGATCTTAAACTCGGGAGCAAAACTTTGATAGATTTATTTCCCCCTCTAGGCTCCGACTGTCTTCTACTGATTATGTGTAATTATCCGAGTCAGACGAGCGTTCATCGAATCCATACAAAGTTCACCTTTCACTGGAAGCTCTCCATATAGGGGGAAGTTTACTTTCAATTAAAGTACGCCACAGAGCCGCTAACCTCCAGGTGACTCCGGCAGCCTCCTGAGCCATCCACCGCATCACACAGGGAGATTCAGTGCACAAAATGAAGGAATAACACCCGGCAACAATATGGCTCAGTTCTTCCCACCACGGGGCTTCACTCGGGGAAATGTGTGGAGTTTCAAAATACTACATCCTTCCTACAGTGTGCGACCATTCTGAATAAGGCCCCTCTGTCTTTAATTGGCGTCTTTTGCCTTCTTATCGGCGTCTGTTTCTCTCTTTCACTCTGTCGGGCTCTCTGTTTCTCATGCAGATCATACCCTTACACACACACACCGCATTCCCACCTAATCCACATCCATCCTCTCTGTGGAACACACTGGAGATTGTATAAACTTCCAGGGTTGAGGTCAGACTCAGGGGTCACGGGGGCCGACAAAGGGCCACGGAGCTCCACTTCAAAGGGAGTCAGGCCCGAGCAGCGTTCTCTCCGCTCTTACTTTGCACCTCGCACATCCCCTGCACCACTGTTTACTATTGTTAATGCCAGACAGTCAAGGCTAAGTTAGCTGGCTGCTGCTTTCAAAACGTCTTGACTTTTCTTGGATCCGCTTTTCCACACAAACCAGCGTTGTAAATCATGCACTGGAATATAAAAAGGAAAATATATCTGCGTGCTTAAATGACATATCTCCGTACATGGTTTGGTAAAATGCCGTATTAGCTTGAGACATTTTGTCGTCGCTGACAAGGACCTTTGAGGATATTTATTGATTTTTGTATGGAACCCTGTGGGAACAATCATCTGACAGAAAGAGTGAGGACTACTGATTTGGAGATTTCAATTTAAGATCAATCAGGTTTTGATCAATCTTAAAACTTAACTTCATCAGATAGTTCACAAATTGAACCCCACTTGTTTGGCCAGTTTCAGAATATCTAGTTCACTTAAAAAGTTTTGTAAAGCTTGGCATACTTCTGAAAACTTTGGCTTCTTTACTTTAAGGATAAGTTGATAGTTCTCAAAGTTAGGTTACAATAAGAGAGTACAAGCATTTCAAAGAATTCCCAACTGTAAATATTCTATAGAAAAAAACTCCTTTGTTCAGCCCTTTAACTGAAGTGGACAGATGCTCCCTCGTGTACCAATTCACTGTGGGACAATGTGTTTTTTCTAAATGTTCCTTTAAAGCCCCACTTTCTGATTCGACCAGCGTGATTCTTCTGCCATCTAGTGGTGAGTCAGGACAATAGCAGCTGTGAGGATGAGGAGCCTTGAAGGGCAAAGCCAAGTGTCATAGAGCTCAAAGTATTAATACACGTTTTCTAAGCTGTCATCAAATTCTTCATATTTTCTTGAATATGTGACACAAATATACCTCATGCACAATAATACAATCCATGATCAGAAAGATCAAATGGACGGATGGAGAGATTCAGTAGATGTGAAGGAAATATGGTCAGAATGCTGAACTATAACATGTCATATACAGTGTATTATGTGCATTATATATTGCTTTGTATGCATTTATGTATTATATATATAAATTAATATTATAGCAAGTATTTCTGTAGACAGTTGTATCAGAACCAGAAATTAATACCATGACTCTATACGTGGATGGATGGATTTATGGAAAGATGGATGGAAAGATAGATGGAGAGATAGAAGGATGAAGGATAGATGATAGATGGATGGATGGTTTGAAAAGGCATAATGGATAAACAATATGTGTTCCCCTAAAAAATAAATATGAGATCACAGAAATGTAAAATATTATGATTATAAAATATGTGATGAAAAAAAAATGGTGTGTGTTGATGATATCTATTTACATTCTTGAATGGAATATTTACTCGTTTGACTAATTAACAAATTACTTATAGTTCATAAAGTGTGGCTGAACATCCGGCTGATACAGACTCTGCTGATATTCAGACATATGGCCAGTGTGTGTCTCTAAGTACATATAACACGTGATCGCTGCCTGTACGTCACAAGTTGTGTTGTGTCGATACTTTTTCTGACCACTAGAGGTCAAAGTTTTACCATCTGTGAGCCAAAGCCTGGATTAAAAAAAATAATAATAATTTCATCCACTGTCATGATGAAGAGAACAAGCCAGTGAATACAAGGCCCTCAAGGGGGCGCTCAGTCCTTTACAGCTCCAACTGCAATTAAGTTAAAAGTTACAATTGTTCAAGCGTTGTGCGAGAAAAAAAACACACAACAAGAGCCACGACACATCTTCAGCAGCGACGCACAAAATGAGAAAAACACACTATAACAAATACAGGAGAAAAAAGTGTGTGTGTGTGTGTTTTGTATCAACTGGATTTAACGAACGCAGAGATAGTTTGAATGATAAGTTGTAGCAGGAAGTGGTGATAAAGTGTGGTGATAACTTGAAATGGGAAAAAACTGGCGACCCAGCCGACTTCATGACATCACTCCTCTGAGTTGACGTGCACTGACGTGGGCACTCAGGGGAAATTAACATCACCACCGTCAGCAGCTGGCAAACCTCAAGAGATAAGACACACCTGGAAACAGCTGTAAAAAGTAAATAAAAAAGGTTTCTACTTCACTGATCTCTTCATGAAAAACGGCAGGACAAGCCTGATCGAGCAGGAGAAGGCACACGGCGTGCTTCTGTTAATAATGCAAAGCTGTGACTTACAGTAAACACAAGCAGTTTGTAAAGTTGTGCAGCTGTGCTACAGCCGGTATGTGACGGATGTGAAGAATCCCAGCTGTCATTACTTTGGGTGAGAAGCAGCCGACAGCCGCTGAGTCAGACACGAATCCGTCCAAAGTTGACGTGGATGAAATTGTTCAAATTAGATTTTTAGTGATATTTGTGTTTTCATGCAGAGACTGTACAACAAACTCCTGAATGCATTACTGAAGCTGCACATGCACAAAACACCCCCCCACCCCACACACAAAAAAGCACAAAACAGCAGAAACATGAGATGAGAATTTGCTGTAATATAACAGGAGGGTTTAATGTGTAGCATCGCCGAGCCCGGATGTTCTTTCTGCAGAGCAGCTGTGGAGTCCCATAGTTGAGCCCGGTCCAATTCTCAAACCGACACATCTGCACAAGCAACACAGCTGTTTGGACCGATTCTCCGATCATTGTCCGGAGTTGCCACTGTCGAGTGTGAGACATGCTGCGACTCACTGCGGGAGGTTTAGTTCAAAGTGAGGGGAAGGCACCTGGGGAACGAGCAGGAGCATCAACAACACCAACACCTCACTCACTGGTACTCCTCTGCACCAGAACATCCATCCTTCCATTATCTATCCTCTTTATCCTGTGAGGGTCGTGGGAGCCGAGCTGCAGCTAATCCCAGCTGACATCAGACGAATCACCAGTGGGACGAGAACCTGCTGTTTTTCAAACACGGGCTCAATCAAGTCCGTTTAATGTCTTGTTCAGCTGCTTTTAAACTTCTGTTCTCTCACACAGCTCCTCCAGGTGAAGTGTCGAGAAACATGGTTGCCGTGCATGTGTAAAAGCAGCTTATGACACCGCCCTGCCTCCTCCACCACCTCCTGCTGTGCTGGTGAAAACACGCCTGCACTCAGCCATTAAAGAAATGTTTCATTTTTCAACCTTGTCTGGAAGTTTCCTCTCGAGGAGCGACTTATGTTTTATTAACGGTTGTCAGTATTCGTTGTGTCTCACGGACAGGCTCTTCGTAAAGTTACAGATGCTTCACTTTCTTTTCCATATTTAAACTTTAAAGGAATGGGCTGGAGGGAAACTCTTACTTATTTGCATCATATGTAGTTTAAAATGACAAATAGAGTATTAAGTCTGCATAGGATAATTCAAGAAACGTTGTCATTTATCCTCAAGCTTAATTCTCAAGCCACTCGTCAACACAGAACCAAATTATGTAAATAAAGAAACCTTTCTCCACGGGAAATTCATCTTAAGGAAATATAATAATCTGTGTCACCGCTATGCAGACGACACACTGTTGTCCTTTCCAGTTACACCTGACATAACTTACTAATAGAGATATACCGTTTTATATGGTTTCTACTTTAGTCTAATACTATCACATGATTCTGTAAATGTCCATCATTCTTTCATTGTATTTATTTTGATCATATTTTTAACCCTTTGACAGCAGCAACAGAAATGGTCTGGGATTTCTGCTCACTTGTGATGTCATTTCTTTGAGTAGCTTCAAAAGCTCAATGTGTCTCAAATCTGCACAACCTAAGCTAAGTGGTTATATAATTCATAATAAATGAAAAACAACTAACGAAAATGTACAAAAAAGTAATTATTAAATGGTGTCATCAATAAATTAAATCAATTAAAAAGACTGAGATGTTTATTCATCGAATTTGAGGAAGAAAAGCAAAAGACAGAGACCTTAATTTTTTGGTGGAAAAATAATAAATGTTATTGACTATTACAGATTTTATTTAGATCGATTTAAACAGCATCATGCAAACAACAATCTCCCAAGGTCAGTTAGGGGTTAGTTTATTTAACTCTAATTCAATCTGGTTTATTTCTCTGATCATTGCTCTAGTTATTATCTCTACTAGTATTGCTCATTCATTTGCTGCAACAGTCAAATACTTTGAGTTTATTTAAATGTGCTGTATTAATAAATTTGACTTAACCTGACTAAAACCGTGTGAATATGTTTTTCTTTTAAATTGTACACACCACCAAGTTATTGTCCTCTGTTCATATTAAATGCATAAAGATGCCAAATGTGCATTAATAAATACTGCTCAGGGTTTGTTTCCCTCAATATGTGAAGTTGTGTTGTTTTATTCCGTTTCTTCTTATCTTCACATGTGGTGCAGTTCTGTATTAATGTTACATGAACCGCAGCGAAAGAAAAGTTGATCCTCGATCTCGGGGGGAAAAAAAAGCCTCAGTTTGTTCTACGCAAAACTGCAACCGTGACTTTACTGTAAAGAAAAACCAACCAAAACACTGCGGTCTGTCAGTCACAGCTGATACGAGCCGTGCTGGTGCGTAGGCAGCGTCAGAGGAAGCCATGACGTCAGCGTGTTTCGTCTGAAACTGTGTCAGGTGGTTGTCTGCAGCAGCGACAGGAAAACAAACAACACTCCTCTTGTGTTTGAGATTGCTGATGAGAAAGTGGATTTTTTTTACTGATGATGGAGTGAAGTGTCAACATCGACTGAGGCCCGACAGACTGTGACACACGTGATGTTGATCAAGTGACTCCAAGTGACACACGTGATGTTGATCAAGTGACTCCAAGTCTGATCGTGGCGGTGGACTAGTGGCAGAAGAATTGGACTATGGGCAGAAAATCAGACTTGATGGTCTCTGGTTCGACTCCACGGAGTGACAACAAAAACATACCTGGATGGACAACACCTGGATCTGTTCAAAAAGTCCCAGAGCACTCTCCCTACCCCCACTGTCTAAGTGCTCCTGAGCAAGGCACCTTACTCCCACAACACCTGCACCCCAGGCGCCGTGCATGGCTGCCCACTGCTCTGTGTGTCCTGCTGTGTGCATCTATCTATCTAATCTATCTATCTATCAGCTTTTCTAGAGATTCCTCCTTCAAAGTAGAAACCCACTGACCAAGACTACAAGCGCAATCATGATTAAATAGACCAGCAAGTTCTCAAAACCACAAATGTTCTATAGAGAGATGATTTGCAGAGAAGCAACAGTGAAGAAAACAATCAGCCGGAGCCTGAGCCAACACTTCAGCCGATTCAGTGTCGCAGGCATTCTGACAGGAAGCCATTCCCTCCCCCCTTCCTCCCCCCCGAGGTGGGCGTGCTGAGGGAACACAGAACGTGCAGATGTTGACGTTCCACAACGAAAGCTTGTGCCCACATCCGTTCTGAATGAAGACTCTTGTGGCCCACAAGCGGCTGCACAGAACAACAGTAAAAGAGTAGGTGACAGAACGTCTTGGCTGCAGTTCACGTTCAGCACCACTAGAGCTCAGAGACGCCGCTCGTTCAGAGACGAGCCTCCAAGTGGGTGTGAGTTAGTGACAGAGGGTAAGACAGAGGAAGTTTCAAGCAGTGCACTTACTTAGCTGATATGTTAATGTCATCAACAAGGTTATTGAACATGATTGAAGCTTTTTTTTTAAAAACAGAACTGGACTCGTTCTACTGCCGGTGTTTTACCTCCTGTGTCATGTTTCCAGCACTTTGTGTCACTTCTCACCACTGACGCATTCACTGCTGAGGCTGATGGATAATAACTGGTATTTGTCCATCAGTCACTGTGCAGAGCTGAGTGATTATTTAATGAACTCTTATCCACCATTAGCCGGCGCATTGGAACTACTCAGAAAAATCAACCAAAGGCTTGTTACGTTAAAAACCATCAAGGTATACAACACTATTGTTTATTTAGCCGTTTAACGAAAGAAGTTCATAAGAGAGTAAAGATTCGGGTTTTTAACTATTTTCTACGAGGGGAATATGACAAACACTTACATGCACTTTAAAAATCTGAGGTACATAAAATACGAGTTATATTCTCTCACCATGCTTACACAATGCATTTACCTTATAATCAATACACATCGTTTTTTAAACATGAACAGAAACATGTCTCCCTCTATCAATCAGGTCAATGTCAGTAAAGCCATGACCTCTGGAGGATTTCTGCAGAATTGGATCCGGACTTTCTCCTGAAGTTGCCTTTTCACACATGAACAAAGCAGTTCACAACAACATAAATATCTCTTCAGGATTCAAGCGACTGGCTGTGCAGGAAGTGACGCATTGAATCCACTACTGCAATTTAGTTTTATTGCCTTAATATCTTAAAAGGTTGAAACCAAATACAAGCATAGAGAGACACATGGGTTTCATATCTGAGGTATAGATCAATTATGTGTTATTTCTTCAGTGTGCATATGCATTTTATTTATCCATCTACTGCGAGTTGCTAATTAAAATTGTGCAGAAGACCTCATAAAAATATCTAATCAAAATAATATAACAAAAAAATATATATATTTATTTATATTGTTGTAATTATTGCTGTTACTTTATTGCTCAGCTTTAACATCTCACTGGTTGAGCAAAGTCATAAAGTAAAGAGAGACACAGGAGTTACAAATCTGAGGTGCATCAATTATGGTTTATATTTTCTCACTGTGCATCAGCCTTCTATCTATCTATCTATCCATCTATCTATCCATCCTTTACTGCTCATTGTTAATCTTTATGGCCCAGCTCTAGCATCCTAGTGGCTCCACGCAGTAAAGTGCTCTGAGCCTCAGTCACGTCACCACACCCTGAAAACCTCTGGAATTGAATTAAAGTCTCGTGAACTGATCCACTTCCTCTGACGCGTCCACCGAACGGGACGACGTTTGATTATCCGACTGATACAGATGTTAGAAAACAGTTTAACAACAAGTTACAGATGTGCGGCGTCGGGCGAACGGAGAGTTGTGGAGGGAAACGTTTTGGTTTCTACTCACGACGACGACTTTACGTTTTACTACGAAGCGGCGAAGTCACTCGACAACACGTCTTCGCACGAGCCGCTGGAAACAAAGTAACACGTCGAGCCGCGCGAGGACTTTGAAGTTAGGAGAAGAAACAATGTCTCCTGCTCGTGTTTCACTACACAACAGCTGTGTAGCAGAGGCTCTACCTCCACTACTACTACTACTACTACTACTACGACAGCGAGTCACGAGAGCACACGCACACACACAGACACACACAAACACGGACACACACACGCACCCACGCTACGGACACACGGTCCAGATGAAAGCCCAGCTGCTTCTCACCTGTTCTCGAGCCGAGGGTCGCTCGCCTGCGTCATTTCTCGGACTTTCCGCACGCGAGGAGCTTTAAAGCAGCGTGTGAGACTTGTTTACAAAGTTTCATCGTGACTTCTCATTGGGTCCCAGCTCAGGCCACGCCCCCGCACCTCGGTCACTGGGCCGAGTCTCAAACCTGTTTCCTGCTTCTCGCTGCTTCCCTGCAGACAGAAGGAGGCGAATCAGAGGCCGGAGATTCAGCTTTGCTCTGATTTAAAAATAATAATAATCATAATAATAATAATAATAATATCCATCTTATTTTAAAGTTGCCCTTTCAAACTAGTTTGAGGGAATACAGAGTGGGAATAGGAGAATGTTTCTTCTTGCATTCCCAATCAATCAATCAACCAATCAATCCACCAATCAATCAATCAACCAATCAACCACTCAATCAATCAATCAACAAATCAACCAATCATAAAAAAAATTTGCACAGCCCATATTCACAAATCACCATTTGTGTCATAGTGCTTAACAAGGTGGGAGATCCTCTGTCCTTAAAGGGATAGTTCACCCAAAAATGAAACGGTGAAGTTCTGGTGTTTCAGGGGTAAACAGTGTTGCAGCCAAATCAACACAATTGAGGAAACTGGTTACCACTTCAGAAATAAAGATAGCATGCCTCCATTCTGCTCCTGTGGTGTCATCCAAGTGTCCGGAAGTCCCGTAATTCAAATTACACTCGAAACAGCATAATTTGCAATTTTTTTTTAGCCTAAATGTCTGTTTTTAGGCTAGAAACTTGTACTAGTACTTAGGAGGACGATATCAGAGGACCTTTAGGCTAACTCATGGTGTGAAGGATGCTGTTTCGAGTCCAATTTGAAAGTCGTGGCTTATCACCAAACAAGGTTAACTTGGTCGCTGAATTCTACATCCCTCAAATTTCCTCTACAGGAATTGTTCAATCAAAGCCAGATAAAGTATTAATGCTCATTCGGTCGGTCTGTGATGCATCATGAAAATTGAACATCAATGTGCAGCACAGTATACAGTACTAGAGAAGTCATCATCACCTTTTCAGGATACTGCACATTAAGTGGAACAATGTAATTCCAGTAAATTCATGTAAAGCTTTTCATTTGATATCGCTGATAGAACAATAAATCTCTTGGCTCACATCCCTCCTTCCCAGCCGGCATGAGGAACTTCTGGGGACTCTCCATAATCTCTGCATCTGGTGGCTTCCTGGCTGATTCACACACAGCCACACCTTGAGCGCCTGTATCCTCCACACTGTTCATGACTCCATACTGCTCTACAGACACTGGCTGTGTGTTAACATTTCAAAAATCAGTGATCGGTGCCCACTGTTACTTAGCATTCAGTATGTCGAAGTGGAGAAAATTGTCCTGCAGACCTACAGTAGGGAAAAATGATGTCAGTTGCGAATAACGAGTCACTTAACTGGTGTTGTACTGTGTTGCAAAACTGCTGCACAGTGTGTCACCCACTGGGCCGGGAGTCTGCCAAGAGGCTGTCACGCTGAGATGAAACTGTTAACTGTCATTTTTCACTGACTGACGTGTTCACCCCAAGATGTCACAGTAGAGTTTCTTGTGTTTATTAACGTCAGAGGAGAGTCACACGGGAGCAGCTGTGTCTCCGAAGTGACTCCCAGTTACATCCGGTTACTGGTTTTTAATGTTGTGGCAGATCGGTGTAAACACGGTGCTACTTTCTGCAACACCAGGATATTTCGTTTTAAATTGGCTTTTTAATTCGTCACTTGCCTGTATATATATATGGCTCTTTTTAGGCAAAGTCAGAAAAAAGATAATGGTTATAAGTGAGAATTGAAGAAGTCAACATGTAACTTTAACTTGAAACCAAAATATTGTTTTACCAAACCCCCACCAAAGAGTGTTTGTTTTGTTTCAGTACTGGAGAATGGTCTGCCAATGGCCATTGTTACAACCCTATGGGGGAAGTATTATTATTATTTCTTTAAAGTTTAAGGAAATAAAAATAAAAGTCTTCCCCCAAAGCGTAGTTACAAAAGTTTAAAGCTTAAAACCAATGACTTATTTTAGTAGAACATTTGCATGTAGAAAAATTAGTACATGTCTAAATACAAATATTCTCTACAGATCAAATTTAATGATTCAGATCTTCATCCAAACGTCTTATTTTAAGAGTTCACGATGCATCAGAGTTTGTCGTTGTTTCCCTCGGTGAACTTGCACTTTGTGCAATTATCATCTCCACAAATCACCTCCCTGCAACATGCTCTACATTTGTACCACTTTCCATTAAACATAAACATTTCCAGGACATAACCATATAATTCAGCCGGGCAATTATATTCCCTTTCAAAACATAATTGGAAAAACAAATTAGCAGCACATGAACATTTTCTATGCAGAGAAGTTTATCTGTGAAATACGGAGAGTTGTACAAAGGAGAAACCAAACATCATCAACAACAGCTTCAGAAAGTGATCACAACCTTGTGTTGTAGATTTTGTGTTAAATAGCTACAATATCTACTTTCAATCCACAATCAATAACCCATAATAACAATAAGCAACAACTGCAGCTTCAGGTCTTTCTTGGATTCGTCTCTACGAGTTTTGAACACCTGGGTCTGGGCAGTTTATCTTCCCAGCAGATTTATTGGACTGGAAGTGAAGAGTCCGTGAACTCTCATCTTCTCTCCTCAGATGTTCCATGAGGTTTGAATCTGGGCTCTGGCTCGGGCCGCTGAGGGACACTCAGTGATTTGCCCGGAAGCGAAACCAGCGCTGGACTTTCACCTCGTCACCAGGTCACATGCTCTCAGAAGAACGAAGTCAGAACAGGTTGAATTAAATAAAGGATGATGTGTTACTGATGCATTCAAATGATTAAACGGGTTGAAATAAACCTGAGCAAGCTTTTTAGAATTAGCTTGTGCTAACGACGTACACTGCCACGTTGGGAACGTTGTAATGGGAATGTAAACATTGTCACATGACCACAGATGTGCATCACATGACACTTAAATCATGTGTTGAAGTCAAGGATAAAGATGGTTCTGTATTCGTCTCCCGACCATGATGCCGAGAACATCTCCTCAACTCAAATGCTGCCGATCATTATTTTCCCCCAGACATTGTTTTACATGGATGAATGAAATCAAGTCTATACATTTATTTTATGCTGCCAGAAAAGTGTTGTCTTAAAGATTACCCACGACCTCCGTCTGCAACTGTGAAGACAAGAGAAACAACTGAAGACAACAAAGACACAAACAAGTCTCAAACCTTCCAATCTGATATATTCATATATATCTTGTAAAATCTCACTAATGCATTTTAATGACATCTCCTCCGCTCCAGGCTGCAAATGTGTGGAAAATACAAATGCTCATTTCCACAGGTCATCTGATCCTTCCTGTGTAAAAGGAGTGTAATGAGAATCCATGTGCTTATGAACATATTCACACCTTCTTGTCTAGTTTAATGTGTCACGTGTTCACCTGTATCTCTAAAGCTTCATGAAAACGAAGGTCGAAAATAGAATTGGCCACCTTGCTGAGTTCACATAATAAGTTTATTAGAGCGTGGCTTCAAGTGACGGGCTGCCTTTGATCAGACAGTATGATACTCTTGAACAAAATAAAAAGGACAGAGTGTCTATCTTCACAGGCGTCAGTGTGAAAGGGAGCAGGGAGAGACGGTGTCTAAGGATAATGGAACAAACATGTGACATTTGAAATTTCACACAGTTACACTCAGTGTGGTTACAGCTTCGTGTTTGAATAATTAATTGTTCCTTGTACTGCTACAACACACACACAGACACACACACACACACACACACACACACACACAAACACACACACACAAAATGAACCTGCTTTGGGGACGAAACTTTCTGATGTACTCTAGAGGGAAGATACCATTTTCAATAGATTCTGAATAGGGTCACTACATATTTTCGATACAACGATCTTTAGAACCATGTGAATAAATTAAAGTGTTATCCAACCGACTTTTGGGGAAACTGGGGACTGTAATTATAAAATGCATCAGGTCAGAAAGCAGAAATTAGAAATTAATCTATTGGTTCTGTTTCTGACGTGATGCCTTCAAACTGCTCAGATGAGACACTGGACTGAATGGACCTGGGCCAAGTTAAATTTAAGAAGAAATTGCAATTTGAAGTCAAGCAAACAGAATCCAGAGTCGATGTCCTGGTTCACCAAGCAGGCAGCCTGATGACGTACAGTGGAAGGATTAGTTGGGACCAGTTGCACAACTTTCACCGGAGATAAAACATGTTGATAAAACATGTTTGAGGGAGTGGAAAAAAAAACTATTTATGTCACATTCTCCCGAGGATTTGTCTCCTGAGTCTGAAGAACAAGACTCGCAACTTTTTCCTCCTCTTCTGTTGTTTTTATTCTCACCAGATCTGTGACAATTAAACAGATGCTGCACAAACTGCACGATATACAAGCTGTGACATGTTTCCACAGAGCTTTGAATGCACAATGCACAATGCAGACAATGATCGAACTCACAACAACACGTCCTTGTCCTTCTCTGACAGGATTATGAGCAAAGTTTTATTGTTTCTTTACCAGCTCAGCATGTTACGTCTATTTTATTTTCTATTAATGTGTAAATGAAGCAGCAAAGGACAGAGATATGTTGTATGTTCTTTCTATCCTCTTTCAAATGTGGATTTCTGCTGATAAACAGATGATTTTAAGGCTGCAGCTTAGTTACTGTTGAAAACCTGCAGCTACCTATAAAAATAAATCAAAGCAAAACATTATTTATTCAAACTGTTTTGCCCAAAGACATGCAGGATAATACAAATGAACATGGCACTAAAAGATATGAAATATGAACATGTAATGAAATAAGATCTCACTGTTTCACACAATGTTTAATTTAACCAGAGCTAAAATGAGAGCCCTACATTACTGAAAAGCAAAAAATTGTTGCACCAACTTAAAACTTCACTTTAATTGGTACAACACAAAGTAATATGCTTATGTAAACAACGTTTTTTTAATTTGCAAAAAGTTAATTGAATTGTTGAAAAAGTGATTTATTGTTTTTGTTGTTTTTCTGTGATCCACCAACAGCTTTGTCGTACTTGGATCGCTCATTTCCCCCTCCCATCAAATGTGTGTTCCATAAAAACAAAGATACAATCCAGTCTAATCTCCGCGTTTATTAATCATTTTAATCACCAGGCTCATTTGGAAATCATGACTCAAGTGTGTGAATAAACAATTTGGAACAGTAGATGACTCCACCACCTGTAAACAGCCACATCACTGAGACTATACGGAATATAAACAAGGACATGATAACAATGATAATATGAACCGTTCTGCAGGGGAGTTAATTATTCATCATCAGGTTTGAATAATGGTGACATAGTTTGGTTCATTTATTAAAACTGATATCTCTCAAAACACACATGTTTAACATGATTCAACTAGGTGGCCCTGAGAGTCAAAACACAACCTTCTTTTCAGAGAAGACAATGACATTTCAGAAAAACACATTTCCCAAAGCATATAGACATTGCTGATCGTCCGAAACGCTGCTGTGATTCCTTTAATATTGATGTGTTTAGACCTTCAAGGCCACCATACCCCACCTTTATATCCAGTATGTACTGGAAGGTCTTGTTTGCTCATTGTTCTCTGTTGGTTCACAGTGAGACGGACGCTGCCTTCTAAAGATGAAGCTGAAAGTGGAAAAGCAACAGGAAAGCTTTCAAATATTCTGTAGATGCAGCTTTGCAATGCTGATTCCATTAGGCTTTAATCAAACTGTGCACACTCAAAGAAAAACCTCCACACCTGAGTAATGTGCATTGAATGTGTTGAAAACATTTATTGAATTCAAAACGTTAGTTATAATTATCGAGAAAATGTGTTTGGCTGTTCATTAGTTGAAATAATGTTATATTCAGAAGAGGTAATTTGTTTCAACTTTAAAAAGCAGCTGTAAGTTACCTGGAGGACGTGAGATCCATGAGGTCATCTCATGAAATATTAACTGATAATTATCGTTCTGTTTCATTGTCTGTTTTGCTATAATTTGAAGCCGTTCAGAAAGACCAATTGTTGATTTGACCTGTTGAATAACCGAAGCGTTAACACTCCGGGCTACGTTTGCAATTACTCACAGGTTTGTGCCATTTAAAACACGGTCTGGAGTCTGAACAACATTATCTGTCACTGTCTGTTTGTTTAACTGCACTCGCTCAGAGGCACCAACACCAATAGACAACTGGTTTTATCCTCAGCAGATTGAACAATCAGGGCGTTTTATATCTCTCTATTTGTTTTGGTTATTATTGAGAATCCAGGCATGAGCCGACATTTACTATTAGGTATTAAATTCATATAAATAATCAAATTCTTACAGGCATATGTAGCATTTCAACTCTAATATTTCTGCACACATTTTTGCACAAATGCCCCGAGCTGATAGGAGGCCCATGATTAATGCAGCTAATTAAGATAGTCCATGTTAATATTATGAAAACACTGTTAAATTCTGTGCACGGCCGTCCTGCTACAGCACGATGGTGGGAACCTTCTAATGAGGCCCCTTGCCACTGGTGTTCTGCCAAAAGCTTTATAGCTTTAGAGGTTTAGCTGGAGACTAGAGCGTCTGCATGTGTGTGCCTGATGTGTCTGTGATGGTGTTGGGGGTTCACACATACATTTTTGCGTTTGTGTATTAGGCACTTTGTTTATAATTTAGATAATAAAAGAGCTGTTTGAAGACTTTTCCCCGAGGCCAACAAAGTCCTTCAGAGCAGTGACTTCCACAAAGATAAGAGCAGAACCTCATTATTAGTTGTTTAGATACCGACAGTGAGAGAATTAGTATTATGGGGTAGGACTAAATGAGCAAGAGAGGACAGTAAATGGCCTATTCCGTCAAATTAATGGACTAAATGTCCTTTTAAATTTAATGAAATGCTAAAATAACAATCTATTTAAAAGAGGGATTCTTCTAAAATGGCTTATTCCCTTTCCCCGAAGGTGACTGCAACCTCCAACATGTTGAAGTTATTTTCTGTTTTCACATACGTTCAGTGTGAATGTGTCCGTCTCACCTTTTTATTAAAATACATCCGTTGTTGTTTCTATTTAGCGCAGAAATTAAAGCTGCTGCCCCCAAATCTCTTTATATTGGCAGCGTGAATAACAGAATAATTCATGTATAACTGTGTTTTCCTGGTTTCTCTCTGCAAGAAAACACTAATGGCTCCCAACAAGAGCTGGCTCACTGTCTCTGAGACGGTTCTACCTGCACGCCGACTAATTGGAATGTATGAAAATAGAAGAGTGAGTTCTAAAAAAGTTAGATCTCATTCAAAAGTTACACGTAATTAGGCCCAACAGTTTTGATCTTTGGTTCTAACTATTCCAAGAAGAGGCTGCAGTTTTTGTGGGTTTGCTTAATCATGATGCTTAATCCATCGGCTCTCCTGAGGTTTCCACAGCAGCACAGCGCTAATTAAATCAAAGAAGGGAACGGAAATGAGGAAATATTTCTCTTTCTTTCTTAATCTTTCTTTCCGAAGTAGAATATAGCTTTAAAAAAAAAGAAACGTGTTCATGTTTCAACCCTCGGTAGATATGATTCAGAGGATGTTAATAATTTGTGGATTTCAGACTCGGGATGAGAGAACCAGGGACAATACATGAGAATATAGACTCACTATGAGAGAGTTGCTGGTTTGAGAAAGACGATGATTTAAATATAACCTTGTTTGTATGAGCTCTGTGGAAAACAACAATGAACTCCAACCATTTTGAAACCATCTCCTGAATATTTTTCCTTTAACTGATTCTCATCAATGCTTCATGAGATAAAATCAGCTTCTCATATCAACTGACTTTGAAACTACAAACACAGACACAGATGAAAAACAAGTTGAAATACACAAACCCTCCTGCAGCACGGAGTCAATCCTGCAAATAAATGGATAGAAGTAAATATATTGATTTGGTTGCTTTTGTAGTTAAATATCATTAAAATCACTGTCAAGGCTTTTGATGCATTGATTCAGTTGAAGAGGCTTGAAAATTAATTAGATTATTATACTTGGTGATTCACTGTTATAAAAGCACAATGTGTTTTATTGCTATTACACTTTATTCATATTCACCAAAACAACCACAGCATTGTACCTGGGCACTGGTTTTAATGGTGTGGCTGACCAGTACAGCAACTTTGATTTGAATGTTAATTAGAAAACAAGCTTTGTTTAAACCAGAGACTCTGAATAAAGATGGACGATGCATCTCCACTTCCTCCCACTGTCTGGAAATAAAGCCAAAACATCCCTGATATTAAAGCTGCCTGATATCACTCTTAACATTTGTATTATTTGTAATTATCAAATAACTAATCAACCCAAAACTTGCTGAGACAATGAACTCTTGAGCAAACATCAGTCTGATTAAAACGATCTAAAATGACAGAAAACATCTTTGAGAATAAGTTATTTGACTTTGACCTTTTCATTTGTCCGTGTCCCCTCCACTAACATCGAGGAGGTGTTTAAAAAAAAATATATATATATATATATATATATATACATACTACAGACCAGCCACCAGGAGGTGCTTTAGCTTCACTTCACACAGGGGGCTGTCATGTCGTCCATCTTTATATACAGTTAATGGCTTAAACCAACAGTTAGTGCATTGTATGGCAACATTAGAGTAATGCAGTATTTAATGATACATCCGTCACAGAAGGATGGGTACTATTACTTTGATACATGAAGAAAGCACATGTGAAGCACAATGATATTAACATATTAGTACTTTAACTTCCATTAACATCTTAAAGGACTGAAGCAAAGAGAGCTGTGGACCCGACATCAAACCAAACCAAGAGAGGATACGTCCTCCACCGCTGAGCAGACATGACATGTTGTTCCTTGATAATTAAACGCTCCTCAGCAGGATGTGGATCACATCCCCCTCCACCCCAACACGTGTGAATGACAGCAGAGTGTGAGGCAAGCGCGTTGGCAGGGAGGTCAGAGGCCAGACGGAGCCGTGGAATAAATGCCCTCCCGGGGTCGATGCCTCTCCGTCTGAGGCTCACATCGGGAGAGCCAGCGCCAATTAGCCCAGCGCCAAGTGCTTAATCCCCATCTCAGTCATTAGTCAGCGAGTCAAACTGCGGTGCTACGATTGAAGGTAATTAAGAGCGATCCCTGACATGCAGCTGGAGTGTTGGACCTGTCGGATTCTCTGTCAAACCAGCTCCTTAGCCTGCGTGTTTCCTCCTGTGGTCCTCCCACAGAGCACAGTGAGCCCGACGCTCCTCACAGTCAAACCCAACACAATGAACTCTGCAGCACAACTGTTATCCCGCTTTAATAATTGCTCTTTTTTCCTGCACTCCTCTTCCATCATAATGCTTCTTTCTTTTCTCTCTAATGTAGGCCCACTTTTCTCCTGCTGATATGCTGCTCGTGCCTGACGCTCAACACCATTACATTCAACTGCCTGGATATTACAGCGGCGGCCATGAGCAGGTGTGTTCTGTGGGAACACGTCTTCCCCGAGCGTCTTTGGTGAAATTTACGATTCACAGTTAAAGGCAGTTCCGGTTGAGTCGCCTCATTTAATTCTTGTTATCGTTACTGAGTAATTTCTATCAGTCTCACCCCAGCGGCTCGATTCTCAGTGTCTAAACACCGACCCTGCCCAGTAAGCACACACACTGGGAACAGAACAATCACTGGTTTAAATCATTAATAAATGGAAAAGATGCTATGATATAAATTGCATGATTTCATTGAATGTTCTTCATGGGCCAGTCCCTGCAGATATTTGTGTTTTTTCAGGGAAAGGTGCCATTTTCATTACATGCACATTTATTCTTATCAGTCATCTGCTACTGGTTTGCCTGGATTGTTGCACTGATTGTTTTTGCACAGATTACATTAAAAGGACACAACTTCTCTCTCTCTTGTGTTTCTTCATATGTGTAGAAAAAACAAACAGGAGCTCGTGGCTGAAAGCGTCTTTAAAGTGAAAGGTGTTTGTAACTTGTGTTCATGTACATGTAAAGCAGAGAGGTGTCATTTTAATCACGACTCTGGTTCTTAACAAATGTTTTGGGGCATAAAGATCATAATCATAGAACATTTTGAGGGAGACATTTTTCAGACCCACAGCTCCAGCTCCACAAAGATGTCACACCTGTGGCTGAGCCCTGTGCACACTCACATGAATCTGTGCTAATAAGGCCGGCGGCAGCTCTGCACTCTCCTTTCTGCAGCTACGTCCATTTTATGGCGGTGCTATAGCAACAAATGTCTGTGTTTATGATGTGGGGATCTGCACCACCGCCTACAGGGGCCTGCAGACGCACGTCTCTGCCAGTAGGGGGAGGAAGAGCAAACACAGCGACAGACACAAACAACCTCGTTGAGATATGAGGCTTCACAGAAAGCAGATGAAGTCATCCGTCTGAGAAACACCACCCCAGAAGAAATGGAAATGTTTCTTCCCTCATCAGCGCGGTGTCTGCTCCTCACAGGCAGGCTGGAGGCATGTGGCAGGCACAATCATAAACACTGCATTTGTTAATGTGAAAATCAGATGCAGTGGGAAAAACAACAACAAGAGGAGCCGCTAAAGACACGCTGCCAGAAAACACATCCGTATTCACACAGGGAGCAGGAGGATGCTGAGTCGCCTCCCTGATGTTTAACTCTGCTGTTAGAGTAGAGATAGTCACCGTGTCAGGCACCTTCCAAAGGTCCTTCATCTCACCGGGGGGGCTCCACCACAGCAGCACAGCTCAGGTGGACTGGGACCACCCACTGATCCAAGGCTGCAAGGACTCACGTGTACAATCCTTGACTCTTGGTAAACAGAGGAGGAGGCTGCTCGTGTCACTTCTGCTTCTCTCATCTGTCGACTCATGAACATGTGGATTTCACATTGGTGCATAAATAAAAAAGGCTGTTTATTAGGAACACCTGTACACCTGCTTATTCATGCAATTATCAAGTCAACCAATCATTACAGAGCATAAACATGTGCAGTTACATGTCAGGAGCTTCACTTGAAGAGAGGGAGACTTTTGGCGTTCCAGGGGTAAACATCATGGTGAGTAGATGATGAGTGGATTTTGGTTTTTGGGTGAACTATCCCTTTAAACTTACCAGTGACTTCGGCCACTAGGGGTCTTTCAATCAAAGCTACTACAAAGCATGGGAATCATGGGAATTGTTTTCTTCACCACCAGTGCTGATGACAATCTACCTGACGAGACTCCGGTGCACATCATGTTCACAGATTTGTTTTTTTAAAACGTTTTTAAAGGTTTATTCACGTCCTCCACCAAACGAGAGGCTGTGGTCTAGTGGCAGAAACTTGGACTATGGGCAGAGAAGGTCTCTGGTTCGTCTCTGGTTCGATTCCACGGAAAGACAACAAAAGACAAACCTGGATTGATCTGCCCAAAAATCCAAGAGTCTCTCTAGACCCTGTCTAGTGCCCCTGAGCAAGGCACCTTACTCCTCCCACATCTGCTCCCCGAGCGCTGTACATAGTCGCTCACTGCTCTGTGTGTCCCGCACACAGATGGGTCAAAAGCAGAGATTAAATTTCCCTACCTGCATCAGTGTGCCTTTGCATGTCTGTGCATGTGTTTGGGATAATAAAATGCATCTGCAATGTGTTTTTCCCTCATCATATGTTGTTTGTCACCAGGATTTCTTTGAGTTCGAAAGTTCTTGGGAATAATTCCAGATAAAGTAAGCAGTCAGTAAGTTTTTAGACTTTGTATCGGACAATTTTCAGAAAAAGTGTTTGCATTAAACCTCGGAATCAATAAAAAAAAGGTGACTGACAAGATTGTTGGTTCCAGACAGGCTGGTAAGTCTCTCTCTCTCGCTCTCTCTCTATTTCACTCTCCCTCTCCCTCTCTCTCTCTCCCTCTCATGTGCAAAAAGTACGAAATCCTGTGAGTTCTGTCACATCAAGGCGTTGACGCTGAGAGAGGTGAGAGGAGAATGTTCACACAGTTGTGTGTTTTTAACTGATGAGTTACATCATACTCACATTTAGCCTCGAAACGACAGATGTCTATCGGACTCAAATTGAGTCAAATTATCATTAAGAACCTTCACATTACCAGAGGAAGAGAGGTGACCAACTCAGATCAACAGATAAAGTTTGGTACCACATACCGAAGAATAAAGATATTTCATTTTTCATTTTTTGTCATGTAATTTGTCCAAATGTTGCATTTTCATGTACTGGAGTGAAATCGAAGGGCGGTAAAGTAGGTCCACATCCACTGACTGCATGTGTGCACTTATCCCTGACAGACGTTCGGCCCCTCGCCACACTTTCTGTCAGGGATAAGTACCTTGAAAGTGCTTCTGCCCAATCACTCATTGTCCTTGTCATAGCAGGTACCTGCCTTTAACCATGGTGTTCCACAGGGCTCTGTGCTCGGCCCGATTTTATTCTCATTATATATGCTTCCACTAGGAAACATTATCAGGACACACTCGGTAAATTTCCACTGCTATGCGGATGACACCCAGTTATACTTGTCAATAAAACCTGACCAAAGTAATCAATTAACTAAACTTCGAGCATGTCTCAAGGACATAAAAACCTGGATGACCCGCAATTTTCTCTTATTAAACTCAGACAAAACAGAGGTTATAATACTTGGCCCAAAACACCTTAGAGATAAATTATCTAACGATATAGCTGCGCTAGACGACATTGCCATTGCTTCCAACGAAACAGTCAGGAACTTGGGAGTGATCTTCGATCCTGATTTATCATTTAATAGTCACTTAAAACTAATTTCTCGGACTGCCTTTTTCCACTTGCGTAATATCTCAAAAATCAGGCATGTCCTTTCGCAAAAAGATGCAGAAAAACTAGTCCACGCCTTTGTTACATCAAGACTGGACTATTGTAACTCATTATTATCAGGCTCCAGCAGTAAGTCGTTAAAGACATTTCTCCAGTATTAGCTTCGCTACACTGGCTTCCAGTTAAATCTAGAATAGAATTTAAAATTCTCCTCCTCACCTTCAAGGCCCTTAATAATATAGCGCCTTTTTACCTTAAAGAGCTGTTAATACCTTATAAACCAGCTAGAGCACTCCGCTCCCAGAATTCAGGCTTACTTGTCGTCCCTAAAGTCTCTAAAAGTAGAGTAGGAGCCAGAGCTTTTAGCCATCAAGCCCCTCACTTGTGGAATAATCTACCAATTTCAGTTCGGGAGGCAGACACCATCTGTTTGTTTAAGAGTAGGCTCAAAACCTTTCTTTTTGATAAAGCTTATAGTTAGAGTTAATTAGTGCGGCAGAACGTAACTTGTTCTAATTAATGACACATGACACACGGAGCTTCTTTTTCCAGCTTCTCCTTCCTCTTCTCCATCCCTAACCCCTTGATTGATTGATTGATTGATTTACCTTAAAGTAAATGTCATTGTGTTTTCCATTTAGTGCCACCGTACTGATCTGAACCACATGCGATAAAGAGGCTTTAAAAGCGCTCCGCTCCTGAAAATTGTTCAGTGCACAAAACAAATCCACTGAGGTGACATCTGAAATTAGACGGGTGATCATGTTCCAGATGTGCCATAATTGTCCCTAAAATGAATTAAAAACCTTCTGAATTGCATCAAAACCAGAGTAAGTCGATTTGATTAGGTAAAAACAAACTAACAGATGAAGCTCTCTCAGGCTATCTCCACACTAATATGTTTTTAATCTTCACTTGATCTGTATGATGAGGAGCCTTTGAGCTCTGTGTCTCTCAAGTCATCTCCGATCGTACCAACACACCACTGGTGATGATGTAAACAGGAAGCAGACTGTCTGGTTGCTTAGATGCAGAAAACACAGTGAAAGAGAAACAGCAAAGCTTTGGTTGTCGGATCATGACTGATAAAACCAGGAAGTGCTTTCAGATCATGTATGTGGAGCTATACTAATAAATCTGACTTAAATGGAATTGAATTTGTCTGCGTCATTGTTTCCAAAAGTCTGTGCCTGTGCATTCTAAACCAAAATGGTAGCATCAGCACTTCCAAACACCAAAGTGTGAACGAAGCCTCAGGCTGAATTCAGGCTGGTTGTTTGAACAGCAACTTTACACCCTTTGAAAGTCGTGTTTTTACTGACCCCTAGTGGTTAAACGTCCCCCCCTGCTGCAGTGATTTACAGGTGGTGAACTGAGCGGTGATGTCTGGAGTTTCCTCGGTTTAAACAGTTTTATTTGAGAGAGATAATTCTGCCGCCATCAGAGGGTCCACACGCAGCCTTTGTGTGCCTGATGACGTCTCCTGACCCATCGAGGTGGATTGTGTGTCTGTCAAGGGGGAGGCTTGTCCCCACTGTCCTCGTGGCTGCAGGGTCCACTCCTCGGTTCTGATTACTGCTCTGTTGTTTCCACTATCACCTTGCTCATCAGTGAGAGTGTGGAACTGACAGTAATTGTAATTGTCTGCTAAGCGCTCCTGTGCCTTCTCTTTTTTTGGTGCTCCCATGGCTGCCTGTTGTCTCCGATAATATGTAATTAGCTGGATAATCTTTGGTCTTTAGAGCTTGTTTTGAAAAATCCTACATCATTTTTTTCTTCTCTTGCAGTGAGCGACACAAAGCCGCGGTGCACAGCTCTCCCACGGAAGGAGAGGACAGAGAGGTAATTAGAGGATCTCAGACCAGTGTGGTTGTTTTTTTTTCCTATCATGCTTTTTTCTACTCTCAGAGTTTGCAAAAGTCTGTTTTTAAAAATAAAACTCAGTGAAAGGTTAAAGTATAGATGGAGGAACAGATATGAGATTTTTAATATTTCATTTCTAACTGGATTCTCATTCAAAAGTAAATCTCAAAGGGGCAACGAGGATAAAAACACTGAAATACTCTTGTGTCAAAAAAGGGACAGAGTACAAAACACAGATAAACACACGGGAAGATAATCTGCTCTGTGGTCATCTGAAGCAGCTTCAAACCAGACAGAGCGTTTCAAGCCTCTTTCTTAAATCTGAATCACAAGCCAATGAGTTGCAGCACAGAAATATCTGATGAATGAACTGTCCATTTAAAAAGTGTTAAATTGAGTTTTACTTCTTCGCTGTCGTGACTTTCATGTCCTGTCTCGGAGCACACAGGGGTGAAAAACCAACCAATCAGGAAACAGTCACATTCACACGTCAATGTATAAATAAAAGGTTAGTGGCAGTTACATGCATTTAATTCTGGTGAAATGACTTTGATTTTCTGATTTCTTTTCAAAGACACAAGAACCCCAGCTGTCTGCTATTCAACTGAAAACATAGTTATTAACTCCATTAAGCACCTTTAACTCCGCTGGATCCACATCTTTATTCGGATTGCACTGATTAGTCCCCTATATATGCAATTTTCAATCAAGCTCCACAAATTATTACCTGGGAAATTGGAGAAAATGTAAAAACAACCTCCAACCTTTGAGATTTTTGTGGCAAATCCTTCCTCTGAGGTCTGTTTAGTCTGTCTGTCTAGTTTGTGTGCAATAGTGCCGACCAACAAACACACAAACCGATGGACAGTGGCAAACACACATCCTCCTTCAAGGAGGTTCTCCAACGAATGGGACTGACACTATTGATTTTGCACTCTGAAAAGATAAAAACGAGGCTCTGAGGTAGTGGTGGTGGAGTTAATGGTGATTGTAATGGTGGCTGTGGTAGTTGCAGGTCACCTGGTTTCTAGATACAGATTTACAGATTTCAAAATACATGTTTTTCAACGTAAAATATAGTTGCAATATAGTTGTTAGCAGAGACAACAGAAGAGTAGTGAGAACGTATCCCGATCCGAGTTTTCAAATTCAAAAGTAATATATTGATGAGGTCTTACATTTGTTTTACATGTTTGAATTTAAAACCAGGCAAACTTGAGCAGAAAAGAAACGAAGTTCAGCAAGCAGGCGTTTTAAAGCTTGTGGTTATTCTGAGGTCAACAAAGGCAGCAAAACACCAAAACACACACAAAAACACACACACAGACACACACAAAAGAGCCCCAATGTCATGCACCGTAGCCAGAGTTTCTGAGAAATACCAGAGGATTTGTGTCGACCACAGTGTTGCACTTTAAAAATCTGGCAACATGCGATAATACATGGTTCACCCAGAGGATCACATCCACAAAAAAAACTACAGCCGAGCAGCACTGTGTATTCAGGGAAGAGCAGAACATTTGTGTGGCACCAAAACATCTCTTAGGCCGGGACTGTGTGATTTACAGCCAATTTCAGTTCACCAGCACCGGGCAACAGTTTAGTGGAAAAGAGATTGTGCACATCATTTTTTCCCACCCTGAATACAGTTCTGCCACTTTGCATTTCTGCTAAACAATCCTCGTCCTCTCTTATTCCCAGTGGAACCACTTTGCATGAAATCTCCATGACACCCTGCACCACTGAATCTTGACATCCTGTAAACAGCATCATGACTCTTCAGTGACCTCATCCAGTGTCTGACTCTAATGAGCAAACATTAAGAATCTCCGAGTGCAGATGAGGACATTCTTTTTAATAAACATAAAAAAATACTGAGTGTAGCTGCTGCATTTATATCATTTGGAATAAGGAGCTGCTGATGAAGCTGACAGTGAAAATGATCAATCACAAAACTGGAAGGAAAGATGAGTAATTATATATGAATGGCAACATTTCAGTAATTTCTTTTGGCTTAAAGTCTCAAACGTGTAACAAATTTGTGTATTTTGTGGATTTGTGTTGAGTCTTTGCATGTTTCTCCAGGAGCTGTGGTTTCTACTTCCCAGTTGCCTTCACACACAGAGTGATGAGATAAGGAAAAAATATATCCTCATGATGTGTTTCCATTAATGAGTCTCAAACTGAATGTTCTGAAACCAGACAGATCAGAAAACACTTATATTCAGGTTTTTTTGGAGGGAACGCTCATTTTTGGAGGTAATGAGAAATTTGCAATTTTGTCATTTGGGGAAACTGGACTTGTTGCTGCATGTGGAGATAATTGTGTTATTTTGGTCTGAACGTGCGTGACAGCAATGATAAGTTGGAGGTTTTTGTACATCAATCTAATGCCTTGTGAAGGATTGTTATTCCACCAGCAAATGTTCATTTATACACCAAACTAAAATATTTTATAATTTTTTTCTACAGACATTCAGGTTCTCCGCTGGAGGAATTTTTATGACTTTGAATCAAACACCACCATCGGGTCCAAATACTTACAAAGACTTAAATAAATACATAAATTAAAACTTAAATTTATTTAAATTTAAATAAAATAATTACAGACCAAATACCAATTATACTAATGACACTCTGAAGCCTCACTCGTACTTTGTCATTAGTACTATTGAGCAAATATTAGCATGATAAACTAAGATGAAGCATTACAGCTGCTTAACATCAGCCTGCTAGCATCATCACTATTATTAGCATGTCAAGGTTTTGGTTCGATGGTTTGATTGACAGGTCGTCCTGGCTTTGATTAATAGAGTTTTGACTGTTTGAATGTAAACAGCTGTCTCCATAGCGCTCAGTGTGAAGTCACATGGTTTAGAACCAAGTGACCTAAACGTTTTAAGCTTTTTTGTGGTCTTATTATAACGTCATCCTTTCGTCATATTTTTAAATATCATTATTATTATATGAAACAACCTCATCAAAAAATTTATTTACATGTTGACGACAGGCTCCATTCTTTTCGACTTGCATCAGTAAAACGTTAAAATCCTGTTGCATGCTGGGGGATGAAGGAAGCTGGCAGCTGGTGTTAAACTATAAACAGGGTCCATTTCAAGCCTAGTTGAACATCCACCTTAATCCAAGGTGGGGACATTTTTTGGAGGAATGTTTTCCCAAGTAAAGATGCTTTGCTGCCAGCAGCTATCTGATTCACTATTCTTGAAAAGCAGGTGATTTTCCATCTGGAGGAAATAATAAAAAAAAACTTGAAGGAGGGGGTTGAACGAGCGATCCTTCAGTGGAGAAGGAGAAGTGTGAGGATTATAGCTGGCATGCAGATCAGTCATATTGCAGCACTTCAGCAATATGGCTGGGAGATTAAAGTGTGTGTGTGTGAGTGTACGTGTGGGGAAGGCATACAGCTACACAATAAAAATGAAGTGGAAGATAGTTGAACATCAAAGAGAGAATCACACAGGAGGAGGTGCTGAGGAGCTTTTCTAAAATCAAGAGACCCGCTGAAGAGTCTTCGGTGGCGTCGTCAGAGTCAAGTCTTTTTGGAACCAACACGGCAGCGAGCAGCTAACATCTGTCAGAGGTCGGTGTGAGAAGATTGTTTCACCAGCTCCTCCGCCACCATCATTTCCTCTGGGCCACTGATAACTCATCACCGGGCTCTCCTTAAAATGAATACATGCAGAGGCCTCCTGCTCCCTGGTGTCTGCTGCAGCCTGGTATCTATGAAAGAGACACATGAAGCAATCAATCACTAATTCACCACTAGGGGGCAAAGTAATACACACCTACTGTAATCAAATTGGTTTATGAAGCAGCTACGGAGCAAAAAGTTGATTCAGTCATTTTCCCCACCCCCCCACTCTGCCTCTGCTTTACTGAACAGCACCACATCACACGGTTGAGGCCGATCAGCCATGACTCTGTGTTAGAGCTAACTCTCTCTCCCAGTGGTGCAGGAAAGGGACAATTCAACAGTTAAGATCTTTCAAAAGAGCTCCAGGCTCCCGGTTTCTGCTCTGCTCCACCATATAACTGCCTTTTCTCGTGAAAGCAGAAGCAATGAGGACTTTTAACTTAATAGAAGAGTATAAGAGGGCTTGAGCAGCACTTACCTCTCCACAGTTACAACGACACATGGCCTCAGTTGCCATTTGTGATTTATGTACTCGGGATAGAACCAGTGCAGATGCAAAAAAAGAGACCATCCTCATCACACAATGGTTTTAACGTGTTGTCCTCATGCTTGTGAGGTAGTTAGCGAGATGATCTGCAGCATGAGAATGTAGACATCAAGTAAGAAACCCATTAAACATTTATGCTCACTGCGGGCTATGAAAAACATTCCAACATATGAAGTGTTTATTAATTATTCGGTCTGTAAGTTTGTCTACCACTTATTTCAACAGCTATTCAATGGATTGTCGGGGAAATTCCCACGAAAACAGTCACGGCCCCCGAAGAAAGGATCCTTATGAAGATGTCCAAAGTAGACCCCAGGTCAACTGGAACTGGCCTCAGCCTCCACTCATCCTGACCCTCAAAGAATAAGGGATGTAGATAATGGATGGATGGATGGATGGATGGATGGATGGATGGATGGGTGGTTAATTTCTTTGATTTTACCATCATGCATTATATTGGGGTTGATATTTCTGTGATGCTGTAGAACAGTAACAGCATTGGTGCTTCTTTAACTTCCCTTCAGAATTATCATTCTAATTCCCATTTTGGTTTCATCACTAAATACCTGACAGCCTCCTCCGTCTCAGTCTTACTCGATTACCATGCTAAAATGCTAAGATGGGATACATGGTAAAAATTTAAAATGACCTGCTGTATTATTAGTAAGTTACTATAATAAGCATTTCATCATGATGACATTAGCATTTGGCTGAAAGCAACACTGGGCTCCAGTACAGCCTCAACGAGCTGCCTCGCATGAGTGCAGACCATTAGTCTTGTTTATGAGTTACAAACCACAATAGGAAAACATCATTGTCAGATTCTTTTGTAATTTGTTTTGCATCTTAAAGAATGAAAAAGGTGTAATTTAATCACATTAGAAAAGAGCAGAACAAAAAAAACAAATAGAAAAAGTTTGATTACACCACCCGGTTGGATTCTCCGGAAGTTTGTCCCGGTTTAACAAGGTGTCTGGCCTCATAACTCTAATTTAAAGAGGTTATTTATAGGCGTATGTGCTACTTTGCTATCTGTCGCGAGCATTACACATTTCAGCTCGTCCTCGCTCAGGTGAGAGCTGTTCATCCCTCGTGATCAGAAAGCAGCAGGGATGAATGGGGGCCCTGCACAAGCCTGTTTGGAGCCTGTGATTCACAGCTTCTGTCGTCCTCTCCCACTTAGAAGGCGTAGGAAAATGGCTGTGAATAAAAAAAAAGAATCAGAGAAGAAAGAGGCAGAGACATGGAGCTGAATGCATTTGCACTGCTGATAAAAAAGCTGCTGTGGTAATGAGCATGAGGTAAAGAGAAGGATGAAAACACAAAGAGCGCAAAATATACCCTTTTCATCTGGGGTCTGCTCGTCTAGGAACACACAAACAGGGATGTAACAACAAGCTGTGTGTTTCCTGCAGCCTCCAGCCACCACCACTCTTCTTCTCTCTGCTCCTCCTCTGTTCAGCAGGAGCCACAACATCAGGGCCCAGAACAGGAGGGAGAGCAGAGGAAGACGATCAAACACTGAGATGAGGACGATTTGCCACATCTCGTGTCTCCTGAGTCCCGGTTAAGGGAGTCTCTCTGTGTCTCCCCTGCTGCTAGATAATGAAGTTGGATGGTTTGGCTGAGATGTGGCTCTGATCCTTGGTCAGTGAGGTCCACAGAGTGACCATGTACACGTCTCACTTACTCCATGGCTCGCCCGCTCTAGCTCAGGAGGGGAACTTGAGGTGAGCGATTCTCGGAGAAGAAGTCTGTTGGGGACAGAGGCTGGAGCGGAGCTGAGTGGGCAGCTGTATACTCACCTAATCAGTCTACATCACCAGAGAAGCACTTGTAGTTACACTTTTTCCCAAAACTTATTCAATAACAGTCCAACATATTGATTTTACTTCTAAAAACCAACATTTGCAGAGCGAGTCTCTATAATTCTCACTCAGAACTGAAACAAAAGAACAAAATAAAACACATCTCTGCAAATACTGCACAGCTTGCTTCAAAATAAAAGTCACAGTCAGACATTTACCACGACTTAATGATAAAAGATATTAAATATTTGTCCATATAGAGTGATCAGGCTTATCGATCGCAGCATTAAACAATAGAAGAAGAGAAAGAAGCCGAGGTAAATCAGTTAATTCATTATTATGTACAGAGGCAGACATGGAGCTGATGATGACAGGAAGTACTTATGTATTACTGACGGTATAGAATTAAAACAAAAGGATATTCATTGATCTGCTAATCGGTGTGTGTCCCTCTAATGCTGAAAAAACCCCAGCACAACCAACTTCATTATAATAAAATAAAAAGCAGTTTCTGTAGCGAGTACACATGCATCCACTGAATTAACACAATCCAGTGATATAAGAGACTCACACATGCAACGAGGAGTATTTTGCATTAGGAAATCACAGCAACACACTTTCGTCAGATCGTGTCTGTAATTACCGGTCGGAACGGAACCGGATGTTTCCAAACACAAATCAAAAGCCACACGTTCCCCTCACTGCAGCCCTCTGGTGTGAGGTCGACATTATGAACGTGAATCATATAAAATCACACAGGAACTCACGGCTGCAGCTGCTAAACACACAATCCCACAAAAATAACGGAAGCAAAAGATATTTTTAATCAGAGCAAGGAAAGCGATTACCAGTTTAGCATCACATCGCACATGAGCAGGGATGAAATAAAAACAAAAGGAGCTAAAACTGCAACAACAGTCCCATTCCTTATCTGGAGTTTCAGATGAGATTAGTTTGTCACATTCACGTATTGCTCATGTGATGTTTGCACAATATGTTTGAACAAATCAAACTCCCAGCAGGAGCGTCTCTCCTGGCAGGGTTGTCCGCTCCAAATGGCTCATTAGCTGTTGGCCATAATCCTGTTGCACACTCGCCGCTTCGCCAGATACCCAGAAGGCATCTGTGCAGCATAAGAGACGGAGAAAAAAGGCACCAATAAAAAAATAGAAAAACGCAGGTTCTTTGAAACCGCAGTCGTTTAATCACCTTCCACCCGTTTCCCTCTGTTCTTCTCTCGTCGCTCTGGCCTGCCACATCCCTGACTGACTCACTGCCTGGTCGGTCACGATGTAATCCTTACTCTCAAAGAGGGAGATCAAGAGTTTGACATCATTAGAGTTTAGACATCGCATTATCTGTTTCCCCGGTAAGAGTAATAAATCATGGCCGGAGTGATCAGTGGTGAGAGGAAGACGACAAATGAGCCTCATAAACTCTCGCCACTTTCATTCTCTCCCTCATTTCCTTTTCTTGTGTTTTTCTGGTCTTGTTCACATGAACAGTTCTGGGACTGTCTGTACCCGAGGAGAGCATCAGGAGCTTTCTTATTTTATTTTATATGTTCTATTTGTTCCCCCCCCCTCTCTCTCTGTTCTTTTTAATATTTTATGATTTATTTTTTGCAGCTCGGAGACTAGAGGCTGGTTTTGTTGTTGGAGTTGAAGTAGTTGAAAAAGGGTTTCTGAGGAGATTCTGCCCCAACTTTCCAATATCACTGAAGGAAAGTATCAGAACCAGATAAGTAGGTAAAAGGTAAAAGCAGCGTATTGATTTATATAGTGATGTCTTAAGACTGATCCACTGTCCTGTCTGGTTTGGACATATAACGGTGGAGCCAGCAGCAGGTTTCCTTAGCGACTGAAAACAGGATGAAACTACAAGGGCCCATTGTAGAGATGTGTTGATCGAAGGAATCATTTTCTCCAATTTAGAGACTCACACCTGATGCACATCCAAAAAACTTAAACAGAATGCACCGTGCCAGGATTTAGGCGACTGCTCCTCGCTGCAATGAATGCACAAGAAAAAGCACAAAAATAAATAAATGATGACCTATGACACCCAAACCCATCCACTACGGGTGTGACTGCAATCCGTGCATCACTAGCAATTGGAGAAAGAAGATTTGAGCGGGTTCTTGCTTGGGTTAGACCTCGTCCCTCCACTAACTTCAACAGAATCTGGCTCTGTAGTTTTTGAGTAAACCAACCAAGAGCCAGAAAGACAGATAAACAGAACATTTCTTCACTTAGCAAAGACCCAACAGTCCATTTAAATTCATTCGAGCTGCACCAAATAGCACACACTCATACAATTCACTGCCCTGAATGTGTCTGATTATTTTCACCAAAATCCACAAATTATTCTCTGGGATATCGGTGAAAAAACTACTTTTCTGTCACTACTAAAGAAATTGATAAAATCGTTCCTGGACGTCTCAATTCTCTGGACTTTAGCTCTTTTTAAAGAAGAGTGGTTTAGTTTTTTGCTCTTGGACTCTTCATTACCTTTCCTGTTTTTGCTTTGACTGTTCCACCTGTGATAAGCCCCCCCCTCCCTCCTGTGTATTTAAGTCTCTGTGCTTCACTTTGTATTTGTCAGTTCTGAGTCTTACACGGCCGTCTCACCACCCTGTCTTCTTTTCTCCTCCATCCTCCTGCTCTTGTGAGTGTTTTCTTCCCCATTGACTGGATCCATGCCGACACTTATTGGGTTCTCCGTGACCCTTGACCCCATCCTTCCACTGAGCTTTGTGGAAATCCTTTCGGTGGGTTTTACGTGATTCTTTTGACAAACAGATAAAACCTACAGACGGACGAGAACTTGACCTCCTTGGTGGATTTAACGGCAGGAATTTCAACTGCAAACCAGCAAACAGAAGGGTTTGTGTCTCTCTCTCTCCATGGTGTTAGAAAAACCAACTGACTGAGGAAACCTCCACTCGTCTTCTCCCCTCTCCCCTTCTCCACTTTTCAAATGTTAGCCGGAGACGAGAGGGAGCCGAAGGTCAGTGTTTCATTTTGAAATTCTGATCGGCGCTTCCCCCTCAACCCCCACTTCCTGTACAACAGGTGCAGAGTGGGTAATGTAACAAAATGGAAAAATGAAAGATACACTACGACACGAGATGCAAGATGAAATTGCACCGAGTCGAATAAACAGGTTACACAGAATCTCTGATGAGGTCACAGCTTGACAGCGTCCTCAAGAGGAAACAGTATTAGAAACCTATTGTGTGTGTGTGTAGGGGGGGGGGACATGTGAGAGTGTGGTTGACACCTGCAAGGGGAAACAGCTGCAGCCACTCACAAAACACAAACACACACTGATCTCATTCTCTACTGTTTCTTCTTTTATCCCTTTAGCTGATTGTGTTATTATATTAACAACAATGCGACAACCTGTTTGTGTACTTAGGGTTTTGGTCCTGGACTGTAGATCTTTGTTTAATTAACAAACTAATGGTCAAACTCTGTTTCAGAAGCTCATAGAAAAATTAAAAACAACATAAAATCCAGCAAAATGTTCATCACAGCCTTTTTAATTACACTATTTTAAGAGAAGACTAATTCGCTGAATAGAAAGGAGACAATATGAAAATATGATTGTGTGAGAGATAAATCTGAAACTTTGAATGAAAAGCTGTTTATTAATGACAGTAACTGGTCTGTCTTTTGCATACTAATGTAAACTGAATTAATTTTGTCTCGGCTTTGACGGCTCAGACGTGAGCTTGCTGTCATTTTATTAAAAAGACAGATTGTTTTCAACCTCAAGAGAAGTAATTGATGTTTGCGAAAGTTTTTAAAATAAATCTGAGAACTAAAATCCTCCTTTGATGCTGCTCAGATCAGATATTCAGGTTGGAGCTGCAGGTTTTAGAACTGCTTGATTTGGTGGTATTGCGTTTTATAGGAGGACAAATTCCACGAAATCAGGCTGAGTGTGTTAAATGAAGAGAGATCATATTTTGAATTAAGTATTTGAAGATTGTAAAAAAAGCGAGAGCAGCTGGTGAACTGTTCATCAAGGACAGTTCACCATAATAAGATGAGAAACTGACAGGAGGGAGAAAGTGTTTCCTCCTCAGCATCTGAGTTACATCGACATTATTACAGCATGAAAACACTTCTCCTGTTAAGTATGAAGGAAATCATACGCTTAAATATGTAACATGATTTTCAACATAATGGTATTGATCCAGTCAGGATTTTACTGTATGAGTTATATCCCCAAATTTATTCAACGGTTATTTCCATTTTATCACAAAAGGAGTCTTGTTTAAAAAGTGTCAAGCAGTTTTTATATTTGTAATAAAAAGATTGCATTCACCAAGTTGATTTTTTTTAAGATCTTAAAATTAAATCTTGAAATGCCAGAGCATCATTAAAAAGTCCGAAAGGTCAAGAAGTCGGCGGAATCAATCGATTATTCATGTTTTAAAAGCCGGGGTTCGGTTAGACTAGGCGAACACAGAGCCAGTTACAGGTGTTTCATAAAAGCTGACGAGAAATTGATAAAAATGACATTTAAAACACTCACTGGAAAAATAAGGAGAGTGAAAGAAATGGCCCTCAAATTCAATAAAGGAAGTAAAAGTGCTGAAGAAAAATCAATCAAATACAAAGGAGAGCGACACAGATTTTATAAGTGGATAAAGATGAGAGAACTTTTCACTTTCATCAGGAAGTTGGAGCCATTTGTTTGCAGCTCTGACAAAAGAGGCCAATCACAACCAGGAAGTTGAGTTGCATAACAACAGACATCTCAATAACTGCTCAACTCAATTTCACGTAACCCAAAGTTAGTTGGAAAATTAACCAACACAAATTAATTATCATTCACATTTCTTTTGTCTACTTTCACGATTCCCCTGTTATTCGTCCATAGACTCACCAGCAGCTAAAGGTTTCTACTCATCATATTAAATATCTCAGCATCAACTAAATTTATTTGAGAGAATCATGGTTCCCAGCAGGCTATCCTCTTCTTTGGTCACTCTAGCGCCTCCATGAGGTTGTTATTTCTATTTTTTGAGTACAAATGTCTCTCTTGGATATAAGATAGAACAGGATTCAATAATTTGATGTGTGACTATTCATAACATTCCCATCAGCATCAGCTATTCTTTGAGTTTATCGCTATTTACTATTTAGCTAATTTGACCTAATGCTAACATGCTAAATTATGTAGTGGCAACATGGTGTAAACAGGTTAGCACGTTAGCATTGCCATTGTGATAATAAAGCAGCATTTCAGGGTTGATTTGACCTCTTAATCTGGGTCGAGTGCAAATGAATTGTTGTCTCCGGGTTTGTAAGAATACAGGCTCTAATGACAGTGTAATTAAATCTGATAAAGTTTACAGTGTTAAGTTATTCAAACAAAAACACTTCTCTGCTTCCTCACACCTTGTATTTTTCGCAGGTTTGGGAGTTGTTGTGAGATTCTTGAGGTTGGAGTGGAGCAAGCTAACGCACATTAACTCAATCTCCCCCGTTCGATGCACACACATCGGGGGAAAGTCTGTAATTAGCCTGTTAAAATAAAACAGTTACGCAAAGAGTGGCGTGAAGGCACATCGGTGGGGTTTAAAGATTCAGTAGGAACGACAGAGAGAAATGTGTCCTACGAAGCCCTGGGCTCGGTTTGTGTAGCCGCACATTGAGATTAAAGCTCAAACCTAATGCATGGCCTGCGGAGCCTGCTGCACACCCCACCTTCCAGCCAACAGCCCTTCTCACTCTCATTTCTCTAATACTGACAGTCAGGGGTTGTCTGCGCCTTGGAAGACACACTATTAACGGCAGCAAGCAGGAAGTGCCATGGGCGGATCTGCTGCCTGATTTGCATTGTCTTTTCTTTTCTTCTTATGCTATTGTTGAAACCCTGCACAAGTTTCCCAAATAATAAAAAAGCAAGATAGGTGGTTAAAGCTATCGTCATGGCTGTTGTCACCGCTGAGCTAAACAAAAGGTCAGCTCACAGAGATAAGACGCTTCTGCCGATTTGCAGATTCTGCATCCGGAACATGAATGTCATGACAGAAAAAAGCATTTCTGAGGGTTTAAAGAAGCCAACAAAGAAAAACCAGGATGATATAATTGTTTCTCCTGTTGTGGTGATTACGCGTCGGCCGAGGGGGGGGGGCAGTGATGTGGTAAATATCAGGAGACGCTTGAAAAGGCCATCGTGCTTTTTGCTGTTTGATGATGAGGCAGCGCTGTTCTTTTCTCAACCCCTCACTGTGATAACACTGATATAGATAATACAGCACCAGAGAGAGTTTGATATTTACATGAGAAAAGGATATTAACATGGTATTATCAGGAAATTGCTATAATTTTAATGTAATCCACGCCAAAAATAAGTAGGGGGTTGACTCCTCTGAACAGCTGCTATCTGCATGAATCACCAATCCAGCTGCCTCACCACATATTCTTATTCACACGATCTTTAATAACAATTACTTTGGTGCAAATAGTTCCATTCAACCACTGATGAGTGGATAGAAGGTGATTAACCAGTGGAAGAGCTCTGCTGTGCATCAGCACGTCTTTGTTGGGCCTCAGAAGAAATAGACAAAGGCGAGATCCTGTGAATGTGACTTTTATGACATGGAGTCTGTTGATCAGCTTCATTCTGAGCAGAAGGACGTATATATAATGATATAACTTGATGAACAGCTCACCGAGTGCAGCTGAGCTACAGAAGGACAAAAAAAAATCTAAAAGTTTTCTTGACATAGCCAAGCAAACTACCAGCCTGATTTCTCTCTCACGTGCACACACTGTATACATGTGCCCCCACACAGATGTTCACCCCAATTTATCATTTCTGTTCAGTCATTATTTATCCTGGACGACATGTCAGTCTCAGTAATTCCACACACATTTCCTCTGGGCTCGCCGTTATTTTCGATAGTCCAAGAAACACCTCAGCGGTTGACAGAAAAATCAATGTGTCCCCTCCGTACCTATCACATATTGGATATTGATGTCCCATGCTGGAGTGACAACACCAGGTTCTCACTTGCGTCCAACACAGAAACACAGCTTTGTCCTTAGCAGGGAATGGATTCTTCACAGTGTTTGTGTTTTTTCTATAACACAATTGAATCAGTGCAACCGCATAATCTGTGAACACAACACTATATACTTACAAAGCTGATGTTGCCGATGTGTTAGCAAACAGTTCCCTTCAAACATTGAACATCAGTGGAATTCACATAGAGTCAAGTGTCTGATCTTCCAATGAACGTATAATTCCAATTTTATCTCTCCTTCAAACTCGATTTTGGTCTCCACCAACTCCTGGGGGAAATATCAGGTCTTTATTGGCGGTTAAACGCTCCACAATGTTCACTAATGTATGATGTTGTTAGTTGAAGTGAACTCATCACTAAGTAAACAGCTAGTCTGGTGAAAAACAGTGAGAAGTTGTCGGGTTAAAAATAAAAACAATGTAGTCAAATTTGAGGAGAAACTGTCGCATCAGGTGTTAAGTCTGTGTTCTCATCACCCACAGCTCTTTAACCCTTTGATAAAGTGTGAGTGTTGATCACTGAAGCTTGAAGTGGATTTTTTTTGGGTCCTGGAATAGTTTAATTGATTATTACACTCTGGCGTCGTGAGAGCTGCAGGAGACGTGTTTCATTATTTATGAGCAGTGCATGGAAAATGCAAATGTAATAAGTAAACTGGTGGGAGAAACTTTCAGCAAATTCTCAATAACAAAAAAATTAATAATTTGTGGCACATTTTTCACGGCCTGTATGAACAATCATAAAATAACCCATTCAAGTATCATAGTATATCTGCTTTGTTAACTTCACCCTGATCTGAACATATTCCTCATTTTAGCAATTTCTAAAATGCTATTATACAGATAATAACTCCAGTTATATTGATATCTTTTGAAATTTATTTAGCATTTTGCAGCAGCCACTCAATAATTTTGGTTTGATAAGTAAAGGTCTGTGAAGCTCTTCATCATCATCATCATCATCATCAGCAGCAGCAGCAGCAGCAGCAGCAGCACAAACTATTTAAAGGTTCAGTTTGTGTAATTTAGTGATATCTAGTGGCGAGTTCCATGTTGCAGCTGAACATCCCTCACCTCACCCTCTCTTTACAAACATGACAGAGAACCTGTGGTAACCTTCAGTTGTCATCAAAAGTCAAAAGGTATTTAGTTTGTCCAGTCTGGGCTACTGTTACAAACATGGCGGCCTCCGTAGAGAGAAGCCACTACCGATGTAAATATCCTTTTTTAAATATAAAAGGTCCATTCTAGGGTAAAGAAAAGAACAATTCGTACAATTTAGATGAAAAACACTAGTGAAAACATCACTAGGATTATTTTATATAGACCTTTTAAACGTCCTCTTTTATATTAATAGTATAAATATGTCCCCCACCCGTCTCACAGTCTCTTTTCGTCCAGCTGCCTGTGACTTTCACTGAGCCCCTCACCCTCTCCCCTGATGTGATTTATCTTATAAGCTCCCAGCTCCGTCATGGGCTCCTGGTCCTACATTATGTTGTCATATCCTGTCACAAAGAGAGGCCAGACTGGAGGCGCGGCACAGGATCAATGCTCAACATCATCCTTCTCCTGATGTATTTCCCTCCGAGGAGCAAGGCTGCGGTTACGGACCGTTTGTGCCTGAGTGATTCTCCGCTGCCCGGTTGAACTCACTTAATGCACCGGGTGTAACAATCGGACGAGAAGAACAACACATTCATCCGTTTCTTTATGGAGATCCCTGTGAGAAGTTTGCAAGTCAATATGCTCGACAGGGAATGATGGAAGACGGCGTGGCTCTCTCAGGGCCGACCCTGTGTGTGTGTGTGTGTGTGTGTTTGTGTGTGTGTGTATGTGTGAGAGAATGAGTGAAAATAAACATGTTCCCCCATCGATACAGATCCAGCAGGTTTTTTAACTGAAGCTGCTGTAGAGGCTGTGCACTGATGTCCCCTGAAGGCCACACCATGGGGTGTAACTCACTACAGGCGCTAGAAGACTCTGCACCGTCATATCGAGAGAATACAATTTAATACTCTCGAGCAGCAGCAGCAATATGACTTTTGTTGTGTACTGTCCATTAATGTTTGGACAGAATATTAAAAACCTTTTGTTTGTTAGGGGGTCACATGGCTCCTGTAAACGGCGTCATTCATAATGAAAAAATCCTCACTTATCATCCACCGCGCTGTTCTCTTCTTTAGAGCTTTATAGTAAATCTTTTTGTTTTACTGCTGTGGATTTGTGGTCATTACTGTCTTTGCTTCTTCGCAGCCGGCAGCAGCTCCATGTGATCAGCAGACACAGTTAGGTTGGTGGGACAAAGGTCAACTTTGAACATAAAGATGCTTTTTGCGGGAGTACGTCAATTCACACCCAACTGTTCTCTCATAGTGATGAAATGACCAACAGGGTGATAAGGTCTGGATCCAGGACTTCCAGAAGTTCTAACCTTGGGTATCTTTCTGAACTGGCTTCCTAAAAGTAGAGCTGATTTATTTATTATAAAATATTAAATGATACTTGTCTAATTCACTTATTGAATCTCCCTTCGCACACTATCACATATCAATAGGGAGGATTCTCAAAATCCTCAGGAAATGGAGCTTTCCTACTGTGCAGAGCTTCAAAAAACCAAAACATCCAACTGTTAATAAAGAAGCTGGTTCCTCTGAAATCTTCACATTTTGTTTAGATAGATCAAAGCCCTTTCTCAAGCTCTTTGATGAGTGCTGTCACACATGTTGCATATGTTAATCTTACGATTCTGGAGGAACAAGGTGCATCAACCCTTTCATTCCTGGATTGGACAGAATAATCCTTCACTTCTGGTGACTGATGGAAAATTGTTATGAATTTCGTTTTCATTATACTGGGCTCATTTTCGTCCAATGACAATCCTGCTGCCGGACATCAATGGGAAAGCTCCCACTGTTTGTGAGACGGCTTTCTTTTCATTTTTGTCCTATTGCACCCCCGGGGGATCCTCTCTTTGAATTCACTCTCCCTCGCAGTTTCCTCTTTGTGTTGAGTTTGTTTTGAGAGATCTCTTTTTTTTCCCACCTCTGCTTTAGGATGAGTAACTGTTGCTGACGTTATAAAGCTTCTTTATCTATAAAGCCTGATGACTCATTGTCCCTTGAGGGAATTTATTGGCTATACAAATAAGCTTGACTTGATTAATCTTATCGTCCAATCTTGCAAATGTCAAATTGTTGAATTATATCTATTTTAATACGTTGTCTGCAGCCACCACGTGCAATTATAAGCTTCTGATTTCAAAGGTTATCTAAACTAAGTGCTGTTCACTGGCTACTGCAAGATTAAATACATCTGGGCCTAGAGCCATATATTTCAGGCTATTGCCACAAACTGCTTTGCTAATATTGGAGTAATGTCTTGGCTCCAGTTTTGTTTTCAGCTTTACACAATGTAAGAGCTTTGTGATAGGATGGTGATTATCACTGGCACAGGCGCCTCAAATTAATGTTCAGTCTTTAGACCTGACTTTCTTAGTGTTCACATTGCTTGACTTTCAGAGACAACACTTAACATGACGAACACACTCAAAGGATATACACTGGGTCCGTCCTCCCCGTGCTCCCTCCCGCCGTGCATGCTGGGAAGGGCAGGAGTGCAGCCGGATCAGCCGAAGACAAACGATGGTAGAAGTCCATTAGCCGGTTCTGCATCTTGGTAATTGACTCTCATTTGGTTTCGTCTCTGCACCGAGGTGTCACGGCTCGTCGGGGAAATTTTCGTCTATGAACTCATATTTCAATGAGGTGCACTGCAGGAAGGGCAGGAGGAGGAAGTGGAGCATCGGGGACAAGGTGGAGGATGAGTGAACGAGGAGAGGAGAAAGATGGAGGACGTGGAGGTTGGGAGGGAAAAGACGGAGAGACACCCCGACAGTGGGAGAGGAGGCAATTAGGTGACAGTGACTGTGCAGAACAAGCCATGCAACACACACAGAAACTCCCAACCTGTGTGTGTGTGTGTGTGTGTGTGTGTGTGTGTGTGTGTGTGTGTGTGTGTGTTTTATCTGCTGGATAATTTAACATATTTGAATCTCTGCTGCCAGTAAAGCTAGTTTCTGACCCCGGGAAGCTGCTGACTCATACACGACAGCGCCCGAGCAGCGGAAAGATTACGCTCTCATTATTCCAACTTTGATAGACATCAGTGTGTTAGCAGACGACGTGGTGAAGGGAGACCAGAGGGCGAGAGGCGGGAGGTGAGGGCAGCAGGTGAGACGGAAGGGAAACAGGAACACGGCGATAATAAATTGAGGGGATAAAATGGCACGGAGACGGCAGGACGAGGAAGGAGGAAATGAAAAGGACAGCACGTGGGAGAGGTCAAAGAGACGGAGGCCGGGGGAGAGGAGAGAAAGTAAGAAGAGAAATAATATATGAGGATGTAAAGCAGGATGTGTGAAGACGGTAATGACCTCATTGGAATTCTGACAGTGGCAGTGCTGGTCTGAAGAAAGGTTAGAACTCACCTCTCAGTTCTGAGAGTAAACCAGTTTACAAATGAGAATACAAGTTTGTTTATGCACAACATGTGAAATGGAAAGTAGGAAGAACGCAAACTCTGTCTCTTCATCATAACCACAATTAATTATTAGCTCTGTTAGAAAGTATACATTCACAAAAGTGGGGACACTTAATGAATTATTTAATGAATTGATTTATTTACATACATTCTGTACATTCAGCTGTGGAACTAATTAATTGTACTTACATAAAATGTTTTGTTTAAAACTTGGTAGTTCTAACTTCTCTTGTTTTGTCTTGAGGCGGTTGCTGTTTCCCGCTGTGACCTCATGCAGCTGTAATTACTTTATTCTATTCTTACATCACATTTAGAAGTTAGAGCACAGCCTGGTGCTGTACTCCTCCAGAGAGCCAAAGCATAATCCAAGCTTCTTTTTCTCATCGACACAAAACTCACAAACTGATATTGTTGTTTATTCAGGTGACTCCATTGGCAGGTTCAGGGGTTTGTGGTTGACTCAGACAATATTCTGTAACAGCAGCTGGACAGTGGGTGGTGGAATGTTTACAGATGACAGAGCTTAGAAAATGCCATGGAGAGGAGAGTGTTGGTGAGTTTTATGAAAATTGATGAAACAATCATTTTGTCATGCAAGGTGTCTTCTTAATTAGACACCTCTAATTATTTATATTTGTAAAAGTCATAGTGAGCAAAAAAAAACATGGGAACATGCTTCAGTGTTTCAGAAAGACGGTTGAATAAAGTCTAAATGTGAGATTTATGAGTGCCAATGAAAGGGATAGTTCACAGAAAAATGAACATTCACTCATTATGTCCTCAGCACTGTGCTGATGGAGGTGGTGGGGGATGAGTTTGAGTCCACAAAACACTTCTGGAGTTTCTGGGGTTGAAGTAACTGGTGATCAAATCTTGAAATGTAACATTGAGTAGATAATGAGTGAAGTTTCGTGTTTGGGTAGACTAACACTTTGGGGAGACTAACACTTTCCAAATGTTGAATGTTGAATGCGTCTAAAAGTCTTTAAACAACGGCTACAACACAAAACTTTACTTTTGTGACCGTGCTGATGTCGGCCAAGGACGTGTTAAAGCTCTGCCACTGAGACACTTGATTGTTCTTGTTTCCATAATCATCATAATTAAAACAAAAACGTGATTAGGCTTCAAAATTGAATTAGGTTTAATGAATGTGAACAAAAGCTGCTGTGGCCCAGCAATGTCAAAACCCTTTTTTAACTGTTCAGATCCCGCACAGGGCTCCACAGTCGTCCGCACTCACGTGTGTGTGTGTGTGTGTGTGTGTGTGTGTGTGTGTGTGTGTGGGTTCGGTGGAAGTGAATCTGTTCCGCAGTTTGACTGAAACAAGAGACATCAATGACAATTTTCCAGAGGGCATCCCAGGAGTATTACCATTCTGAGTACTGCCCATTAATTAGTCATGCTTAGTCAATTATTAATTACAATTTGTGAATAATGAAAAAGCATTTTCCTTCCAAATTTCTCAGTAAATTGGAAAAATACAAGGCGTCAGTTTGTGTTGAGTAAACTTGCTGCAATCGTATTTCCATATCGTTTCTGTACACAAAAAGCCTCAACAGCCTGTTATCTACCGTGTTTGCAATAAATAAAAGCAAAAGCCTCCATTTAACCAATCGAGTGTTTTGCAGAACAGCAACGTTAAAAATAGAAGCCATTAAAAAGCAAGTGTTCTGTGGTCCTTGTGGTATTTTATAGCTCAACAGGCATGTGCTCAGGGCTGAGGTCACTTCTAATACGCTGCATTAATCACTGACATTCAATGACATCATGTCTACAGACTCTCGATTGGACGAACACAGGACTCTCAGGGCCGTCACATGGTCACGTTGACCTCACGTTGGAGCTTTAGTTGCTGCTGGTTCTGATGTTCGCTCCTTAACGCGACAAAAAGAGGAATGAAGAAGACGCAAAACTTGAATGTGCCTGAGAGAAAAATAATCCTCATGGAAACAGTTTTTTTGAGAAGTATTGATCATTGAGAAAATAGCCACTGACAGAAAAACTGCAGGCAAGTGGTTTGAGTAGAGTGAAAATAGTTGAAACTACTAATTTGTTAAGGTAAAGTGATGTTTGTTGTCATGATTATAAAAATAATTGCAGGATTGCAGAGCAATTGTGTTTGTGCATTCAATAAAATCGAAAGTCATCTGTTTATTTAAACTGCTGTGTATTGTCCACTGTCTCTCAGGAAACCCAGTAAAACCACAGCGAGGCAGTTTGATGGTGGCAAAATCTCGGGAAAGAAGGGGTCAACAATTAATGCTTCATGTGTGCACGTGGTTGCAAGTCTAAAGATTTGTGTGTTTGTGTTTTGGCGCTTGACATTACAGTGTGAGACCGGGACGTTGTTACTTCTGAATACACACTTTTTCTTTGCAGCGTTTTTTAAAAAGCAACTTACGACCTGAACTTTAAGGAAGAAACTTGCCTTATGGGTCTATTTTCATTAATGCCCAATTAGTGTTATGTACCACAGGCGGTTCTATGAGTCCATGTCGACAGGCTGACAGGCCCACGGGCTACAGAGCACAGTGGAGGAGATTCCTCCTCTTCCACAAATTGCTTTACATGATTACAGAAACCACCATCCACACAGATAAGCACAGATTTATTGGGTGTAAAGGAATTCTTATTTAATTTAAAAAATGCACACTGGATTCTAGATTATATGACCAGGAAGTATATGATTTAAAAAAATGCCTTTGATTCAGAGAGTAGTGCAAGATAATAAATGATTAGATTGATTGAATGTGTAAATATGCAGATGTCGTAACGTTGAAGGATCCAGTCAGAGTGTGTCAAAGGGAAAATATGAAACTTGAAGCTTTACAATACAATCGCTGACAACTGGAGGTTTTCAGATCCTTCAAACATCAATCTGTTGAACAAACACTTTATGGTGATTTCACCTGATCCCATAATTTCCTGTTCACTAAGAGAGAGACAGGTTGGATCTTTACATTGTGAATGAATGTGTCTCTGTGGCCGAAGATAACCTGTTTGAGAACTGGGACAATAATGAACTGGGACAATAATGAACTGGGAAATGTCACTAGAGACCAAATCAAGGCTTTTAGAGTAATGAACTATTCTTTACTTTACACTTACTGCATACACAACACTACACAAGACTATATTACACTATACTACAATACACAATACTATATCACACTTCACAATAGAAAAGCAGATTTCCAGTTGACTATTAGTTGCCTCTGCTCTCACAATACCAAACATAGCTTAGTTATGATGTTTAACATCCAATTTGACTTAGTTCATTGACTATATATATATATATATATGATAAAGTAAAATTTGGATTGATGTGTAAGAAACTGTTGCAAGCAAATGAAAATCTGCTGGAGAATGTTTTTTATTTCCCTGTAATAGAGCTTGTGTGTTATCTGAGTTAAGTCTTAATAAAGCTGTTTTGTAGTCGTGTGTATGATTTTCATATACCACTGTGTAAAAGGATTGGGCCGCCCCTGGCAGATTACACATTCTGTTGATTTTGGAAGGGAAACAAAATAAACACAACCCCTGAAGTAAACAGATATTAAAAATAAAACCTTTCTTCAAACGCTGCTGTGTTCAGCTTGGGGAAAAAAAAATATGATCAGTACTTAGAGAGGGAAATATCAGTACCCCAGGGAAATATCACAGCTTGTTATTACTTTCTGTAGCCACCGAGTCTTTTTTATTCTTGATTCTAGATAAGTACGTCTGGTTTCCATGACAACTCCTTCAGGTCAACCTTCAGTCAGACAAACCTTCCTGCAGCTCCGTCACCAGCCTGGAACCAAGCTTCTGTGAAACCAAACTTCCACGAACCATTAAAGTGTCACATGTTTTCACAGCAGCAGAACACAGTTGGCTGAGTGGATTTAAAAGAGGATGAAAATGGAATATGGTCGGATTTCATTTCCTATAACCAAACATTCTGTTGCATTTTATAAACACAATTACCCAATGCATCAATTTCTAACAATTAAAAATGTCTTTTTACATGTTCAAATTCTGTTTCCACAAGTGCTTAGCTGTTTTGAACAAATAATAATTACATACCTCTATGGTGGAGCCACAACATTTAAGTTCGGACCATCGTCCAAACCAACATTTGTGCCTTTGTTAGAATCAACCGGTTCATTAAGCTCATTTTGTTGCCTATGTATTATCATTTTGTCATAACTATCATAGAAATTAATGTCCAGCTCGTTCAGATATTATATCATCAGAGGTGAAGGCTACAAGCCATCCTCCTTTTTCACCTTCTGTTGTTCGATGCTGTCTGGACTTCCTGCAATTTGTCTGAAAGCTCAAAATGTATCTGTAAAAAAATGTCTGTGATTTAACAGAACCATGGCTCAGTTTGATCTGGACCAAGACTTTCTCATTTTGTCGGGCCAAAGTCCAATCACTGATAAGGACCAAGGTCCAAAGCACCTTTCACACGTGTTATTTTGATTCTGACCAAATGGAAAAGTCTGTAGGTCAGGACTGAATGAGGTCTGTGTGAAAGTGCCGTCAGTCTCCTCAGGAAGTTTAGGTCTGACTGATCCGTCCTCACGGCTGCTTGTGGCCTCCTCCGCCTCCTGCTGCCCTGAAGAAAGGTCACAAGCAACTTGGTTTTCATTCAGAAGCCAACTTTATTATCAGGTGTCTGTCTGTCAGACACTGAGGAGGACGAGTGTCAGTGCAACAGACAGTCGCTTCTTTGACAAACAGTGAGGAGGAGTTTTATTGCTTCGGGGGCACACAGGGACATCGACTGGGGGCGATTTTCATGATATTCTCTCAGACACCTTCCAAATCTCTCGCAGCAGATCTCCACAGCCGTGCACTCACATTGTCTGTGTTGCTGTCTGGACCTGTCACCGCACAAAGCTTCACCCTCTGAGTTCCCCTCACCTTGGCTTCGGCTGTATCACCCTGAGGTGAGGCCGATTTCACAGCTCACATGCTGTTGAATGCTCTGCCACACACACACACAACACTGTACTGGATGTCCTCCAGTGATTTACAGCACATCAGTTCTCTGGATTCAGCTGGAGAGGTCGTGCCCAGCGTTGCTTTGCCAACAGATTCAAATGTGGCTTTGAGCAGGGAACCGACTTTCAACATTAAGCCAGGCCCTTTGATTGGGGTCGTTTTTTGTGATCAGTACATCATCTATGGACTCACAGAAGTATCAGTGACATGATGCATATTTCACTTAGTCTGCACCGCCTCCTGGAACATGTTCCAATCAGGCTGTTGAAAGAAGCCCTGGAGCTCTGGAAGGGCTGTGACCCAACTCGGATGATTGACGAGTCTTTACTCTTTTTTTTACCGTGTGAACCCAGGTTAGATGATAGGTTTTTATAGTCTATGTTATTGAAGAAATATCTAATGCTTGTTCTGGTGGCAGCGAAATTTATTTACACAGAGTTGAACAGGTGGCAAGAGATTTGACTCAAAACCCAAATGCTGGGGAGAAATCTGACAGATGCAAAATGTGTTGATCATTACCTCTGCCAACTCCAAAAGGATAGTTTCACCTGTTGTATTTCTGTAAACAGGATTACATGAAAAGAACCTAACAGATTTCTTTGAAAGATAAAAAAACCACTTTCTTTAAAATAGTTTTCTAACATTTTCTGTTGGTGGAGGAATTTGCTCAGTTTGGTGCTTCTCTAGTTAAAGTTTGATTCGATCTGATGATGCTGAGATAATTTAGAGAGGTTAGTGTTAACATTCACACTTTCATATCTGTGTATGATGGGAGTTCTCTCGGTAGTTTCCTGCTTCAGCTACAGTAGCTCAACAGGCGGCCAATCCAGGTCGTAGAAGAATACACATGATTGAGAGAACGTGTTACACCACAACACCGGTGAACGAGTCGCACATTTACTTGTCGACTGTGCGAACACACACATTGTTCACCTTTTTTTTAAGGGAAAACACTCTTGTGAATCAAGTGGAATCTTAATTAGGTCTAGATTGACAAACACATTCATGAAAGCAATTCAACAACTGTGGACACAGAAACAAACGGTTCCGACCATTGTGTTCGGTACAATGGCCAATCAATGGAAAATGGTAAAAAAGGCACTAATTAGGGATTGTGTCACATCCACAGAGCCTGGCTGTTGTTTATAGGGGGGGGGGTCCTTTGTGGAGGCAGGCGGCTGTGAATGGAAAAGCAATGTGTTGTCCATTGTCTACACAATGCAGTGGCCCCACAACACAAAGGGGGCGATAAGATTGCTAATTGAAAAAATGCTTTTGTTTTTGTACAAGTAGTGTGCATCCATAATGGTGTTTGTTATGATTCTGGTTACTTCACCAGGTTTGGATACAAGTGAAGTGACTGGACGCAGTTTGCCGTGTGTTTGTGTCTTTGTGTGGTTGTGCGGCAACGTGCATGTGTGCAAATGTCATTGTTTAATAATGCAAGTGTCCCTGTGTGTTGTTAGACTCATTTAAGTGGCTTTTGTTATTTTCTCTCTCTCTCTCTCACACACACACGCACCCACACACATGTTTGTATACACTATACAGGGATACAAGTACACACTTCAACACCTACACAACGTTGGAACCGTCATTCTTCTCATGAACCTTAATCCTGCCCCTTATCCCTTATTTTAGATGTTACACAAACTAATGAGGTCCAGAAAATTCACGGTGCACATGAAAAAAAGATGACTCGGGAATTCTCATGTAAATGAAAACAAACAAGCGGAGAAGTGTCTTCACTGGTGTTGGGTCTTGTTCTCTGGTATAATATAATGAACGACCTTGCATAATAAGCTTTCAAATTGCAGGGGCTTAGTCAGTATTTGTTTTAAACAGGGATATTAATCATTTCCAGCACGAAACAAAGCAGGGAAACTATTCAGATACTCTTATTAGGAGGGTGTAATTATTACTGTACCGAATTTGTAGTTGTGACTTTATTACTTTTATTTTGTCCCTTTTAGCTTTTAGCCACTCACCAAAGACACAAGGACACTGAGAGCACAGCAGGATCTGGTTAGCGAGCAGCAGCCGCCGCTGACCAAACGATTATTCAAACTAAAAACCATTAATTTCAACCACGACAACAATGACAGGTCCCGGCCAGAGAAGTAGCCCCTTGAAAAAAGTGGCTCCTCTGCAGGAATATGACCTCGCTGTGGACCATTCTCCTCGCCTTTCCATTTTCAGGTGCGTATGGAAACACGTGCACACACACACACACACACAATCTGAGAGGCACATTCAGCTTATCACCACGGTCCAGTTAGCTGCTGAGCCCTGCATTCGTGGAACTGCAGTGGAAGTGCAGCTCTGTTAGCTGCCGCCTGCCCTTGCCATTAAGACCTGTCAGATGAATGCCCTGCTCGACGGCTTCATGGACACCACCTGCTGGACTGCTGGGGAGTCACAGTCAGTAGATCTCCTCTGCCTCACGTCACGTCCTCACACACACACACACTCATCCTGTATTCAGCTTGTGCCCCTGCGCCTTTTGTCCCAGGAATTCTAGAGGCGTGGTGACAATGGGATGCGACATATGGCGGCAACATTTCAATTATGTCCACGTTCAAACCCATGCACCTTCAGCCACACGAGTTTCCCACCTCTGTGCCTCCGCCCTCTCCTCGCCGAGTCCATGGCTTCCACTGGGGACGTGGCGAATGCTCATCGGTGTCAGTGTGCGAGTGCAGAGAGCGAAGGTAGACGAGGCCATCCAGGGACGGATGCAATGCGCAGTGAATACTTATCCAATCATCCTGCCTCCTGGATTTCCAAGCAGGCGGAGAGCCGAGCTGCTCTCAATATTCCCCTGTCCTCTTCTCAATGGAAGGAGCCACAGAGAAGCTCCGGCTTCCCCCCCACTAATAGCTGCTGTTAGAGATAAAGAAAACAATCAAACGATCGATATTCTGATGGATCCAGAGTGAGAAGAATGTGAAAGATCAATCAGCTGAGTTTGATCTGCTCATGGACACTGAATAGAAAGGAAGGCTGGTGTGGAGAGTGTGAGAAATACAGTATGTTTCCAAGCATGACATTTATATGATGGAAAATGGCCCTTACACCAGAGGCTCTAAGGGGTCACAAGGTAAAAGGTCTAATTACAGAAGCAAAGCCTATGTGGCAGTAATATGGCTTTGATTAAAGTGAACGAGGGCTCAGGATGAATCATGGCCACTTCCTAATGCTTTTGTAATTACATTACAACATTGTGTAAGAAAAATCCTGGCAGTGGTCCACAGTGGAGCCGTCGTTTCCTTCTCACAACAATTCACGGACACACATAAACAAATCACGCACACACACACACACACACAAACACACACACACACACACACACATGCAGTAATGGACACTGTCTGACTCCTCTGCACCAGTCTTCTTAATTGGCTGTGAAAATGGAACTTGCGCCCTGCTGCGAATGGGATCCAGCTCAGCTGTGTGTGTCTGCCGCCTCCATAAGTGTGGTGCACTATATGTGTATACATGTGCAAATGAGTATACTTTGTGTGTTTAATGTCTTGGGAAAGATAAAGTTTGCATCTCTGTTTCCTGACACCCTCTGACCTCTAAATGTTCTCTTGCTGATACATTTTCTTCTCAACTCTCCTCAACCCCGAACTGAAACCAATGAGGCGATGCGCACCCACCCCCCTCTCTCTCTCATATCTGCCTACACAGAGCGTGACATGCAAACAAACACAAACATGAAAACCGACTCCGAAGAGTTTCCACAAAACTTTTCTCTCACCTGCGCTCGCTTGGAGGACAGAAGAACCTTGGTTGGCGCCACAGCTGCAAAACATGAACAGACACACACAGCTTTTTGGGGAAAACTTCGACCATTTGGTGAAATAACAGAATAAAAAGAAGGATATATAGATATTTTTAGCAGAAGGGCACTCAGAGCACCTACTGTATGTCGGCGAAGGTCCAACAGTCCCCTCAAATTCATTAAGTTGCAGCAAATTGCACACACTCATACATATCAGTCCCCTATGCCTGATGTAAAAAATAAAGACCCATGCACTATTACACATTGAAACACATTGAAAACGTAATAAATCATTGAAACCCGCTGTGTCTTGATCGCTGCCAAATGTAACAGGTTCTTTCTTGGCTCATGTCCCATCCATCCAAGTCCTGTTGACGTGCAGGGAACAATGGTGTGTGTGAGGGTCGGCTCAAGTTGTCTCTGTCTATTACAGAATATGAATCTTTGGTCCATGCACCTATTATCTATAATACATATATCTTTAAAACACAAAAGTTGGACTAAAATGATAAAATGTCAAATTTAGGATATTGAGTCATATAAAATTCACAGAATCTTCTAAAGGCCCAGGTCAGTGCTGAAGAATCCATGCGTAATGGGAGGAAAGGGGGATGTAGGGTGGGATTGTTACACGGTTAAGGATCCATGTTTTATTTTTAAATATATTTATATAAATTTGTATTTTCTAAACCAACCTTTACAAACATTTACAGAGGGTTTCTGAAGGAGGTGCAGCCGGTGCCAGTTCTCCGTGTGTGTGCCGGGCTGTCGTGGCCCGAGGGCAGTTGTTCAGCTGGAAATAGTTCAGCACCACGGAGAGCTCCGGCTCAGCTCATTCTCTCCATCTTGAGAGAGATCACACGGCAGCAGAACGCCTGAAAGTGGAAGATGCCAATGAATAACATCCGTCTGTGGCAAACGGAGCGTATTATATAAGTCTCACTTTGTGGTATCGTGTCTACAAAAAGAAAACTGTTGCTTGTATCCGGGCATGAAGAGGAGAGGGAGATGAGAAATGGGCTTGCTGAGATTAGCGGGTTGAGTAGTTATGATTTCTTCTTGAACCCTTTTCTTAGGAGAGAGATTGATGTCAGCCGATGGATGCTTTGAGACAGGTAGTTTTTTTTATCTTAAATGCCTAAATGAGGCTTGTGGGCACTTACGTCTTCGTACGAGTGCGTCTTCCCCTAAACATCGGACCACAGGAGAGGAAAGAGAGAGCTGGGCGGTATGGATAGAGATGGAGAAGAGGGACGGGAGGGAGTGCTGTTTTATTACACAGATTGGTTCTGCAGCCTATTATAGGAAAATGGGTATAAATGAAAAGGCTGATTGGCTTTCTCGCTGTATCATTTCAGAGGATGATATCACGTCAAAGCTAAGGTAAACTTGAATGCAATTCTCTCTGAAAGCTGTATAAGTGACCGACTGTAATTGAGCCTGTGCAGATAAAGACCGCCTGCAGGACTCAGTCCACAGAACCCTGCAGCTGCACCACGGTTACTGCAGCCTGTGCTCTGTGTGTGTTCGACCACGCCCCCTGAAAGGAATAAAAACTGGTGCAAGTGAAATGAACTCAACAGCTTCAAGGCTGTTGATGATAAAGTTTGTCTCGGCATCAAGCTGAATCCTCACCGGCGCTTCTTCTGATGAAATATATTCTCAGACCCACTGAAATCGTCATGAAACCTTCAGGGGAGAAATCCACGGTGACCCCACCTTAGCAGTTTCAACACTCCTGGATCCAGCTTTAACCCTGAATAATAAAACAGTGGAATTCATCAGTCGGGGCATGTTACACAATCACAGAACGAGAGGCTGTCGGACAAAGTGGACGAAGTGAAAAATCAATCTCCCCGTTCAAACACCAGGACATTGGGAATTCATGAGGACATTAAAGGTTCAGATCGAGTGTTTGAAGAGAATCATTCTCTCCTTCGACTTCTTCTGGCCCGGGTGAGGCGACACAACCGAGCGACGGATGACCCAGAGCTTCTCTTGTTCTGTTTCATGACAACCAGCAGAAAGTGACCGTGATGACAGGAAGACCGAAGGACGTGACTCCTGTCAATCACAAGATCCTACTTACCCCCCGACCCCAGCTCACGACTCACCAGAGGATGTGAAGCCTGCAACGACCACAGGGGCAGTTTTATTCTGCTTGCTTCAACCCACTCGGTTCCAGGGAAATGTTGATAACCAGGTCTTTTTCATTGATGATAAAAACATTCTTGTTTTCAGTTTTCTTTGTGTATTTATTTGAGTTTGTTCATTATTTTGTGGCTGCATTTTTTTCAGTAGATTTGCCTGTTGATTTATGTGGGGCTCACATTCAGGATTATTCCCTTTCTACCGTTGACAGGGAATTAATGAGTTCTTTTATAATCAGCAGCTTCCTCCGCTCTGACTGGAACAAAAGCCACGACTCAGATGTCGTGAATCGCGGGAGACGGGCCAAACTTTTCTGTCCAGTCAAACACCACAGTGAGTGTCCCCTCATATTACAGCAGTAAGAGCAGATATTTTAATAATTTCTTCGGCAGAAAACTCATTTAAATATTGAGGATCAAAAGAGACACCATAAACCTTGGATTAGCCAAAGCCTCCACTTCGATTTGAACATAAAAGCTGGAGTAGTAGCAATTCCGATTAATGATAGAATTCAATTTACAGCCTCAGATATAAAATCAGACCTCGAATGTTAGATATATAATAGTGACAGGCGCCTTATTTCAATCACGTTTTTATTAGTTTAACAGTTTCATCTCCAGCCCGGGCAGACGTTAATTTCACAAACAGACCCGAGCCTCGTCTTCCAGATTAAAAAATCTCACGAGCTGAGTTCAATCCCCAAAATGTGACTTCATTGAAAATGTCCAAAACTCTGCTAACAATTATACGGAAGACAACAGACAGGTTTTCTCTTGTAGAGGTTTTTAAAGACATTTAAGTTGAGACGTGGTAATAATTCCTGATCTTGCACCACTTTGCTTAGATGCTTATCTTTCTCCTGATATTGACGCAGCAGCCTCTCTGGTGCTGTGAGGCTCTGCTGGTCTATTCATTGCTGTGGGAAACCACCACGACAGAAAGTGTAATTATATCTTTTGCATCATTAAAATGAAGAGCATCAAACTTCTGACCGACTTAGAAAGGCAACACAACTGTGAAAAACTAAACCAAAAATAATGTTCTCTAAGAGGCCGACTAGTGATGCACTTGTACCTTTTCTCTCTGTGACATTTGCAATCATTATAAACACACAGTTTATTTTAGCCACGCACACTTCAAGTCATATTCAGTTAGAGCCGTTGAAATGTGAAAGTGTAAATTGAGGCCTAATTGCCTTAAAACACTTAAAAACACAAGAAAAGGGCAATTTTCCTTCTCGGAAATGTACAAAACGACCTTTTTCAAATAGGTGTTAAGTCAGAAAGACCACTTATTTATGAGTAGTGATGAGTAGTGATGTGCAATGTTTTAAAAAGTTTTAAAGTTCTGTTTTCATTGATTTAAGATATTTCTTCACAAAAAGACAAGTAAAAGCTGTCTTCTTATTTTCATCTTAAAAACAATTCGATACTGTCGCTCGTACCAGAGCTTTGCATCTTTCCTCCGTCCGGCCCTGACGATCAGCTCTGTAGTCACATGATCACATTCTCAACCACGGCACCAATTTTTTGTTTTAAATTTCGCCCATTATGTTCCATAACAGAAACTAATTACGAGGTATGATTCATAAACCACGTTAACAACCTCTGAGTGTGGCATTACCCCGCATTTCTGATAATCCTCCTGTCCCTTCCCCTCTCTCTCTCTCTCTCTCTGTCTCTGTCTCTGTCTCTCTCTCTCTCTCTCTCTCTCTCTCTCTCTCTCGCTGTCTGTGAACTCTGCCGTCGTGAAATCAATCAATAGCCATCGATTGTCCGAGCTTTTATTTCTCCCTGTCAATCATTCCTATATCCCACGGAGAAGTCATTTCTATTAGCGCAGCCGCCCATTCATCATCATATCTGTCATCCTTCTGCATAACTTCATTGTGGCGCAATTTTCTCAAGGACTTGGGAGGATGGCGCCGCATTGTTTTCAGGGTTGAGCACGAGAACGGGCGGACCGATCCATTTCAGGGCTCGTCTGGTTAACCAGCCTCTCGTCTGCATACGCTTTGAAAAACAGAACAACACTTTAAATAAATACACAGCAATTAGCTTGAGATAATCACATGTGGTCACTGATTGAAACAAAAAACGTCTTTGAACAGTTTGAAATGAAATAATGGACGTCTGCCCTAACGTCTCAAATTTAATTTGAGTAGATTCATAAGCAGAGAAAGGACTGTCGGGCAGATCAGAAAAATTTAAAAAGTTTAACGATCCCTGAAGGGAAAATGCTTTTGTTGCGATTTTCCAACTAACGATTAGGAAAATGGAAACAAAAAGTAAGAACTACTTTAAATACCAATAAAGATAAACAAATGGTGAGTTAATAGAAAAGTGAGAAAGCTTAAAACGTAACGTAGAAGGTGAAATCTTTAGCAAACAGCAGGTTCGAGGTCTGTCAAACTGAGAGAACGTGAGGAAAGTCATCTCCGGTTCAACCCCTGGAGACCCTGACAACAGCTCTGGGGTCTGATTTTTTAATTGTGTTATATTGACTGAATGTGTTGGTACATGTTGTCGTGCACTAGTAGATGTGGGTGTATGACTGTTTGTGCGATAGAGACTGTGATGGTGTTGTTTTTCATCATGTGTTTGTGTTGTTTGTGTTTTTAGATGTAGTGTGTAGCCGTCCAAGGACTCCAGATGGAAAATAGCTGATGGCTCAATGGTATGAGTCATATCTTCTTATATTGAGATCAATGCTTTTGTCTATTTCCCCTGTTTAATGTTTCAATTAATGTTTAGGAGAATTACCTCAGGTTCTGGTTGTGAAGTTACTAGAGCTGTGAAAAATAACGCGTTAACGCGTTATGATTAAATTACAGGATTAATTCGTTAATTTTTTTAACGTATTTAACGCAGGCGCAGAAGGATCTTCCAATTTACCCACATTTCCGCCCAATCCGCACTAGTCACCGCTCTAATGCAGTCAGACGGCAGCTGCTATTCAAACAAACACACATCACTTTCTGGATGAGAAGATCATGCTCCAAAAAAACAAAGATGGAACATTCAATTAAACCAAGGTGATATGCACACTCTGCGGGAAGACGTTATTGTTTCACCGCAGCAAAGCCGCTTAAAGTTCCACCTCAACACGGAGCATGTGTTGGTCGGTGAGGGGCGTTCAAGGGTAATGCGCCAAACCAGCTTCACTCACAGGACACATTGTGCAAAAGAAGCGGTCAGTTTTACAGTCAGAGAATGTGAAGAAGTTAGTTTGCCTCACCAACTGGCTGAAGGAAGACTAGCTAAGAGGATCTTTAGAGGCATTAGATTGTGCCATGGTGTGGTGAATGGTTGTTTGACAAAAAATAGAAACATGTTCAACCATACTATAAAAACAATGGCTAAGAGGCCCAAATCATTTCTGTTTGATTTAAAAAGAAAAGAAAAAAGTTAGTTTTATTAACCCATACAATGGCTAAGAAGCCCAAATTCTGTTTAGGATGAATGTTCCATATGGAACAGCAAAAAGAACTGCAAAAGAACTGCTGAGTTGCAGCACCATTGTTTTGTTTATGTATGAATACAAAAAGAAAACAAGTTAAATGTATATATCTGTCTGTTGTCATAAATCTTTTTTGTTCTCACAAAATATACCAAGAAAATTGGTAATGTGATTAATCCTGATTAATCCATAGAAACCTGTAATTAATTTGATTAAAATGTTTAATCATTTCACAGCCCTAGAAGTTACGCTTCCTGACACACGAGAGGTGTTTCCTCCAATGTGCATTTGATTTCCTGCTCCTCCTTCACACTCGTCTTTCTCCCGAGTCCTTTGACGTTTTCTGGGTTTTCTAGAACAAATTCCAAATGCTGATTTGACCAAACAAACGTTTGATATCACTCTGTGAGATATTTGCTTTCGAGCCTGCGTCCTTCCCATCAAAAGAGTTGCCATCGCCGTCTCTGTCAGCTTGGGCCAGTCCTCCCGTTCCCGTCAGAACTCCATTATCAATGAGGCGTTTCTTTTTGTGTTGCTTTTCACACACGAGTGATACTGTGCGTTCAAATCTCTGGGGCTCGGCAGTTTCTCAAATAAAACTCGTGCCTGAAATCATATTTTTTGATGTGTGGTGTGAACTGGAGCTCCTCAGCTGTGTCAGCATGGTTCTAGGAACAGCGCCGCTGCCACATGACCGGCTGATTGGATAATTGCCTGAATGATGTGGTGTACAGGTGTTCTCCTAATGCTGCTCGGCAGGCACGTGCACACAGACATTTTGGGGGGCAAGTGCTCAAACCCCCAAAAAAGGGCACCCATTGCCAAAATTATTTATGAAATTAAAAATAATAATAATGTCTGGGTGAAACTCTCACAAGAACTCAAATAAATGCCTGTCAGATATCAAAACACATTTGGGGGGAATTGATAACAGCGAGAGCAGAAGGGTACTTTTCTCATCCAGGGCAAAAGGGCAGGTGCTTGAGCACCACTAGGGGTCTATCTGTGCACGTGCCTGCTGCTCGGTGAGGGTCATTTCCTCCTCGCTGACTTTCTGTGTGTGTGGATATTAGCGCTGTAATCCTGTGTTGTCAGCGTTGTCACCTCCGTGTGCGTGATGGAGCCTAAATCTCCTCAGAGAAAAAACAAAGCCAGGTCTTGTTGTTTAATCGGCAGCGGTGATAAAACATTGTTTTATTAATGTTGTCATTATATAGCTTTTAAAGGAGGGCGGTGTCATTACGGAGCCTAATGAATTGACTTTGAGACGGAGGTTCACAGACAAAAACTGCCACTAATCCGAAAGTAAAGGGAAACCTTAATGGGCTGTTGTGTTACACAGTGGAATGAGGTCTGAGGGACTATAAGGTTTCACTTCCTGTCCCAAGATGATAGAGACAGGCAACAGGACACAGAGGACAAATACTGGACGGAAAAGAACAGAGGAACGTTTGTTCTATGGAGCCATTTCTTTTTCATGGTTATGTGTTTACGAATAATTTCCCTGTCACACCCGGAGTCTTCTGTGTTCCCTCTATTAATGAATCGTGATCTTCTCCAGATCTTTCGGCTTGATGGACAGAAAGAGGAAGGAGGGGCAGAGATATTTACACAGAGGACAAAATGCAGGAGGGGAGGGACAGGGAGGGAATAACACAGAGAGAGGGGGAGGGAGAGGGAGGGTGGAGTGACTTGCTTCTTGTCAGACAGTTGTGTGATCTGTTGCTACTCTCTGTTCAGGTTTTTTTTCCACTTTTTATGTTTTGATCTATTGGTCTTGTCACAGTGGTTGAGGCGGAGTGACAGCCGGGTGCAGCAGTTCCCCACCTGGGCCTTCACTCCCCGTCTCCCTGTGTATTCATGAGGTCGCCTTTGTGCAGCGTGAGCAGAAACAACAAACAACACACTGTACCTTCAGGGAAACAACACACACACAAACACACACAACACAAGAGAGATTTAAAACGTGTAGATTACAAATACTCATAAAACGTCTCGTTGAGCGAAGCCCTGCGCCAAGATATTAAATCAAACTTTAAATCCCACTTTATTCAATCTTCAGTTGTTTTGTTTAACCTCTGTCTTGATAAAATAAATATATTTAAGTTTAAATACAAAGTCAAGTTTACAAACACACACATACACACACACACATACACACACATCATCATGAGCCCCAATGCTGCTGAGACAGATTTTATTCCTCAGTTTTATTGGGGGGATGTTGGTTTTAATTCAAAAGATAAAGACGTGGTTAAATGGCTGTAACTCTTTTGATTTTATATCCGCCTGCTCCAGAGTCTGCACCAGATTAAAAATGTTTAACGGGGGAAATGTTTCCGCCTCAGTTGCTCTGAACGATTCCCCCACAAGAAACTTCATGTCTACAAACTCAATCTGAGTGCATTGGAAATCTGATGGAGTAGTGACCTTCTCATTGCCCAATAAAGCAGATGGCAGCAGATGTGAGCAAAACTGCGGCATCTGTATTTGCAAATAAATCATATTGGAGGGAGAATGTGAATATGTTTTCCAATTGCACATGGTAAATAGAGGAAATGACAAGTTTGGCAGGTTTGCTGCCGGCAGCCGTCGCCTCCATGCTCAGTTTATTTCACCGAGCAGATCCTCACTTTACAGAGATCCAGGTACAGGTGATATCAAAATGTCAGGTAGAAACATTAAACGAGTATTGATACATTATTGTTTTACGTGGACGTGATATGTAATTATGGATTGAATTTAAAGAAATATAATCAAGTCCTCTGATGGAAGCTCTGACTCACTAACAGGCTGAACTTGTTTTTCAGCAGGATTATAGAAAAAAATACCAAACTTTGATAGAAGGATGGGACGTGGGCCAAGAAGGAGCCGTTACATTTTGTTCCAGATCTGGAAAAGATCCAAAACTAAAAAAAATTTAACACTTTTGCCAATTGCCTCTGGAATAGTTTTTGGATCTTGATGGAATAAATCGGGCCTATTTAGGGGATGATATCTTTGAGTATGTGAAATGTGGTGCAGATGAAAACTGTAACTAATGTGTAACTACTGTGTCATTCTTAATTTTACCTTCATGTATAAGTGTTTGTCTCCATTCCTTTCTGTTTACAGCTCCACCTGAAAACCAGAGAATCTCATCGATTCTTATTCTTATTAATAATGTGATTACAATAATTAATCCTTTTCACCACAGTGTCAGTAAATGAACACGACTCACCTCCCATCATCTGTGTTTCTTTGCATGCATATAATAGAGAGAGAGAGGAATAGAGTGGTGAAGTTTTTTCTTCTTCTCCTGTGGAATAACTGACTGAGTGAGGTGTTCTCTCCCAGAGCATCTCCATGGATTTGCTCTATTTTGAAAGCTCTGTCTGTCTCCATCTCTATCTGTGCTTTTTACTTTTCACTGGATTACTGACAAGCTGCAGATCGTGTGCGTGGCCACAAAACCAGGAATTGAACCTGTGATGTCTCTGCTTTTCATTTCAAGAGTCCAGCAGGAAAAACTATGGGGTTTGTGACCAGGCGAGATGTAAATCCACGTTTTACATCTTGTAAGACTCCTCCTGTATTTGGGGTTTTAAAAAAACTGCAGGGTGAGTTTAGCTTAGTCAAAATTCTGCAGCTGGAGCTCCGACAAACACATTCATGAAAATCTGCACACGTCTCTGGTCTCCGGTGGCTTCCAGGGATCCATATCGAATAATAAAATTTAAAAAGCAGCAGTTTGTCTACAAATCTGTGAACAGTTTAAGAACAAAATGTATTGACTGTATTTTCAGCCTCTCGCCATCTGGCCGTCGTCTGCTAAGTGTTCCCAGACTGTCATCAATTCCCCCGCAGCCAAATGTAACCAGAGCACAAACTTCCAGACGGTAAACGACTCACCTTAACTCTGACCACCTTTAAAACCAGACATGTTTATGATTTCTGTTGCTTTTAACGGAATCTCAGGCAATCAAGCTGTTACTCAGCCCACAAATCTGCTTATTTATCCTTTTAATTTCTTGTGAGACACTTACTTTAAATGTCTACAGCTGTATGTCTTTTTAATCACCTTGCTTTACTTTGAGTAATAAGCTAATTAATCGGTCTGCTTGTGGATTGAGGGACAAATTGAGAATCCGGGATATGTTTACCGATTTCCAAGGATATCATTTATGGAACTTGATAGATCTGTTGAGACCAGGTGGAGGTATGTTCTCTGTTCCAGTTCTTCATTGTTCTCTGTAGCTTGATGAGATGCTGTCATTGATCTGAGGCCTGTGGAGAATTAAGTGTGGAGTTGCTGGGGATCAATACATCAACATGATTCAATCCTGCAAAAAATCTATAAATTAGAAGGAAGATAAGGAATTGGTACGTTTACTAAGCTTTTATAAAACTTTATAATGATCAAAGCTGGGAAAGTATGAGCTTTGTGTTTTAATGGTTTTCAAAATATCTCCTCCCTTCATAATAACAGCATGTATCCCACTTCAGCATTATATACTGCCTCAGTAAGCGCAGACTTCAGATTAACACCTGTAATTACTGTAATATATATATATATATTAATGGGCAGCATGTAGGGCTAAGGGAATTCAGCCACAAGGAGTCAGAAAAAGAGAAGGTTTGAAACATAGGGCAGGAAGGAGACATGCAGGGAAACAGACTGGTGTGTCACAGACAATCTGGCACAGTACAGATGGAGAAGTGTGGTGAATGTCTATATGTACTAGGTGACGAATTTGGGAAAGGGAAAATGTTTAGAAGTCAGTGTGGGACTGAAGGTGTTTGAACTGGGAGGAGCACACTGAGGGCTACAGCTGGTCAGACTGAACGGATGAAATATGCTAAAAGTGTGGAAAGCTGAAATGGAAGGACTTTAAAGGATTACAGAATTTGTGTTGTCAAAAATTACCACAGTTCCTAATTCATGCAGAGAGAGTCTAACAGTTTTCACAGACACCAGAATATCACCTGAATCGATCAGTGAAAAGAAAGTGACGATTCGAGCAGCTCTCGGGTTTTGACTGTGAGCGTATGTGTTTGTGTGAGGGATAAGTAAAGTTTGAAATGAATAAATCAACGAGTATCACTGTTGCATCGCTCAACATAAGCAGCAGCAGGTAGAAGCTCAGAAAAGAGGCTTTGACTCAGCTCGGCTCCTCTCGCTCTGCCTGCAGCTCCGGCTCCTCGTTCAGACACTCGAGTGGAAATAGAAGAATCCTCCGATTGGAGTGTTGTGATTGTTGTGAGTCTGTGACGTCTGTGACCTTGAGCTGGGAATCACCAGAGTCACCGGAGGGCTGCGGCCTTCGTGCATTGGAAACTGCACCAGAGTGAGACGTTAAAAAGTTGATGTCTAATCGTCCCAAGACGCCTTGATTCATCTCCCTCATTCAGAATACTTTATGATTATAAACATAATTTATTCCGGACTATAACAATTGTTTATCGCGGCGAGGCCACGCTCCGTCACTCGTTGGTTACTTACCATCTGCCCCGGCTCCCCAGCGCAGCTCTGGATCAATGGTTGTAAATATCTTCAGTAAGGAGCGCGGGCTGGTTTTATTTTGGGATTTGGAGCGAGAGATATTACAGCTACATTTATTTATGTAAACACGGTGTTCTCCAGCAAGAGGAGGGATTGTATACAAGTCGCCTCCTTTAGGGTTTTTGTAAACGACACTCGGGAGGCAGCAATTAACAGGAGCACGGCCTTCCATCATTTCTAACGTTGTGCAAAAAGTGCATTTTAAAAAATATGAGTGGCTTGGGTGAGCCTAATATAACCTCTATCCCAATGTGAATATGTTCCTGTTTTATTTTGCAGCGATAACATGAGTGTCTTGACATTTTGATAGAGTGGGAAATATCATTCATGGCAAGGACCTCAGTATTATTTCATCAAGTTGCTTCATTACAACACCTGCATTTACATTTTTACTCCAGTTCGACCCGGTGGACTTTTAAATGGTCATTCTGTGGTTGATCTCTGCAGACCAGGAGGTGGTTGATGGTTTCAAGCTCCAGATGATTGAAGATAAGGTCAAAGTTACCTTGTGGTGGCGCCTGTGGCTCCTTCTCCTCCATGAAGAGGATCTGGATCTCGGAAAGTCCTGCACCAAACATAGGTTGAGCAAGTAAGTCCATCTATGGCCTAAAGATCATGAAGAATTGAGAACTTTAACCTTTACTTATTGGTTTCTTAGAGTTTGGGACAAAAGTCACGAGAGCTCCAGAATGTCTACTTGTTTGAATGAGAAAGGGGAGTAAAAGAGATTGTGCTGTATTGCAGGCATGAAGACAGCAAGTGACTTCAGACCTGAGGCCAGTGAACAATCCCGTGGAGAGAGAATGTCCCTCTGCTTCCAGCTGCTCCGCTCACATCACTGGTCTATCTGTTGTACCAGCTGAATATTAACTTGATCTAACATTGACAAACTTTATCTGATTCTCTTCACTCTGCCAAAGGACATTTTATAGACTTTAAAACGTTGGGAGCTGGACGTTGAGTCAATGGAACTCTGAAATGAAGCATAAAATGTCCCTTCATCATATTTTACATTAAAACTTGGCAGTATTTGCTGCAACCGTTTACAACTGCAGGTGTGTGCAAGTGATTCTGGTCATTTGAAATGACAGGATGAGGGAAATGGATCAAGGTCTGGTCCAGCATCACACCTGGACCTCATTGAGGAGGTGGATCTATCTATCTATCTATCTATCTATCTATCTATCTATCTATCTATCTATCTATCTATCTATCTATCTATCTATCTATCTATCTTTATAGCTCATTTTTGAAAACTGCACAATAGATTCAATGTGGATGAACTTTGAAGAGGACAAATCGCCTTGGTAGCGCACTGCTACACTTAAAACCACATTCAAACACAAAATTCAAACAGAGCTTTAACACCCAAACCTCTCCCATGAATAACAGCCAGTTACTCTGCAATAATGTCATATCTTTTATGTTTCTCGTAATGTTTTATTGGTTAAGGACACACCTGAAGGACACCACTGTGCCTGACACTTTTTATTTTGCCAAGGGTAGAGAGGAAAAATTACGATGGTGCTCTTATCAAAGGCTCTATCAGTTTAATTACACATATTTTCATTTATTTCAAGTGTGCTTGAGTCATAAAAAGATATTTGTAACTGTTAATATTGAATTTTTTATGAATGAAAGACTAACTTGAAATTGTGTCGAGGAAATCACTTCAATTTGTTATTTACAATGGATAAGACAAAATGTTTGTTAGAATAAAAGCACATTCTTGCACATTGTTGCACTCTTGGTAATTGCTGCAGCTCCTCTCTTCAGCCTCTGTCTGAAGCCCTAGGTTTTAGGTCTTGTCCTTTTAAGGCTTCCCTTCCCTCCAGCCATTTTTCTTTGGGGAAAAAAATGGTGTCCTCCATTCTCTCTCCCCTTCGTGCAGGCCTCTGAAGACGAGGGAAGAGGAGCTCTTGCCCGAGGCTTTTTTTTACTGTGGCTTCCACTTTCTAGAAAGAAGAGGATCCACTGAAATAGAGACGGAGGGATGCGGGTGAACAATGGCCGCGCTACATGTTGCAGGGGGTTTCAAAATAAATGGTCAGGTGGGAACATGAATGTGTTTCTTTGATCCAAGTCAACGGTTGGTGATCAGACGTTGACGATTAAAGAGGAAACCTCTCTGCTGTGAACACTTTCACCCCATCTAGTGGCAACACTTGCCAGGGAGGGCGAGCTCATTTCCAAAGACCCACAGTGGGTTGTGTGACATCTGGGTAACGCTGACACACAAATGACATATCTGGTCCACAATTCACATGATAGAGTGTATAACCACACTAAAGGGCGTAGAAGAGAGAGCGAGAGCGAGACAGCAGGTTGTGTGGCTCAAATCAGATAAATGGAGCTAATTGCTTGCACGCGTCCCCAGTGTGTTCATGTTGTTGTTACGGATGATTAGCCTAATGAATCTGAATAATTGGCAACATGTATACATGGTTATATTGTGCTATAGTTCAAGGTTTCGGGGGCCGTGGAGGATTTGCATTGTGTGGAGGCTGAAGAACGTGCATTATAGTAATTATATATAACACAAATGGCTTTTGTTGTCACTCAAGTCTAAGTCACACTGTGTGTAACATGATTATCAGTGGGTTCTTTATTCCTACTT